>CM046005.1:56632324-57232324 GCA_025175895.1 Wurfbainia villosa
GGAAGACTACTAAGTCACCATGCGAAGCATGTAGTAGTTTGTGATTCTCTGTATTTAACTTGGGGAATAGGTGGATAAGAAAAAAAATTTCACTATGTTGGATATGTGCTATAAAAGATTGGGGGACCTAAGGAATTTCGAAAAGAAAGTTAGACCTCTTTTTTTTTTTATTCATTAGGCATATGGAAGGTATAAGATCTTCAGACTGTGAACAAAATAATTGCAAGATCCTTTGTTGGCTTATTATTCTGGTTGTAGTTCAAATAAGTTGGATAAGTGGACTTTTGAAATTATGGGTTGTATACAATTCTGCTAGATACCACTTGAGCTGTCTTCACATCAAATTAATTTCATTCCATAAAACATTATGATTTTAACACTTACATGTCTCTTTTGGATATTAACTGGATGCTTAATTCTCTTGTATTGTGCCATGTTGTTTTCTCTTCGTTAATGCAGAAGCTCATAAAAGATATTAATTAAGGTTGGAACTATATATGCTACCTATTAATTTATTTGGGCTTCTATTATTTTCAATAATTAGAATTTCAAGTTTTTTATTTTCATGTGACTATTTTTAGGTATCTGCTGAGTCAGCCAATTAGTTTTGTGAGTTGGTTGCAGATCCTGTGACAAATGAACTCCTACACTATATATACAGAGAAACCAGAAACTTTTGTGTGTATGCTCTTTCTTCTTTCTCACTTCTCGAACATAGTTGATTGATATAAATCCCACTTTAGTGCAATCAAAACTTAGTTTTACATGTAATTTTGAACTAGCTACGGATGGTAGCGATGATAAACTTATATGTTGTAGGTGAGTGACCTCATCAACTGTAGTGTCTACATATTTACTTCCAATATCTTTACTGCAATCCAAGGTGTATTTACAGAAAGAAGAGATAGAGGTTGATATTTTCATTTGTCTTTTGTTTCTTGCAGATGATTGATTTATGGTGTTTATATCTATCTTTTGATAATCATCAAAGTAAAACTTTTGCTAATACTTGTACCATCTTAATCTTCTTAATAATTGTGGTATCTTGAAGATGCATGCACTAGTTTCATAGACTTTATTTAGTATTCTGTTGTCCTTGTTTCATGAAATTGAACCCATCAGTATGTATCATAAGGTGGTTTGGGATCATTTGCTCATTTTTTTTATCCATGATGTTCTTTCTTGAGTTCTAAAGCTTCCTCTCTATTGAATGTACAAATTTGGATGAGGTTTTAGATCCAAAACTTATGATTGGAGTTCTTTTGTCTGCTAGATTTTAAATTAAGTTTCCCAATGTATTCCTCTTGCCATTGGTTTATGTTTCCTGACAATTTTGGTGCTGCATTAAAGAACAAGATTTTGAGATGACTAGTACCTAGAAGCCTATGAAAAGGATTTAGGACAAGAAGGGGATGATTTTAAAGTGTTTGAGAATGCATAAAAGGAAATAAAGTTACGAAAAATTTGTGGACAACAAATCATCGAGTTAGCATAAGTCAATATAATTACTTGTTTGTTATTTTTTTATTATATCGTAATGATATCTCACTTATTTGTTTTCATTTTATTAGACTAATATCAGTTGTTATAATATGGACAGGAACAATATAGAGACAAACAAAATATTGATGATCATTCTACTCATCCTTCGTTCAATCTCGAATCATGGTGTAGGTGGGTGACCAATGCAAGAGTAGAGTATATGGATTTGGACGCCAACAACACTTTGGAAGATCATACAATGGAAGTTCTAACGAAATGATTCAAGAGATGGAATATACAAATCATTTATATCTAGGAGGATATGAACTTCGTGAGCGGTGTGATAGATAAATAAAGATTAGATTATTTGTGTTGGGATATAAAAATTTATTTATTTGAATGATGTGAATATTTATTTATTTTAATTTTTAATTGTATTAAAAGTTAGTTGTTTAAAATAATTTTATTTGAAATGTGTGGTTGTTTTTTATAAATTATTATGTAGATGAGAAATGTAAAATTAAAGTATAATAAAACTTTGATATATTAAAAAATGAAATCATATACGGATTAATAAACAAAAATGTAAACAGATTTATAAACAGATTAAAATTATATTCAACATATTATTTTAAACAGATTATTAATAGATTTAAAACAAAATTATAGACGGATTTAAAGTTTGTTTATGAAATTAGAGACGGAAAATTTTCGTATTAAAATTAGCTACGGGGCTTTCACTAACGGATTTTTGAGACGGAATATTCCGTCTCAAATTATATTTAGAGACGGAAAAATGACTTTCAGAAACAAAATATTTTGTCTTTGAAGCTCTATTTTCTTGTAGTGGATATAGTATTAATGTCTATGTGACTCATACCAATTATGGCACTGGTTCTTTGCATGTTCATCTATTATGCCCTCGCCCATGACATCTCCCACACATTGTTCAACTTGAGAAGGTATCCACTTAGTCCTTCTACGTCCTGGTTGGCTACGAGTTATAGGAGCATAAATGGTATCTCCATCATCGAGATAGCCCTCGTACATATCAAATGTTGGAATGAGATTAATAATTCCTTTGTAAGTTTGGCGGTACATGTCTATCTTAAAATATCCATCACAGAATTGATAAACCGACATGGATTTTGATTCTATGCAAGAGTAAGCATACTTTCATGGTAGTCTATAGATTTTCCAAACTCGACAAGAACAATGCCATGAATTCAAATCCACTGCAAAACTTTTGTCTCCATCTATGACTTCAAACCGAACTCCACAAGACTTATGCACCTTTAAGGTTCGAGATTTACTATATGCAACTGACATTTCCTTCTCCTTTTTTGGACTTAGTTCTTGTGTCATCTCCAATATTTTTTCTCGCCTTTGGTGCATCATGGTCATAATTTGAATGCGTATATTATCTACCATAGCCACAATAGGTAGATAGCGAGCAGGTTTTATCCAATTGTTCTAGCTTTTAGTAATATTATTATTAATGACACCCCATCGATCACCCATAAATAGATCATTGCCCCAATTTTCAGGGGACGAGTTCACAAGAAACTCCTGGGCAAGTGGCATCGAATTAGTTATACTTAACATATGTTGAGTAAACTCATATCTTGATGGGGCATATGCAGCTTTCTTTAAAACAGAAGACCAATGTTTTTTGTTATAGAGAGGGTATTTATGCAATACTTATAAGAATTATATATATATATATATATATATATATAATAACCAGTTGATAGAAAATAAACAAAAATAAATGGATAACATATTGGTAAAGCAACATACGACACACCTGCTTGACAAAGTTATCGACCAGATGTCTCAGACAATAAGCATGGTGACTCCCAGGGAACACAAATTGAATAGCCTTGATCAATCCAGGATGTCGGTCAAAGAAAAAAGTATAGTTATGGAATACCATGATGTATTGGGAAGATAAGACATGTTTTAACTGGTAGCAAAACCATTCCCAATTAGAATCATTTTCTGCATCCACAACTGCATACACCAATGTAAAAATATCATCATTCGCATCCTTAGCCACAGCGACTAATAGACATCCTTTGTACTTGTTCTTAATGTGAGTTCCATCCAAAAAAATTAATGGACGACAACCACTAATAAAACCAATAAGACATGCATGAAAACATATGAACAATCGTCTAAATTTATTTGTCATCAGATCAATTTCACATTCAACATAACTCCCCGGATTTGTTTCTTTGACTGCATGACAATGTCATCACAACTTATCATATGACCCCTTATCAGTCCTATGAATATCATGCATTGTCATTTTTTTGCTCGCCCAAACTTTATGATACTCAAGTTCTACTCCATAATCTCATTGAATGTCCTTCATCATTGTACATGGACGATATGATGGCTCTCCCCTTAACTTCTCCTTCACCACATTAGCTACCCAAGTTGAATCAGCTTTAGGGTGACCTCTAGTCCTCAAATTATCATCCCCACAACTATGGATTAAGTTGCATTTTCTTATGCCGAATAAATTGTCTGATTTATATTTGGAGGCATAAATTCTCCACTCACAATTTTCTTTGCTGCAAACAACTATGATCTTATCACTATCATTTTTCTTGTAAGAAAATGATCGTCTAGTAGCAATAGCATAGTTTTTAAGACAAATCCTGAACTTTGTAGTATCTTTAAATGTTTGGCCTTCATAGGATATGCAATGCATCCAAGAATCAATAGAATTACTTATAGTGCAAACTTCAAGCTCATTGTCTCCGTTCGAACAAACTTCATCATCAAAATCAAACCTTCCCATTTTAATACAAATCAAAACAATACATTAGCAACCAACTCAATTTTCAATTAATGACAATTGAACTTGCAATATAAATTATAATAGATATTTTAAAATTATTAACTAACTAATATACACAATCAATAATGAAAAATAATAGTCATGTGCTGCAAAAAAAATAACTAGTACAAAAAAATATATGAACATTGCAAATTCTGAATCTTGCACTCAAACCAAAACAACATTACAAATAAAAATTACCTTTCAATATTTATGTTAACCTGACTCTGATCATCTTTTGGAGCTGCTCTCAATTTGATTATATTCAATTTCAGACAACTATGAAGATTTATCATATTTCGGACATCATCATCTTCGTTCAATGTTATTGCAATCTTCTCATGTGGTGCTATGTATTGCAATATCATTAACTCGGGATTAATAGCATCACATTTTCACTTTAGACTCTGGAATATCTCTATTAGAGTTGCACCATTAGGAATTGAAATCAAATAAAGATCATTGACATAATGACAACTTCTAATAAATGAAAAATTAGCGCCCCCAGATCCGACTTCCATAAATACAATGACCGTGGAATATCTGAAAAATTAAAAATTTATCATGCTTTCTACAACATCATCTTCAACAAACAAACATTGAACTTAAAAAAATCATAATCAAATTTTCTATATGCTAATCTAACCAATTTAAATGGAATAGGTTGCCATTAAAATTCAAAATATTAGAATTTGAAAGGGAAAGTTAAGAAAGACTATGAAAATTAATGAAATTTTTAGTGACATACCCCATGAAGTTACTATTGGTAAAATTTAGGTATATATACCAATTCACAAAATATATTACATAGGCGATGAATTTTAAGTAAAATAATTTGGAGTCAAAATAAGTACTTATTAATTCACATTATGTAACGAACGGGCCCCTGTTGGCGGAATTCGACGACCTCTATTGGTCGACGACCGTCGCCCCTGTTGGCGGAATTCGACGACCCCTATTGGTCGACGACCGTCGCCCCTGTTGGCCCGTCGTTACTCACCTGGACTTCCCACCCCTGGAAGTGGGTTTTTGCCTTCCCCAGGATTCGAACTCTAGACCTCCAAGTTAAGTACTAAAGTTTATGAATCCTGGTAACCAAGTGATCCTGGTTTAGTCAATGGTTTGGTCAAGTAGGAGATGAACCGAGGGTTTAGGGTTACCGTTAGGGGAGGAAAGACGATGACTTGTTGGGAAGAAAATCGATGTTATCACATTTGCTGTCGTAGATCGCTAATGGTCAAGGTAGGAGAGTGTCAGGATCAACCGAGAGTTTCCGTTGGGGGAGAGAAGAAGATGGATTGTTGGAAGAAATTGAATCGGTGGGAGAAGATGAGTAAAAAAAATTTAATCAAAACCTTATAGGGAGTTAAAACTAAGATTTGGGTGGTTGTCAGATACCAAATCCTAAAAAAAAATACATAGGGACTGAATCCAAATATAAACATGGACAGAGGGATTTTAGTCCAATTTATCGTAAAAAGAATCCATCTTTACTTAAAGATGTACTATTTCTCTTTTAGAGGGGAGATCTGTTGCAATAGCTTCGGACAGTCCGCTAAGCGTCATTGGGAATACTCGGACTCGGCAGAGTGAATCCACTTGGGCAAATCATGCCCTGATCAGTCGTACATTCGACGCGCACAGGTCGTGCTCGAATACGAGTCGCCTTGCGGTAGTGCAATCCGAGCCCTAGATTCGCACCCCCCTTGCGCACTCACGCGTGAGAGAGAGCCTTTTCCCTTGCATATGTTCACAACTACAATGCTTCCAATCGGGCTCTGGATACATTATAAACCAATCAAGTTGTCTCTCAACTTTCAATGTGAGACTAAACTCTTCCATATGAGGGTTTCTCCATCCTTCCATTTTCTTATTTCCATTCACATTTCCAACAAATCTAACATAAATTTTCATATGCTCAGCATGAAATTGTTCCAGCTGAGCTCGTTGATCGCATTGTAGGCCTCAGGTAATCTCATTGTCGTCATTATAATATCAAAAAAGCAATGTGAAGGCTGCTCTATATTGAGTTCGCTGCTGATTATTTAGGCATGTTGGGACGTATAAAGTGTTAAAAAATTTGTTGAAGCATAAGCTAGTGCATCACGATTCCTCCAAGTGTAAGTATATGGAGTGTTTAAGATCTTCTATCTACTGGATCAGTTATGATTCAATACACCTTACTGGATTATTGTTCTCTTTGCAAATGATGGCTTCTGGCTTAAATATCTTGGGTATGACTTTCTTGCTATTAAAACTCTTGTCAATCGTGGTGTGTTTAACGTTGTAGGATGTCAAATTGGCATGGGAAAAGAATCAAGTATTTTGATGATTAGTTCCTTCTTCTCTTGATGGTAATCATCATTAGTATTTCATTTTGTGAAAAGACATATTTGAAGTTGCTACCGAGGATGGAATAATTTTGGTGATGAAGTTACATAGGCTCGGGAGAACGTCTTTTAGGGTCGTGAAGTCTAAACGTGACTATTTGAAGCACTGAAGTAGTTACAATTGGCTCTATTTATCACGACTTGCAGCCCTTAAAGAGTTTGCCTTTATGAATGTAGGATTATTTTAGTATCGTCTCCTTTCATATTTATGAATGCTTGATGCATTTTACATTCTTTCTTTTTCAGATGAAGGCATTAGGAGAGCATGGATTTCCAGTTCCAGATGTTATTGATTGTAACCGACATTGTGTAGTCATGTCATTTGTTCAAGGTTATCCACTGTAATGATCCTTTGGGGAGTGATGAGTGTAGTTTTCTTATGTTTTTTTATTTCTAAGTAATTATTATTGTTTATAGGCAACATTTATTTAGTATGATTATCTTTTGCAGCGTCCAAGTCCAACAGTTGCAGAACCCAGATGAAGTATTGGAGATAATTGTTGGTCTTGTTGTTCGGTTGGCAGAACATGGTCTTATACATTGTGACTTTAATGAGTTCAATATCATGGTATGAATTCTGCCTGATTGACTAGCAAAGCTAATTTGATATCCACTTTTGAAAACGGAGTAAGAATGCTGCAAACATGATCATCCATATCTTATTATAAATCATACATAAATGGAATTGAAGAAATATCGATAAAGAATAAAACAACTTACCATATGTGTCAGTGTCAAAATCACATTTTGGTTACTACTAATGCTTAAGTGTTCAAATATGATATGCACATTAGCCTAATTGTATAGCTACTAGAATCCATATAATCAGTTAACGACAAACCATTAATATACAAATATTTATACGATATACCTCATATCAATAAGCAGAGTATGGACCTAGTAGTTGTAAATTGCACAAATGTGCAATTTAGAGTGGTACCATATGGATGTTCTAACATGACTATTATGGTAGTTTGAGCCTATTGTGTTCAATACCTTTCTCTCACTGAAACATGACCGAGTATTGCAAAAATCTTAAAGACAATTTGTGGTTTCAATCCATACATGCTTCGCTATGAGGGTCCACGTATATCATCTACCATAAATAGGCTGAACCTTGCATCCAAAAAATAGGTCAGTTTGCCATCATGAAAACTCATATGCCTAGGGCTGGGCACGTGCCAAGTGGAGTGGAGTAAGGTTTTAAACCTCATCCGACTTAGATGGATTCAGGGTATAAAGAAATTCCCATGCCTGAATTTTTTGTTTTGAATTCCTTGAGGTTTTTCCTGGTGCTAGGTTATATAAGACATAAGTTATAACCTGAGTAATAGGTGATTATTTAATCTAGCATATAAAATATAGTAATCACTTTGATCAGTAATATACTTATAAGTGAATAAGTTACAATCTATCTTAATTACCTATATATAAATACAAAACTGGAGGACTCGTTATTTAACACACTATTTTACATTCAATGCCCGAATGACCTACCCATTCATGGTATGACCTGATTTAGCCTTCATTACATGTATCTCAGCTCCGTATCAAATTTGAAGTCTGGCTCTTGGTGTATGGGTTTACTCTTGGCAATGTGGGAAATTCATGTGCTTTCCAATTTGTGTCCTAGAAAAATTATTGGCAAGGCTTGAAAATGGTGAATTGTGGAAGGTCATACTAATTTACTCGTTCATGGTTCATGCCATCTTTAACAATTTTGTAGACATTTATATCATCTTCGACAAATGTATGTGTCCTTCTTGCCACACCAAATTTCTGCCAGAGTTGTTTCAGTATTTCTTATGAGCTACACGTGCTGGTGTTTGGTATTCTACTTAATTATCAATCTAACAGATCTATGTTGATACCTGCATGTTAACAGAACCTAATTTCTTAGACATTGTGTCCCACATTCAAATGATTTGATACAAACAACTTGATTGCCTTGAAAGTGAATGACATTCATTATACTAGTGTATTGTTTATGTTTTGCAAATCTTAGTTCATATATAGTATATCTTTTGCTGAATGATGTGACGAGGAAAATCTATTCACTCCTTTCCAATGCAGTGAAGCACAGAGGGAGATCTCAGAGGGTTCTCACAGGCCGCAATCAGTAAAGAATAAGAAGGTGAAGTAGATGAAACGCAAAAACCGATATCAGCAATCGAAACTCAGACACAAGATGTAACGTGGTTCGGAATGAGAATTCCTACTCCACGGAGGTGAGCTTTCTCACCGGATGCAGTGCCTAAGCACTTTCACTATGAAGGTCCTCCTTTACGGAAAAGAAGTTTCCAAAGGTGGAGGAGAAAAACCTCTTACAGTGATATCACAAGTCGAGAAAAAGTACAAGAGATGTAACAACAGCAGATCCCTATCCTTCTGCTCCGGCGAGGTGGTTGTTGCTCTCCCTCTCCTCTTGCGTCTTCTTCACTCTTGCTGGGTTGGAATTCTTGCGGATCTCCTTCCTCTTTCTTGCTTCCTCCCTTTTATCTCCCTTTTTTCCTCCATCGTAATGTCGTGGACTGTCTCCATTGTACACGTGGCCACCACCTCCACCTGGAGAATAATTCTGTTACAGATATGAGGAACGAAGGCTCCTCGGAATATTGTGTGGGGCCTCCTAAGCTGTGGCATAACGCCTCTTCCTTTACTTTTCAGGTAATTAGGTTAGACTGTCTCCCTCAACCATCCGCTTTAGGTGAAGCTAACTTAGGTCTATGGCCCACGGGTGACCTAGCCTTAGGGTTCCCCATCAACCCGAACCAGTTCCTCTTTTTCCCATGCCAAACTTCCTTCGGGTTGATCAGGTTGAGTCGACCCTTTATCCATCCCATCAGCTTCTGGAATTATCTAGTTGAACCAATTCTTGTTCCGCCCTTAGCGAAGTGCCTTCCATCTCTTCTTTGCCGTGCCAATTGCTTCTGCTAACTCTCCCGTGCCAATTGCTTCGGATATTCGCGCCCGAACCATTCTTTCTTTTCTACCTTTGCTGAGCCGAATATTTTGGACCGGATCACGGGTTACATGCTAACCCTTCTATCTGCAACTATATAGAAAATGTACCAGTAGTATCATTAGTCAACCCCGAAAAATAGTCAAGCGAAGCTATAAGCTTGACTTTCCAAATGTATATAAAGTTTCTGCCCTATTTTTTATTTCTTAACTTATATTTACTCCTTCCCTTATAGCTCCCCTATACATATATACTCGAAGCGGCCCGTCGGGCCCATGGGCCCCACTTCTCCTTCTCCTTTCATGCAGGCGAACCGTCACTAAAAACCCTATATGAACCCCCGCCTTCTCCTTTTAGGTATCATTTAGTGTGTTTAACAATCCAGCCTGTTCTTCTTCTTCCGTGATTTTCACCGGCGGCGTTTCAGTGACCCAGTCCTTCCTTTCCCACACAATTCCTCCTTAATCCCCGAGTAAGTGCTCTACTTTGTTCACACCCATGGCTCCTAGAACCATCCCTTCACCCGCCTGGTATGAACATACCATAACTCAGTTAGATTGCAACCATTATTTCTTTAACATTAAGAACAACTACATAGACCCTTCTATAAAATGTTGTTTCACGACTAAACTGCATCGGCCCCATAATCCTCCTCCCGGTTCGACATGCTTTTTCTCCGAACAATTTCTTAATGGCCTATGTCTACCAGCGCCTTCCAGTTATCTAGATATTTTGCACTTTTACAAACTTCCTTTAAACCAATTCACCCCCAACTCCTTCCGCATTTTGTCGGGAGCTTCTATGGTGTTTCAACACCTAAACCTTCCCTTAACCCCTGAAATATTTCATTGCTTTTTCCAACTGAAATCTTCCAAGGCCGGTCTCTTCTATTTATCTATCCGCTCAGACTGCCAATTCTTGGTGAACCTGCCTACTTCCCACAAGGGCTGGGAAGAATTATACTTTTTTGTACAGCTTCCAGAATCTCTACCCTATTCTGATACCTGGAAGGTGGACCTTCCCGAATTGCCTCCCTTCCGGGAAATGAGGACCAAATGTCCCTTCTCGGAAGTGTATAGAGTATTAGGAGAGTTACATTACTGCTCAAACCACCTAATAGAAACTCCCCTTTTGAGCCACTTTAGATTGTCTCCTCTACCTTTGACGACTTCGGTTGCTGTAGGTAGGGTAATACTTACCTTGCGATATGACTTCCTTTATATGTTATTCATCTTTCTCATCAGTATACTTTGCAGATAATTTAATGAAGAAGGCTTTGGTGGAAGGAGAGGCGATTGAGGCTGCCAGAAAGAAGAAAACCTCGACTAAAAGAGGCAAATCAGTAGCAGCTCCGTCATCCCCTCGGAAAAAGCCGCGGCTCATCAAGAAAGGAGCTTCAAGTTCCGACCAGCCAGGGTCTCAGCCCCTAACCATTTATGAGCCGAGAAGAGGAGGCAATACCTCATCTGTCCTTTCTCCCTCTCCTCAAGGAGGGGACTCTCCCTCCCATTTTCTTCATTCCTCCCCATCTGCACAAAATTCACCCCCACCTTCTCATACTGAGTCTCTCCAAGCTTTTATCCCTTCTGACTCAAGAGCTACTCCTACTCCCCTTCGGCGTATCAGACCCCCACTTTCCTCTGAAGGGGAGGATCCTTCCCTTCCCATTCCTCCGAGGGCCACGTTGGGATCCTTGCTGAAAATTCGGCATCCCTCGGAGGTGAAAATTTTCAATCAGTCGGGCGTACAAGGCCCCTGCGAGCAAGCGGGCAAGCTGTTGGCGGAGGTATTTACTATTTCTTTCTAATCTGTAATATACGTTTGGCATATACTGACATTGATTTCCTTCTTCCAGGCCTCATCCCAACACCACAATATGGTAGTCCAGCTGGCTCAGTTCCAATCCAGTGTGGAGACCCGCCACTTCGCTGCCATAACACAACAAAAAGAGCTCGTTCGACGGTTAAATGAGCAAGAGAAGAAGGAGGCGGACCTAAGGGGCCAGTGTGAAGATGCAATGATGCAACTGGCCTTGGTCCAAAGTGAGAAGGAGGAGTTGCAACGAAAAAATGAAGAACTTGAACATCGCCTCTTCCTACAATCCAGTGAACTGCAACAGGTAGACGTCCTGACCCGTGACCTGAAGGAATATAAAGGATATCTTGGGGACACCATGATCAAAGCGGTTGTTTCCTCAACTACAATTATACAGCTTCAGCAAGAATGCCACCGGCTTAAATTGGAGCGTCAAGCCTGGGAAACTACCAGGAAATCCTGTACAGAGAAGTGTCAGGAGCTTTCCTCTATAGTGGCGGCTCTTCCTCAAGCCTTGTCGCCTGTGGCTCAGCAACAATCCACTCTTCACAAAGAGTACTCTGAAGCTCTTTCAACTCTAGGACAACAAGCTATACAGGCGGCCACCGAAAGAGATGCCTTGGCGGCTAAACTTGCGGAAAGTCAAGCTCAGGTGGCCCAATGTCAAGACCAGCTGAAGGAGCAAGAGGTCGATCTTAAAGGACGCTATGTCAAGAAGGGAGTGGATTTATTCATACTAGATTTTGAGGGGTCCTCGACTCAAAATGCGGAACAAGGATACCCACCTCCTGGCACGGACACTAGCTATTTGAATCCTGTGGATGCGCTGGCTAAGTGTCCTCCAGAACTCTTTGAGTTGTAATTTCCATTATTCTCTTTTTTAGTAATTTTGTCAATAGCTTCTCATTTGCTTCTGAACAATAAATTCGTCCATATAACTAATTATCATCATCTTGTTATGCTCCTTGAGGGGTCGGGCATTCTGAACTGATTTTAAACTGCTCTCTTTCTATACTATTATCTCTTTTTTCGTATCGTATGACGCAATCACCTTGTTGGTTCGGAAACTTATTTGGGGAGGTCTTGAATGACATTATTCCTATCCGATCCGATTTTGGGTCGGGGATTCGCTTGAAGGGTCTTGCCTGATATTATTCATATCCGTCCCGATTTTGGTTCGGGGATTTGCTTTAAATGACTCTTGCCTGTTGATTTTCCCTATTCCTCTTACCGCTTCGGAAACGATATCAGTCTCTTCGTCTTCTTCCCCTTCCCAAGAACTTCTGTTGCCGCTTTCCTTCCATTATAAATCCTCGCCCTCCATGTCTTCATCCTTCTATCTCACTATCATGGCTTCAGTGGGGCACCCCATCGAAATCTCTTCGGAATCAGAATCTTTTGAACTACAAGACTGGGTTTCTGAACACCCGGAAGACTCGGATACCCACTCAACCACCACTTCAGCCTTCCATCCCCTTCCTTTTCTGCCTCCTACTCCAACTCCAACCCCTCCTACAGGGAGGTCCTTTCGTGCTCCCTTCCCTTCCTTCCGCAATAGAGTGTGGAATCCTCCCTTCACACGGGAGTATACAGTGGGAGACTCCCGTGCCGCTGCCAAACTTCCCCCACTTCCACCAGCGCTGGCTTTCATCCCAGTCCCCCCGGCGGAAGCTCATCCTTCTCCGTTTGATGAAGGTCCATCAGCCATTCCTCCGTCTCAAGGCGAGTGCTTCAAGGTCATCTTGGCGCCTTCTCCCCCCAAAGAGACCTCTCCCGCTTCGTCTGTTAGAAGTAATCAGAGAAAATCTTTATAGATCAAGTTAATGTAATCATTTCAAATATATCAATAAAAACGAGGGAGGGAATTTGATGTTTGCTTTTGTCTTTTTCTCATACAAGTAAGGTTTCTGTCTTCAGAAGGACTGTAATCTGGTCCGAACATACCTTCTTCTATCATCGCCCGGGGATTCGGACCCTCTTAATTACAGTTATAGTTCCGTCGACCTTCCACCTACTGCCCCTATGCTTCCTCTTCTTTATTGGCATTTACTGTCCCTATTTCTTCTTCCAATAAATGCACTCTTCTCCTTTATCGCTATAAAGACTCCCGACCCTCACCAGATATCTTCCATCTTTTCCTTTTCCTTTCATTTGCCATGGACAGAATATCTGAACAGGGTAGCAGTTCCTCTCTTGCTGAAGAACAGATAAACAATCGCCGCTACATAGCTAGTCTGGAGGAACAAGTGAAGGATTTACAACAAAGGTTGAAGGAAGCTTCCGCCAGTAACCACTCTCTACGTCAACAATTGGTCGGGTCCCAAAAGAAGTTGGCCAAGCAAATCTTCCTGCAGCAGTCTTACCGTCGGCAATTACTGTGACAACCTCGACTGCACAAAGGAGCTCCATCCGTTCCCCCCAACAAGGAACTGTAATACCCTAGGTGTATAAGGGTTTCTTTTGTTATTTTCCCCTTGTAAATGACTCAAAATATGTAATTTTTCCGCATCAGTGAACTTTCCCTGTTTATCTTCTTCTTCCAGTATCTTTTGAGTTGTGCCGTGCTTTACTTCTTTTCGCACTGACATATAGTTGAGGCATATCTCGGTTCTTCTGCCTTTTCACCCTACCGGGAATGCAGAACCATTAAATGAACCAACTCTTCTATTTTACAGGAATAAAACAATATAAAGTCAAATAAGGACTTCAACTTCTCCCGCTTTACGGGGACAAAAATGATATATAACTGAGGAGACCTCAGTTCTTCCGTTCCGCCACCACACGGGGATTTCTTTCGCTTCATGGGGATAAAAATTTAAGTATAACCGAATAAATTTCGGTACTTCCGTTCCGCCACCACAAAGGGATATCTTCCGCTTCGCGGGGATAAAGATTTAAGTACAACCGAATAAATTCCAAAATTTAAGTACAACCGAATAAATTTTGGTTCTTCCGTTCCGCCACCACACGGGAATATCTTCCGCTTCGCGGGGATAAAAATTTAAGTACAACCGAATAAATTTTGATTCTTCCGTTCCGCCACCACACGGGGATATCTTCCGCTTCGCGGGGATAAAAATTCATATATATAATATATAACCGAGGAATCTCGGTTCTTCCGTTCCGCCACCACACGGGGACCTCTTCCGCTTCGCGGGGATAAAAATTTGAGTATATATGGCTCAAAGACCATCAGCATAAAGGAGACGATGCCTTCATATCATTCCTCTTTTGGCTTTCCTTCTGAAAGGGGAACGCCTATATCCGCCCCTTCCCAGGTAAATGAGGGCTTTAGTACATAATAAGCCCTTTAGAAAAAAATAAACCCTTCTTTCCCTTTCACTTAGGGTCTCCTTCACCACAAACGAGGGGCCCAATAATGGTTACAGGCCCATTCTTCCTTCCTTTTATAGGGGATCCTTTGTCTTCGTCTCTCTTGCTATCTTCATCCATTCGCCTTTTCATCTCCCTTTTCTTCGCATGTTCTCTCCTCCGCCGCCACGCTCCTTTGCTTCAATCCCTTTTTTCAGCCCTTTTCCCTTATCCTCAGACCCTCAAAATGCATTCTACCTTCTTCCAGGAGATAGCGGGCCGTTATCCTCATCGCCAGAAGGGTGCCGGTCAGTCGTCAGCTTCGTCTTCCTCTTCACCTTCCCCAATCACCACCACGCCTGCTTCATCTCGTCTTTCTCCCTCTCCTCCTCCTGCAACCTTTGTTATCTATGCCCCGGAGGAAACCGGGGTAATTAGTCCTTCCTCACTTCCTCCGACATTTACAAACCCTAGCTCTTCTACTTTTTCTCCTTCTGCCACCAAGATTCGGAAGTCGCCTTCTCCTTCCTTGCAACTTGAGGATGAACCTGGGGAGGATGTACTTCAATGTCAGCTGATGACAGAGGCTGGCTCACCCCTGCCTTCTCTTTCCCCTAAATACCATTCCTCCTCCGAACCCATGGCAGTTGATATCCCTTTACCACAAACTTCCCCCTCCACTCATCTCCTGAAGAGCCCTCCTCCTCCCGCAGATATCACCCCCACTCTCCCCATTATAAGCGAACTTCCCACCTCAGTATCATCCGTCTCATCTTCTTCCCTTTCTCCCAAGAGTCGTCGGATCCTAAACTTAGAGGAAGTGGTTCCTCGCATGGAAGGCCTACGCCATGCTCTGGATTTGGTATGTTTTCTCAATTAGCCTCCTTATCTTTGTCTTATTAAACAATTTCTTTTCTACTACTGGCCTGCAGGCCCTGACCAACCATCAAGAGTTGGATCGCTCCCTTCATCAATATCGAGCTCAAGCTCTGGAATGGGAGCGGCAACAAAGGGAAGATTTGGCGAAGGCTCAGAATCAGGAACGACTCCTGTTGCAACAACTGCACCTATGCCAGGAGCAATTAGCCGAGGCTCGCCAACACATTCGAAAGGATGCTGATATCATTGCAGCATTACAAGAACAACAGCGTGTGGGTGTGGAGCCACCTGTTCCCCAGCGGGAAGTCCAACTGGCTCCTCTTGATGAGGGGTCTTCCTCTGCTCGAGAATTAATACGTCTTCAAGGGCAGGTAACAGAGCTCCTCCAGGGGAAGCAATAGGACTCTGACACCATTGCTCGTCTTCAGGTTCAACACCGGCAAGCACAGGATAAAATAGGAGACCTCTGCACCCGCTTATGCAAGGAGGTACAAGAAAACTCATCCCTCATAAATTCTAGGGCGCATGCTCACGCCCGTCTACGCAGGCAAGAGACTTCCCTCCAAAGGCTGAGCACTGAACTTGCCCGAACCAAATCTTATTTTGAAGCAGTGGAGGGAATTTCAGCTTCAATGCGTCAAAATATGGTGGAGATGACGCACCTTGTACGGTAGGACCAAAATTCCCGAGCCGACGATGTTTCCATCCTAGCCGATGCTATTATGGAGGTGTCGCGACGTTATGTTAACGTACGCCGAAAGCTTCAAGAACAACAAAAAAAATGCCAAAGGCTGCATCGGGATCGGAGCCCTGACCATCCGAACCACCAGGAGCGACTCATCATTTTACTGCGTGCCACTTATCAAGACGGATTTAATGAAGCGGTTCGGCAATATGCTGACCAAGGATTACCTCCTCCAACTTATCCTTCCTTCTCTTTAAATTGGGAGGCTGGCTTTTGACATTATCCTCCCGACCGATTTAAGCTGTAATTTGATATTTTATTTTGAAACGGGAGTTTCCTTTCCATTTTCTTTCTCTTTTTTCAAGATTTATCACCAGTACCGTATTGCACTGGCAAATGACTTATTAATGAAATTTAAAGGGCACTTTGCGTCTAATTAATGCAATCAAGTCAGTAAGTACACCCCTTCGGAGTCTCATAATTCCTCTTCTTCTATTCCCGACTTTTCATACAGTGTGAAAAAGTTTTAAATAAATGGCATTCCAAGGCCGTGGAAGTTCTTTGCCTTGGTCATCTTTTAGATAATATGCGGACCCCGCTACGCAGCGCGTTACTTCATAGGATCCTTCCCAATTTGGAGCTAGCTTTCCTGGGTCTCCAGTGGGATTAACTTTACGCAAAACCCAATCCCCTTCTTGGAATCTTCGAGGCATCACTTTCTTATTAAAGGCTGGCTGCACTCTTTGCTTGTAAAGTTCAGCCCGCCTCCGTGCCATCTCTCGTTTTTCCTCCACCAAATCCAATTCAATGCTTTGGATGAGTTGGTTCTGATTTGGTTCGTACGCCTTTATTCGAGCGCTACTTAATAGAACTTCGACTGGAATAACAGCTTCCATCCCGTACACTAAACTGAAGGGAGTTTCCCCTGTTGCTGTTTTGGGTGTTGTTCGGTAGGCCCACATGACTCCTGGTAATTCTTCTACCCAGTTTCCCCTCTGAGCCCCCAATTTGGTCTTTAATCCTTGGATGAGAATTCTGTTAGTCACTTCCACTTGTCCGTTAGCCTGAGGGTGAGCTACTGAAGTGAAAGCCTGCTTGATGTTGAGGCTTTGGCACCACTCTTGAATCTTTTTCCCTTGGAACTGTCGTCCATTGTCACTGACTATTTTCCGAGGAATACTATATCGACAAACAATATTTCTCCATAAGAACTGTATCACAGCATTCTCAGTAATTTTGGCTAGGGGCTCTGCCTCCACCCATTTGGAAAAATAATCTACGGCCACCAACAAAAACTTCTTCTGTAAAGGTGCCACTGGCATCGGACCCACTATATCCATTCCCCATTGATCAAAAGGACATGAAGAGACCACGACTTTCATTAACTCAGCCGGCCGTTCGGAATGGTTGCTATGCTTCTGACAAGCGGTGCAGGCTTGCACTATACGAGCAGCATCTTGCTAGAGAGTGGGCCAAAAATATCCGACTAATAAGGCCTTCCTTGCTAAAGCTCTTCCTCCTAAATGATTGCTGCAGCAACCTTTATGAATCTCTCGGAGTACCCATTCCGCATCCTCACTTCCCAAGCATTTCAATAAGGGTCGTCCGAAAGAAGTTTTGTATAAGTCTCCATTTATAAGAGTAAACCGTTTTGCTCGGCTCATTAAAATGGATGCCGCTGCTTTTCCCTCAGGGACCTTCCTGTGCTGTAAATAAGCTATGATGTCAGTCCTCCAATCAGGAATTAGGCTTGATTCGGGTGCATCTTCCTCCACGTTGCATATTGCTAAGGAAGTATGGATTTCCGCATGGATCGTTTCTAGGGACTTCACTCCTTCCATAGCACTAGCCATCCGAGCCAATTCATCTGCCTTCCCGTTATTCTCCCGCGGGATTTGCTTTAAGAGGACTTGACGGAATTGAGCTTTTTCTTTTTCGAAAGCCTTCAAGTACTTATGCAGCCTTTCCTCCCGAACCGTGAAAGAACCTTGAAGTTATGATATTACCAACTGGGAATCCGAATGGATTACAATTGAAGAAGCCCCTACCGCTTTAGCAGCCTGCAATCCCGCTAGAATGGCTTCATATTCCACTTCATTATTGGATGCCCGATATCCCAGGCGAACGGCTAGGCGAGTTTCTTCACTATCAGGGGAAATTAATAGAACCCTGACGCCACGCTGTAGATCTCAAGAACCGCTTCACGAATATATTCCATGCATCTGCCCCCTCATCCTTTGCTGCTGAACCATCTTCCGAGTTGCAAGGTACCTCTGCCAGAAAATCAGCGAGCGCTTGGGCCTTGATAACCGTTCGGGGTTGGTAGTGAATATCATACTCGCTTAGTTCTACCACCCATTTGGCCAATCTTCCGGAGAAATTAAGCTTAGTGACGACCTTGCCCAATTCGCTGTGAGTTAGAACGGTGATAGGATGAGCCAAAAAGTATGACCTCAATTTACGGGCGGTTAACACTAGGATATATGCCAGCTTCTCTAGCTCCGTATAACGGAATTCCGCCCCCTTCAGGATATGGCTAGTATAATAAATAGGCTTCTGGTGAGAGCCTTCTTGTTTCAATAAGACCGAACTAATATCTCCCTCCGAGATAGCCAGATACATCCATAGTGGTTCTCCAGCTATTGGTTTGGCTAGCAGTGGGAGTCCAGCCAAATATTTCTTCAACTCCTGGAAAGCCTGTTCGCATTAATCATCCCACTGAAATTTAGTAGTCTTGCGAGATCTTGAAAGAAAACCCTTTGTCATTCGCCGATCTAGCTATGAATCGGGATAAAGAAACAATCCCGCCTACCAACGGGTTTCATGATTAGCGGGTGATTTCATGTTGCATAGTGCCTGCACCTTCTCAGGGTTGGCTTGCAACCCCTTTTCAGTCACGATGTACCCCAAGAACTTGCCGCTTTTTACCCCGAACAGGCATTTATTAGGGTTTAGCTTCATATTAAACCGTCTCAATGTAGCGAAGGTTTCATTTAAATCCTTAACTAAATCTCGAGTGGTCTTCGATTTGACTAATATGTCATCCACGTAGACTTCCACATTTTTCCCTTTACATTACTCGCAAAGATTTTGTCCATAAGGCGCTGGTAGGTTGCCCCTGCGTTCTTTAATCCGAACGGCATTACCACATAAGCGTATAACCCTCCTGCAGTCACAAAGCTAACCCTCTTTTGATCTTCTTTGGCCAAAGGTATTTGGTGGTATCCTTGATATGCGTCCATTAGGGACACCACTTCATATCCCATAGTAGAATCTACCAACTGATCAATACGAGGCAAGGGGTAGCAGTCTTTAGGGCACGCTTTATTTAAATCACGAAAATCGATACACATTCTCCACTGCCCCGAGGGCTTGGGGACCAAGACTACATTGGAAACCCACTCGGGAAACTGGATTTCCTTTACATGACACGCTTTTAGCAGTTTTTCCACTTCTTCGGCTATGACCTTGTCCTTTTCCGGTCCAAAATGTCGCTTCTTCTGTTGGACGGGTCGGGCTCCTTTAGTGATATTGAGATGGTGTTCAGCCACTTGAGGGTTGATCCCCGTGAGATCATGCACATTTCTCGCAAAGATGTCTTCATTCTCCCTCAGGCAAGCCACCAGCTCTTCCTTGGTTTCCAGCTGTTGTGCTATCCGTGTGGCCTTTCCTGGGGCAATTTCCACCAGTTCTCCTTCCTCTACTTTGTCAGCCTTGGGTGGGGATTCCTCCAGGACGTAGACATCCGAAATGATGATCGCTTTGCCTTTGAGGTCATCGGTTCGGGCTTTCTTTTGATCATTCTGAACCATTTGTATATAGCATCTCCTAGAGGCCTTTTGTTCTCCACGAACTTCTCCCATCAATTGTCCCACCGGAAATTTCAACTTTTGGTGGTACGGGGAAGCCACCGCCCGAAAAAGGGTAAGGAAAGGATGCCCAAGAATAGCATTATAAGTGGACAGAGCGTCCACAATGAGGAAAGGGATTATACTGGTTTTTTGGCTGGGCTTTACACCCAGAGTCAGAGGCAATGAAATCTGCCCTGTAGGGTGGACCACATGCCCTGCGAATCCAAAGAGGGGGTGGCCACATCTTCTAGCTGGGCATTTTCCAGCTGCATCTGTCCGAAAGCTTCCTAGAAAAGGATATTGACGGAGCTTCCCGAATCGACCAACACCCTGGCCACTTCATAATTGGCCAAAGATATACGAATAACCAAGGCGTCCGTGTGGGGCAACAGGACACCTTGTAGATCCTCTGGCCCGAATGAGACAGGCGGTGCAACTTGAATAGTTTGATCAGTGACGATGGCCAAACTCTCCATGAGATGGGCGTACGACTTCCGCGCCCGGTTAGAGTCCCCGTCGGTAGGTCCTCCAGCTATAACATGAATAACTCCCCTTGTGGGAGCGTTATCTAGATTGGATGAAGGGCCCTCACCTGATGGGCCTCCTTGGGAGACAACCTCCTGGGACGACGTTTGGGGGAAAGTGACTTAAGGTTGTTGATTATATGGCCCTGGGCGGGTTATATTGGGTCGGGGTCCTCCTCGTGCCGGTCCTCCTGCCTGGAACCGCACTTGCGGATATGCGGTGTGGAGGCGATCTAATTCTTCTTGTAGCTTGAAACATCGGCCATTAGTGTGGCCATATTCCGTATGATATTGGCAGAAGAAGGGGGCGGAGGGGGGGGGGAGGGTTACGTGGGATCCCCTTGTATCCTAAGGGTCGTTGCAGCAGACCCTGTTGGTCATAGAATTCCATCTCCCGTTCCTTCCAAGTCCTCACAGAAGGAAGCACTTCAGCGGCCATGATTTGTAATGGCGGTATGGGGCGAACACCCTGCAACATTGGACGAGGCCTCGGAGCCTCCTGTCGAAAAGGTCGCGCATACTCCCACCGAGGGGGCGCTTGAGGAGTAGCGGGACGAGCTCTTTCAGTTGGGACTGCTGTGGCAGTCCGTTCAGCTCTCCGTACCTTTAATCCTTCTTCTTCGCGGATAAATTGCTCCGCACGACTTAGCAACTCCTCATAACTGTCCGCAGGTTGTCTCAACAAGGAACTGAGGAAGGGGCCCTCCTTCAGCCCGTGTTGAATAGTGCCTCTGAAAGATTCGGATCTAGCCGAGGGGATTCCCCTAGCTGCAGAAGTGAATCGGTGGAGATACCCCCTAAGGGATTCTGAGGATCCCTGGGTGATATGCATTAACATAGAGGCGTCATGTTTATACGCCTTGCAGCTGACAAACTCCCAACTGAACATTCCCCAGAAATCAGCGAAACAAGTGATGGATCCTGGGGGCAAAGTATTAAACCACTTTTGTGCCGAGCCGGTTAAAGTGGTCTGGAAGACTCAGCATTTGAGAGCATCAGTATAACAATGGAGTGAGGGCGCTCCGTCAAATTGAGATATGTGCTCTTCGGGATCCATCGAACCATCATACTTATCGATCTGAGGATTCCGGAAGTAGGACAGAGGGACTTCAGAGAGAATGTCCATTGTAAAGGGACTGGGCTCGTATACTTCCGGAGGTCTGGTTGATTGACTTTCGCCTTGTTCTTCCCTGCGCGTTTGGGTGAAGGGCATAGTGTTCTGAGGTGTTCTTCCCCCAAGTCCTCCTCCAGGCAATATTTCCACATTGACGGCTGTACGAGATGGGGGAGGCATTTCTGGGGGCGGGCCTCGGGAAGAAGGTTCACCGGAATGCGGATGCAGATATCCAGTCCTTCTCCTTTCCCTAGCGAGGGCTTCTGTAATAGCATCATCCATCAGGGCCTTCAGCTGTGATGGTAGAAGGATGATGGGGTGCTCCTCCACTGCAGAGGTAGCGGGTTGTTGTATCTCTTCAAGTTGCATCTCGACGTCCAACTCAATGTTTCCCACAGACGGCGCCAACTGATGCGACGAGGAAAATATGTTCACTCCTTTCCAATGCAGTGAAGCACAGAGGGAGATCTCAGAGGGTTCTCACAGGCCGCAATCAGTAAAGAATAAGAAGGCGAAGTAGATGAAACGCAAAAACCGATACCAGCAATCGAAACTCAGACACAAGATGTAACGTGGTTCGGAATGAGAATTCCTACTCCACGGAGGTGAGCTTTCTCACCGGATGCAGTACCTAAGCACTTTCACTATGAAGGTCCTCCTTTACGGAAAAGAAGTTTCCGAAGGTGGAGGAGAAAAACCTCTTGCAGTGATATCACAAGTCGAGAAAAAGTACAAGAGATGTAACAACAGCAGATCCCTGTCTTTCTACTCCGGCGTGGTGGTTGTTGCTCTCCCTCTCCTCTTGCATCTTCTTCTCTCTTGCTGGGTTGGAATTCTTGCTTCCTCCCTTTTATCTTTCTTTTTTCCTCCATCGTAACGTCGTGGGCTGTCTCCATTGTACACGTGACCACCACCTCCACCTGGAGAATAATTCTGTTACAGATATGAGGAACGAAGGCTCCTCGGAATATTTTGTGGGGCCTCCTAAGCTGTGGCATAACGTCTCTTCCTTTACTTTTCAGGTAACTAGGTTAGACTGTCTCCCTCAACCATCCGCTTTAGGTGAAGCTACCTTAGGTCTATGGCCCACGGGTGACCTAGCCTTAGGGTTCCCCATCAACCCGAACCAGTTCCTCTTTTTCTCGTGCCAAACTTCCTTCGGATTGATCAGGTTGAGTCGACCCTTTATCCATCCCATCTGCTTCTGGAATTATCTAGTTGAACTAATTCTTGTTCCGCCCTTAGCGAAGTGCCTTCCATCTCTTCTTTGCCATGTTAATTGCTTCTGCTAACTCTCCCGTGCCAATTGCTTCTGCTAACTCTCCCATGCCAATTGCTTCAGATATTCGCGCCCGAACCATTCTTTCTTTTCTACCTTTGCTGAGCCGAATATTTTAGACCGGATCACGGGTTACATGCTAACCCTTCTATCTGCAGCTATATAAAAAAAGTACCAGTAGTATCACTGAACTTGCGATAGTATGTTAAAACAAATTTTTGTGTTCTTTTCTCACTCATTTGCATCTGTTCTAATTTGGTTATGTTGTCCTTTTAGATAGATGATAATGCAAAGGTCACCATGATTGACTTCCCACAGATGGTGTCAGTTTCTCATCGCAATGCAAAAATGCATTGACTGTTCTCATCATTATCTATCATTATGTTTTAGAGCTTTTTGATAAGCTAGTCTTGTGACTATTCAGAAATAAAATTCTAGGTACTTTGATCACGATATTGAGTGCATTTTCAAGTTCTTTGCCAAAAGGTATGTAGTTAGCCTAAATATTATAACAAATACACTTTCTATTTTCTAACTGATTTTGTCGAATCTTTTCTTTTTCTTGAGTGTTGACTGTGCGAATATCAATATTCCTAATGCTATTTGTCTTGTTTGGAATTATGTGGTAATAAGCCTAAAGTAAAAGGATCTTGTATGTAACAGAAAAGACAGATTTAACACTGAATTTTATTGGCGTGCTTGATTTCAGGTCTTATAGCCTTAATGTTTCTACCGTTTTGTAATTAGTGGGTCCCTAATCAGAAAAAGATGTGCTGACGGTGCAAAGTGTGGCCTTCTTTGTTAGCTGTTTAGTGGCATTATGGTTGATTTATAAATCATTAGTGTCATGTTAGTTGAGTTTTGATGCTGAGTCTTGCGTTGAAATATCAACTACTAAGTGTAAGATGGATATAATATTTGAGTTTGAACGTTGGAGCTTATTTGCAAAAACTACTACATTTTACCAAATGATGCACTTAAAGTTTTGGAATTCTCAAAAAGCATACCATGGTTGACTTTTTATCAAAAGACACACTTAATTCGAAAAATACCCCTCTTGTCAACTATGATATTATTTCATTTTTCTCTTGTGCAAATTTTGAAAATCAGTACCAATATGGTGTTGATTTATCAGCACTACAGTCAACACTGCTATGATTCTAAACCTTTGAATACCGACAGGAGACTAGAAGTCGGGTTGCACTTCTTCTTTACATTCTCAAGACTTTCCTCTTTCACTCGAAATTCTCTTTTCAAAATTTCAAATCCTCTATGCCCATCAATGAGGTTCTGTTAAAATCCATTGATAACCTTAATTGAACCCAATCCAAGTTTAGTAGATTTTTACTGTGATCTTGAGTCCAACCATGCCCTAAAGTTTCAGCTTCAAGGTCTTTCTAGCCATGCATAGGTTGTTTTCAAAATTCAACCTCTGTGCTAATTTACACATTTCCATAACTTCATGCAGGAGGTTCAAAACTAAGGTTGCACACTATATCTACCTTTTATGTACTTTTCTCTTCTACTTCATGTGTAGGTTTCATAATTTCAAAATTTCTAGCTTCATCAATGAGTCTCGATCAAAATTTATTGATGACCGTAGTCAACTTTGATTAGATCCAATAAAAGTTTGATATGTTTCTGCGGTACCCCTTAGTTCCTCTGTGGTTAAAAATCTAGTTTCAAGGACATTTTAGTTGTGTCCAATTTGTTGTCAAAAATTTTGAACCTTTGATGCACCCTTTGAATAACATCATGACTGTGCAAGGTTAAGATGTCATTAAAGTTGAACTTTTAATCTTAGTGGGACTAAGGGGAATCATAAAAATATATCAGATTTAGATCTGGTCCAATCAGAGCTTACTACTTGAGAATTGTTCTTATGGTTGAAAAAATAGCCTATGTCCTAGGAGAGGGTCTTCCTGAACCTACTACAGACAATGCTTTTGATGACCAAACATTGGTATATTAAAAAGTTGTTGCTGATTTGAAGCAAGCATACTGTGCCATGCTGGCATCGATATCTATTGCACAGCAGAAGCAGTAAAAGCATATGGATGCTTATACCATTGTTTGTTATCTTTGTGAGATGTTTGACGTGCAAGCGAGTTTTGAAAGGTTCGAGATCACGAAGCTCATATTTCGCTCAAAGATGTAGGATGGTTCATCGGTAGTGCAACACACACTAAAATTAGGACATAAGGGAAAGAAACTGTAAGCGTCATCTAGAGTTACTAAAAGAGGAGAAGGCATTTGATGCCCAACCTACTTAAGATATATTCGCTATTGAATAACATACCATTTCTTCTAACATATGGGTATTGGATACCGGATGTGTCTCCTACATATGTAGTGACATACAGGGATTGAAAAACAGTTGATGACTGGTTAAAGCAGAAGTAAATTTAAGGGTTGACAATGGAACAAACGTTGCTGCTATAACCATAGGGACTTATTTATTACATCTTCATAATGGACTAGTTTTTTTTTTGAGTTGGATGATTATTTTATGTTCCTTCATTAATAAAGAATATTATTTCTATTTATTGTTTAAATAGAAAAAGATTTCCATTTGACTATAAGTAATAATTGTTGTTACTTAATGTTGAATGCTACTCTTTATGGAACAAGAATATTAAACAATGAAATCTACATGTTAGATATATCCAATGAAATATTCAATATTGAATACAGTAGCAAAGATGCTAAGTTAAATAATCAATTAACTTCCTATATGTGTCTTGGCCATGTTAGTAAGGACTGCATGATCAAATTGCACATGTTTGGGAATTTTGGGGTCTTTTGAATTTGATTCATATGGCATATGCAATTTATGACTAAAAGACAAGATGACAAAGTACCTTTTAAGGGAAAATGTGAACTAGAGTTTGATGTTTTGGGCCTTATACATATCGATATATATGGACTAATGTCAACTCAATCATGAGGAGGTTATAACTACTATTACCTTCATCTTTGATTGTTCACGATTTGGGTATGTATCTTTTGAGATATAAGTTTGAGGGCTTTGAAAAGTTCAAAGAATTTAGATATGAAGTATAGAAACAACTTGGGAAAAGTATCAAATTACTTCGATCCAATCGAGGTGTAGAATACTTAAGCCAAGAGTTTCAAGATTATCTAAGGAACAATGGTACATTGTCCAAACGGGCTATGCCTTATACACCATAGGATAATGGTGTAGTTGAAAGACAAAATCGAACCTTATTGGACATGGTTAGTGTTGGTGCAATCGACCCAGGTCACGATTGACCGGACTCGAGTTTGACTCGAACAATATTTTGATGTTAGACAAAATATATGACAAGTGATTGTCATGGGAAGCCTTGGCCACAGAAGTCCAAGTGTGTAGCCTTGGCGGTGAAAGTCCAAGCATGGGGCTTGGCATTGGAAGTCCAACATGGAGTTGGCAAGGGAAGACCAAGTGTGTAGCCTTGGCCATGTAAGTCCAAGTGTGTAGCCTTGGCGGTGAAAGTCCAACATGGGTTGGCATTGGCATTTGGGAAGTCCAAGGTGTGGTTTAGCGGCATAAGGCCAAGCGGTAGTCTTGGGAGCGTAAGTCCATATGTACCTTGGCGGTATAGACACTGAAAGCATGACAATAGTCAAAGGAAGTACCTAGAGGCTAGCGTATCGATGAACAAGTCATGGATGACTTGGAAGGATCCGCGCCTGGATGAACAAGTCATGGACAACTTGGAGGGATCCGAAGCTAGTAGAGGTGCCTAGAAGTCATAGGTCTAGGCTAAGGGTGTATCGGATGCTCAAACATATTGTTTGAGATTTTACCCAGTGGTCGGATTCTCAAACAACTTGTGTTTGAGGTTTTACTTGACAATAGTCAACTGGTGGTAGCCGACTGGCATTCGACTGCATTGCGATGCTTGGCAGTCGGTGATCGATCGCCTACCGATGTTGGTCGAGCCTGAGAATGCTCTGGCCGATCGATCGATTCTGAGCTAGCGATTGATGATGGTAATGGGTAGTCGACTGCCAGTGTATCCGTTGGCTGGATGTCAATGTGGATTAAGCCGTTGTCTCACAATGACTACAAGAGCAGTCGACTAGGGCCTTATGGCAGTCGACTGCCAGGCGTAGAATTAGCCCGAGACAGGCATAAAAGGAGGAGCTTGGGGAGGATTTCCACAGCAATATTTGGGGAGATTTTGGAGGAGAATTGATGCTGCATTCTAGACCTTCAAGAGCAAACCAAAGTAAGCAACAAGCAAATGATCAAAACAAAGTGTTGTAAAGTTTTCTTTACTTGTATTTCATATTGTCTTAGTATTTTGCTTATACTTTTTTATTGCATCTTGTAATTGCTTGTACGAGGTTTCTTCACCTCCGACTTGTTGTCGAGAAGGAGTTTTAATAGTAGTGTGTTCATCACTCGAGCTCGTTAAGCTCACCCCGTAGAGTAGGAACCCTAAGGTTCCGAACCACATATGTCCTTGCGTATTTTGTGTGATTGTGTATTCGTCTTCATATTTGTATTGTATTTCTTATTTTCGTTGCGCTAACAAGAATTATAGAGACGAACGCGATCAAATCACATCGAGCACGATTTAGGCTATTCAACCCCCCTTATAGCCGGGCCACGATCCTTCAACAAGTGGTATCAGAGCGAGGAGGTTGTCATCAGACTCAACACCGTGACAATCAACCAAAATGTTTGGCATCAACATCCAACCGCCAAAATTCGAAGGAGATTTCTCATGGTGGAAGAAATAGATTGAGGTATACTTCGAAACTGATTTCGATATGATGCTAACAATTGAAGATGGTTTCGATGTGTCAAGGGATGATGAAGGGAAGCTAATCACAAAATCAAAATGGACCGAAGAGCAACGACAACAATTCAAGACAACAGTTAAGGTAACAAAAATGTTAATAAAATTAATACCTTACGATATTTTGTCCAAGCTAGGTGAATATCGGGATGCTAAGGAGTTGTGGAATAAGTTAATCAAATTTCATGAGAATCCTAAACCAGCCCAAGTAGAGAAGGATAACGAGGAAGAAACGCCATCAACATCGGAGAATGTGGATGAATTGGAGGAAACCTCCACCTCTAGCATTGAAGGGGAGGAGAGATCTTCCATCCCAGAGCAAGAACAATAAGAAGTGTCTACATCTGGGAGAAGTGAAGAACAAGAAGAAAATTCCCTAAGTAACTCAAGCATTGTAATTAAGAATAAAAATCATATTATATGCTTTGAGTGTAGGGAGAAAGGGCATTACAAGAGAAAATGCCCAAAATTGGCTAAGGAGAAAGTGTCGGCACCAAATGTTAACCAAAAGTCAAAGGATGCCGGAGTCCTCGCTTGGAAAAATAAAGAGCGCATTGTGTGCTTCAAATGCAATCAAAGGGGACACTACCGAAGCCAATGCCCTGGGGGGGGGGGAAGAATAAGGGGCAAGAAAGAGCTACACAAGTAGGGTGAGCTTCCAAAGCAAACCCTAAGGTATATCTTAATGCACCTTCTAGTTCTAGGATTAAAAAGCATACTAGAAATTATTTTAACTCACTTGCTATTGCCCATGAACATAAGCATGCTAGTAGGAATAGATATATTTTCTTAGGAGCTAAATCCTATGAAATTACAACTAAGGACAGACCTAGGAATAATAACTCTAGACCCATTCTACCTAGGGAGTCCATTAGGAAGGTAGAGAATCACCTATGCATTAATCCCAAGAATCATAGACATATGCCTAGGAAGAGTCTTTCCCAAAAGATTAATGAAAAATCAAAATTGGGAAAATTAGAATTGGAAAATCAAGGTTTGAGGTCAAGGCTTGAAAAACTAGAGAAGACCCTAGCAAAAATGACAAATTCATTTAAAGGGTCTAATGATCAAAATCTAAGACCTAGGAGACAAAAACCATCTAAGGGCAAGAAAGGTTTGGGTCACAAACCTAAGTCCTACCACAATGTTTCATTTAGGAAAACCAAGGTTAATAGGGAAGTTATCCCTAAGATTAACCATGGTGTGTGTCTAGTTGCCAAGGGTTCTATAAAACCTAGGAAGACCACTAAGAAGGTTACTAGGGAGGCAATCCCTAAGGTTAACCTTGACAAGGCCCAAATGACTAAGGCTTCAAAGCCAAAAAGGGTCATTAGGAAGGTATCTAGGGAAGTTATCCCTAGTGAATACCTTGTTAACTCAAGGAGCTCCAATAGGTATTAGGTTCCTAGGAGCATGATCGATTCACGCTAGATGGGTTAGGGTGTGTCAACCTTAAGTGGATAGGTAGTTAACCTAACCATGGTAGAGTTGATACTTTAGGATGTGCCAATGTGTTTTGAGAAGTTGAAAATTGATTAAATTGGTACAACTAGGTGTTAGGAGTTATGGTGTACCATTTAGGGTTTTTGGCACACTTGGGGGATAAAAGAGTATTAAGGCAAAATGGATTTAATTTCAGAAATCACAATTTGGACTTAACACTTAGGTATTTCATACCTTATCATTCTATACTTGCCATGATTTATTTGCCTTGCCATGTCATGACATCATATTTATTTTTATCATATAAAATATCGTGATAATATTTAGGGTTAGCTAAATGTCATGTTATGCTTAAGTTTATATCACATGCCATGACATCATGATTATTGTCACATGTCTTTATTCTTGTTATCATTTATGTCATAATCATTATTCATGCATTAAATAAAATTGAGTTAAAGACTATGACATGATTTGAAGTCTCATGCATAAGGCAATCAAATAGAGTTGCCTAGCATATGTATGAGACCCTAAATAACCAAAGCCCACATCTCACTAAAACACTTGACTTGTATGTGTTTCATACATTTAGATACAAGTGAGATGTTAGGAAAAGAAATTTAAGGTTTTAAAATCATTTCAAAACCATTTTGAAAAATCTTGGTGAAGTCTATCTTGTGATAGCAATCACCATTGAATGAGGTGATACAAAGTAGGGCTAAACATTGAAATTTTTAATGGATTTGAACTTTGTGTTAAACTCATTAGATTATGGGTATTTTATTTTTCCAATATTTTTCACCCATAATGTTTGTTATAAGTAATCTACGTATGAATTTTCAAGATTTTTCAAAATAAGTATTTTTACTTATGAATTTTCAAAATTGATTCAAGTCCGATTTCTACTGTGATCTGAAATCGATCACTATGGATATGATCATAGCGTCAACAATGATCGATTGGTGGTATGAAGTCGGTCAAAGTTGATTTCGGGTAAACAAGATTTGTTAGGCCCATGTTCATCTACGTTTAGGTTCCCTAACTACTCCTAACCCTAAGATATGCTTTGGAGAGCATTGGAAGGGTGGAAATCCATTGAAAATGGATTAGGAGACTTGTTTAGGGTGTGTATCGAATTAAGGGAGGTGAAAGTTCATGTTTAATTTTTTCTCTTAATTTCGATTGTTTAGTATTCTTATCGGCTTTGGAACTCTCCAAGGACATTGTTGGTGCAATGGTCAAGGGGGAGCAAACCTTTAGGGGGAGGTTATCCATCTTGGGATGATGAATGTGCTTTTAGACAAAGGGGGAGATTGTAAGATCTCATTAGGATGAGAGACATTGACACCCTTGGGGAGGACCTTTTTGATGTATATCAAAAAGGGGGAGAAAGGACTAATTGAGGTTAGTTGGAATTCTCAAAGGTGAGAATTGCCAATTGGGGATAATTTGTAGACTTGAGTTAGGGCACCTAACTCAAAGGTGTTTGGGGTTTTGTCAAACATCAAAAAGGGAGAGATTGTTAGTGCAATCGACCCAGGTCACGATTGAACGTGTTGGGGAATTGATCGTCGCTAGAGGGGGTAGGTGAATAGCGTTTCATTGCGTCGATGGATATCGTTCATGCTTGTGTCTCTATAATCATCATTAGCACAGCGAAATATAGAAATACAACTATAAAAGCAAATACAAACACAACACGCAAATACACAAGGATATATGTGGTTAGGAACCTTAGGGTTCCTTCTCCACGGGGTGAGCTCAACGAGCTCGAGTGATGACAACACCACTAATAAAACTCCTTCTCGACAATACGTCAGAGGAGGAGAGACCTCATACAAAGATTACAATAGTAATACAACAAAAATACAAGCAAATATAATAGAATGCAAGTAAAGAAAACTTTACAAAGAGCTTTTGGATGCTTTCTTGTTGATTGCTTGAATCGTGCTTGAAGACCCTGATTTACTCCAGCAAATCGCCTAAAAAATGGCCAAGAAATCGCTGCCCAAATCCTCCATGAGCTGCTCCTTTTATGCCTGCATCGGGCTGGATTCGCGCCTAATAGTTGACTGCCAATAGTACTGTTGTGAGACAACGACTTAATCCAGGTTGGCATCCAAGCCAACGGTTACACTGGTAGTCGACTGCCATAATCCAGCAGTCGACTGCCAGGGTTGTAGCTGACTGACCAATCGGCTACTAAGCATTCGACTCCCACAACCCCAACCAACAGTTGACTCCCATCCATGGCAGTCGACTGTCTAATCTTGCCGGGATGATCGCCGCTATTTCTGATCAAACACTACCGAAAGTAGTAGTTCGACTGAACATAAACCCAATCGGCTGTTGCACGTCGACTTGGCTGCCAAGTGTCAAAACACTTGACCAATCGACTGGTCCAAAATCCTAGTTGACTGATAACCTCAAACATGAGGTTTAACCCCAAGTATGATGCCCTCATACTTGCTAGACCATCCTTAGCCTAGACCAAAGCCTTCTAGCCACCTCCATCAGCCTCACGTCTATCGGATCCCCCCAAGTCATCCATGACTTGTTCATCCATACGCTAGCCTTCAAGAGCTTCCATCGACTATTGTCATGCTAAGCTGGTTTATACCGCCAAGGCACATTGGGCTTACGCTGCCAAGACTACCGCTTGGAATTTATGCTACCAACTATTGGACTTATGCTGCCAAGACTCCACCCTTGGACCTTACGCTTCCAATATCACCCCTTGGACTTCCCTTGCCAACCCATGTTGGACTTTCCAATTACCAAGACTCAAGCTTGGATTTTCCCTTGCCAAGACCCATGCTTAGACTTTCCATATCAAGTACTCAAGACTTGGACTTTCCATGCCAAGTACCCATGACTTGGACTTTTCATGCCAAGTACCCTATGACTTGGACTTTCCATTGTATGGTCAACCCCATATTAACCATATAGTCAAACAATGGTCAAACTATCATCAAACATCAAAATACCACTCAAGTTAAACTCGAGTCCGGTCAATCATGACCTGGGTCAATTGCACCAATAATCTCCCCAAAATATTGTCAAACATCATAACACTACTTGAGTCCAACTCGAGTCTGGTTAATCATGACTTGGGCCGATTGCACAACAATTGTTAGGAACGTTGCGCCCGCTAGAGGGGGGGTTGAATAGCTCGTTTTCTTTCGATGGAGGAATTCATTGCGTGCTTGCTACAAATGATTAGTGCACCGCAGAAATAAAGTAATAACAAGATACAAACACGCAAACACAATAATATAACGTGATTCAGAACTGAATGGTTCCTACTCCACGGATCGGGCTCAAATGAGCCCTAGCGATGCCAATCACACACCACTATAACAATAATACTTCTTCTCAACAACAAGTCGGAGGAAGAGAAACCTCGTACAAAGATTACAACAGTAATATAATAAGAATACAAGCAAATACAATAAGAATACAAGCAAATAAAATAGAATGCAAGTAAAGACAAATTTTACAAAGAGATTTTAGATGCTTCCTTGTTGATTGCTTAAACCGTGGTTGAAGACCCTGATTTGCACCAGCAAATCGCCTCAAGAATGTTCAAGAAATCGATGTCAAATGCCTCCTCCACGAGCTCCATTTAAAGCTACTTTCTGGGTTGGATTTCGCCTATTAGTCGACTGCTCGAAACCCTCAGTCGACTGATGCACTGTTGTCGAGAGACAACGGCTCGATCTACGTTGGAAAAATCCAACGGATACACCATCAGTTGACTGATCTTACACATCAGTCGACTAATGTCTCAATCAGTCAAGTTTTCAGGCCGATCACTCGACTGGAAAACCTTCTGTGCCCGAAATCCTGACCATCAGTCGACTGATCACTAGATCAGTCGATTGCTCAGGCCATCAGTCGACTGCCCACCTCTGGTAGTTGACTGCTAGGGTACTTTCCGCAGTCAAACCCTAGTTAACTCACACCAGTCGACTGACCCATGGTCCCAGTCGACTGATACACCTCAAACATGAGGTTTTAACCCAAGTATGGTGCCCCCATACTTGCTAGACCACCCTTAGCCTAGACCTAAGCCTTCTAGTCACCTCCGTCAGCCTCGCGCCTATCGGATCCCTCTAAGTCATCCATACGCTAGCCTTTAGGTGCTTCCATCATGTATTGTCATGCTAACGGTGTCTACACTGCCAAGGCACATTGAACTTACGCTGCCAAGACTCCGCTTGGACTTTACACCGCCAATCATTGGACTTATGCTGCTAAGACTTCACCCTTGGACTTTACGCCACCAATATTTCTCTTGGACTTTCCAAATGCCAAAACTCAAGCTTGGACTTTCCCTTGCCAACCCATGTTGGACTTTCCCTTGCCAAGACCCACGCTTGGACTTTTCTTTGCCAACCCATGTTGGACTTTCCCTTGCCAAGACCCATGCTTGGACTTTACATGTCATGTACTTAAGACTTAGACTTTTCTTTGCCAACCCATGTTGGACTTTCCCTTGCCAAGACCCATGCTTGGACTTTACATGCCAAGTACTCAAGACTTGGACTTTTCTCATGACAATGGTGAAACCATCGTCAAACATCAAATACTAACCTGGGTTGATTATATCAACAATCTCCTCAACACATGACAGATATCAATGTCAGACATCCATGTCAAATATCAAAATACTTATTCGAGTCAAACTCGAGTCCGATCAATCGTGACCTGGGCCGATTGCACCAACAATCTCCCCCTTTTTGATGTTTGACAAAAACACCCTTGAGTTAGGCTCATAACTCAAATTTCCTTACCAATTATCCTAAATTGGTAATTTTAACATTCTTCCCCTTTTTGACATACATAAAAAAGGTTCACCACAAGGAGGTCAATGTCTCAAATCCCAATGAGATCTTACAATCTCCCCCTTGGTCCAAAAACCTCTAGGATGCCTACAATCTTCCTAGTGATAAGTCTCATATCACTCAAGAGAGGCAATCCTACACACTCTCCCAATTTTCAAATTGGGTATCTCAAAATCTCATTTCTCTCCCTCATGAGGAAAAATAACATTCATCATCCCATGATGGATACCTCCCCCTAAAGGCTTGCTTCCCCTTAACCATTGCACCAACAATATTCTTGGGAAGTCCCTAAGCCTATAGGAACTCTAAACCATCAAAAATAAATTTAAAAGTTCAACATTGAACTTTTCCACACCTTAAATTTGATACATCACCCTAACAACTCTCCTAATCCATATCCAATGGATTTTCACCCTTTCTAATGCTTTCCAAAGCATATCCTAGGGTTATGAGTGGTTAGGAACTCTTACCATAGCTGAAATTGGGCTAAATATACCTTGTTTACCCAAAAAAAGCTGCGTGATCGACTTTATCAGACAGATTGATCATTGTCGTATCATTAGTCATTTGCCAACAAGGCGTCGGTGAATTTCAATTATTAGAGTCGAATTTCAAAAATTCATAAATAATTATACGTAATTCAAAAAATCATGAAACTCCATACGTATAATACTTATGACCAATACAATGGGTGAAAAATGTTTGAAAAATATTTTACCCATAAAATAGTGAAATTGACACAAAGTTCAAAAGTGAAGAAAAACTTCAAAGTTTGAGCCCACTTTGTATCAACTTCATCAATGGTGATTGCTATTAAAAGATAGACTTCACCAAGGTTTTCTAAAATGATTTTAAAATATTTTCAAAACCTTATATTGGATCATATTCTTTGGGCTTATTGTACATGGCTTGAACATAAGCTTTCCCAATGATCCATCAATAAGATAAGATGAGTTTTGGTTCATCTAGTTGCAAAAACTATGCTCCTTGAACTTAACTCATATCCTAGCATCTCACATGTATCTAGGGTGTATTAATGCACATACATATTAATGTAATGTGAGATGTGAGTTTTGTTCATCCTAATCTAGGATTTCATACATTTTCTAAGGCAACTCTACTTGATTCCCTTATACGTAGGACTTCAAGTCATGTCATATGTCCTTAATTCAATTCTTATTAAATGCTTGAAATGATCATGACATAAATGATAGAATAAGTAAACATGGCCAATGATCATGATGTCATAACATATGATATAATCTAAATATACATGCCATTAAAAACTAACCCTAAACATACTCATGCCATTTTATATGATTAAAAATAGATATGATGTCATGACATGTTATATGACAAACAAAACATGGCAAATAAAATATAAAGGTATATAATACCTAAATTTTAATATTTGTTGTCATTTGTTATTATTAAATCTATTTTGTCATATTACTACTAAGCCCCCAAGTGTGCCAAAAACCCAACCTCAACCTCTAAACCTAAATTGTGCCAATTTGATTGATTTTTCAAAATCCCAAAAATATATTGGCACATCCTAAACTCTTTTAGGATCATAATTCAAATCACATTTCCAATGTACCCATAACCTTGAAAATGACCTAAAGTGCCACCTTTAACATGGTTAGGTTAACTACCTATTCATTCAAGGTTGACACACCTAAACCCATCTAGCGTGAATCGATCACGCTCCTAGGAACACAATACCTATTGGAGCTCCTTGGGTTTACTAGGTATTCGCTAGGGATAACTTCCCTAGATACCCTCCTAATGACCCTCCTAGACTTAGAAGCCTTGGTCATTTGGGTCTTGCCTAGGTCAATCCTAGAGGTAACTCCCCCTTTGACCTTCTTAGTGGCTTCTCTAGGTTTTTTTGAAACCCTAGCCACTAGGCACATACCTTGGTTACCCTTAGGGATGACTTTGCTAGTAATCTTGGTTTTTCTAGACCTAGTTTGAGTTCCATAATCAAATGGAACATTGTGATAAGTCTTTTTGGGCTTAGGCTTGCCCTTGGTTGACTCTTGCTTCCTAAACCCTAGGTTTTGACTTATAGATCCTAGAGTTTGACCATTTGACCCTTTAATTTGATTTTGCATAATCCTAAGGGTTTTTTTCTAGTTTCTCAAGCCTTGACCTCAATGTTTGGTTCTCCAACTCCAATTTCTTTAATTTGGTGGGCCCATTGTTTATTTGATCATTTTTTCCCTTCCTAGGCATATGTCTAGAATTCTTTGGATTAAGGCCTAGATGGTCCTCAATTTTCCTAATACTTTCCTTAGGTAAAATATTTTTAGGAACATTAGTCCCAAATTTCTCCTTATTCTTAAGGTTGACATTCTTAGCTCCTAAACAATAAAATCTATTATTTCTAACATACTTTTCATGAGTGATAGCAAGAGAATTAAAAGCATGCTTTTGATTTTTAAACTTAGAAGGTGCATTATTGAAATATACCTTAGGGTTAGCCTTAGCTCCCCCTACTTGTGATGCTCCTTCCTTTCTCCTTGGGCATTGGCTCCTATAGTGACCCATGCTTGGACTTTACATGCCAAGTACTCAAGACTTGGATTTATCTTTACCAACCCATGTTGGACTTTCCATGCCAAGATCCATGCTTAGACTTTCCTTTGCCAACCCATGTTGGACTTTCCCTTGCCAAGACCCATGCTTGGACTTTAAATGCCAAGTACTCAAGACTTGGATTTTTCTTTGCAAACCCATGTTGGACTTTCCCTTGCCAAGACCCATGCTTGGACTTTACATGCCAAGTACTCAAGACTTGGACTTTTCTCATGATAATGGTCAAACTATCGTCAAACATCAAATACTAACATGGGTTGATTGCATCAGTAATCTCCCCAACACATGTCAGACATCCATGTCAAACATCAAAACACTTACTCGAGTCAAACTCGAGTCCAGTCAATCGTGTCCCGGGCCGATTGCACCAACAATAATCTCCCCCTTTTTGATGTTTGACAAAAACCACAAAAGCATTGAGTTAGGCTACCTAACTCAAATCTCCTTACCAATTCTCCCAATTTGGTAATCCCATTAATTCTCTCCCTCTTTAACATACATCAAAAAGGTTCTCCTCAAGGAGGTCAATGTCTCATATCCCAATAAGATCTTACAATCTCCCCCTCTGTCCAAAAACACCTAGGATGCCTTCACTCTTCCTAGTGATAAGTTTCATATCACTAAAGAGAGACAATCCTCACACTCTCCCAATTTCCAAATTGGGCATCTCATATTCCCATTTCTCCCCCTTATGAGGAAGAACACATCCATCATCCCATGATGGATACCTCCCCTTAAAGACTTGCTCCCCCTTGACCATTGCACCAATAATGTCCTTGGAGAGTCCCTAAGCCTATAGGAATACTAAACCATCAAAATTAAGGGCAAAAGTTCAAACATGAACTCTCACACACCTTAAAATTGATACACACCCTAAACAACTCTCCTAATCCATATCCATTGGATTTTCACCATTTCCAATGCTTTCCAAAGCATATCCTAGGGTTAGAAACAGTAAGGGTAAACTAACATAGCTGAAACATGGGATAAACATCCTTGTTTATCCGAAATCAGCTCTGGTAGTCAACTCTTACAATCACCAGTCGACTGTAATTGACGCCAGTCGACTGCCATAAGTGACAGTCGACTGATTTATGCAAATGTAGAAATTTAGTTTTTAGAAATGAATTTTGTAAATTCATAAGTAATTATACATAATATGAAAAATCATGAAAATTCATATGTATAATACTTATGACAAATACAATGGGTGAAAAATATTTGAAAAATAATTTACCCACAAGATAGTGAAATTGATACAAAGTTCAAAAATAAGAAAAGCTTCAATGTTTTGAGCCCTCTTTGTATCAACATCATTAATGGTGACTTATATCAAAAGATAGACTACACAAAGGTTTTCTAAAATGTTTTTGAAAACCTATATTGGATCATGATCAATGGGCTCAATGCACATGACTTGCACATTAGATTTCCCCATGATCCACCCATGATATAAGATGAGTTTGAGTTCATCTAGATGCAAACACTATGCACCTTGAACTTAACTTATTTTCTAGCATCTCACATGTGTCTAGGGTGTATGAATACACACACATGTCAATGTAATATGAGATGTGGGTTTTGGTTCATTCTAATCTAAGGTCTCATGCATTCTCTAAGGCAACGCTACTTGATTCCCTTATACATGGGACTACGAGTCATGCCATAGTCCTTAACTCAATTTTATTAATGCATGAAATGATCATGGCATAAATATAACATAAATAACCATGGCCAATGATCATGATGTCACGACATATGATTAAATCTAAATATACATGACATAAACCTAAGCATGATCATGACATATAAATGATAAAAATAAATATGATATCATGACATGACATATGACAAATCAATCATGGAAAATAAAATATAAAGGTATATAATACCTAAATTTTAGTGTTAATTGACATTTGTTAGAATTAAACTCATTTTGTCATATTATCACTAATTCCCAAGTGTGCTAAAAACCCAAAATGACACACTATAACCTCTAAACCTAATTTGTGCCAATTTGATCAATTTTCCATAGTTCTTAAAAGATATTGGCACATCCTAAAATCTTTTAGGATAAAGATCAACCCCCATTTCCAAGGCATCCATAACCTTGAAAATGACCTAAGGTACCACCTTTACCATGGTTAGGTTAACTACCCATCCATTTAAAGTTGGCACACCCTAACCCATTTAGCGTGAATCAATCACCCTCCTAGGAACCCAATATCTATTGGAGCTCCTTGGGTTTACTAGGTATTTCTTAGGGATAACTTCCCTAGATACCGTCCTAATGACCCTCCTAGGCTTGATAGCCTTGGTCATTTGGATCTTGCCTTGGTTAGCTCTAGGGGTGACTCCCCTTTTAACCTTCTTAGTGGCTTCCTTAGGTTTCTTCGAAACCCTAGCCACTAGGCACCTACCATAGTCAACTCTAGGGATGGCTTCTCTTGTGACCTTGGTTTTCCTAGGCCTAGTACTAGTTCCATAATCGAATGGAACATTGTGATAGGTAGGCTTATCTACCTTGGACCTAGGCTTGTGGCTCAAGGCTTTTTTGCCCATAAATGATCCTTGCCTCCTAGACTCTAGGCTTTGACCATTTGACCCCTTAATTTGATTTTGCATAATCCTAAGGGTCTTCTCCAACTTCTCAAGCCTTGATCTCAAGGCTTGATTTTCAACTTCTAATTTTTCCATTTTGGTGGGCCCATTGTTTCTTTGGTCATTTTTGCCCTTCCTAGGCATATATTTAGATTTATTTTGATTAAAGCCTAGAAGATCTTCTATTTTCCTAATACTTGCCTTAGGTAGGATTTTCTTAGGATTATTAGTCCTAAATTTCTCCTTATTTCTAAAGTTTACATGTTTATCACCTAGGCAATAAAATCTATTTCTAGCATGCTTTTGTTCATGAGCAATAGCAATAAAATTCCTAGCATGCTTTTGCCTATTAATTAAGGAAGGAACATAATTAAAGGTTACCTTAGGGTTTGCCTTAGCTCCCCTTACATGTGTATCTCCTCCTTGCCCTTTGGTTTGCTTTCTCCCCATAGGGCATTGACTTCGGTAGTACCCTTGTTGTCGGCATTTGAAGCACACCACATGCTTCTTTCCCTTAATGGTTGAGGCACTGGGTTCCTTGGTCTTTGGCACCAGTGGAACTTTCTTAACCTTCTTAGGGCACTTGCTTTTATAGTACCCATATTCCCTACAATCAAAACACAATATGATTTTTATTATTAATTAAAGTGTTTGAGTTACTTAGGGTGGTGGAAGTTTGGACTTCTTTATCTTCTTGACCGGGGGTAGATGGTTTCTCTTCTTCTTGCTTTGGCATGGAAGATGACCTAATATTTTCCTCCTCAATCCTAGAGGTGGAGGCTTCCTCTACTTCTTCCTCCTCGGATGTCAAACACCTTTCGACCTCCAACTCCTCACTTTCTTGTGAGGATGATGATGCTTCTTCTTCGGGCTCTCTTTCTACTTGAGCTATGAATGGTTCTTCATGAAGCTTGATCAATTTCTCCTATAGCTCCTTGGCATCATGAAATTCACCCAACCTAGACACAATATCGTTAGGTAACAAATTTAATATCAATTGTGTTACCTTATCATTTCTTTCGAAGGCTTGAACTTGCTCTTCGATCCATCTTTTCCTCTTGAGGTGTCCACCTTTTGGACCTCTTGGAAGTTCGAATCCGTCTTGTATGATAAACCATTGCTCGATGTCCATCATCAAGAAATTCTCCATCCGTGCCCTCCATTTCTCAAATCCTTCTTGTCCATAGAAGGTATACGGGACTGGAGTGTTGATGTCCCATCCTAGTCTTTCTTCAAATTCCATCTTCTTCTTCACCCTCTAGCGATGCTCCCTTGGCGGTTAGTCCAAAAGAAGAGCGGTCTCGCTCTGATACCACTTATTGGGGAATTGATCGTCGCTAGAGGGAGGGGTGAATAGCATTTCGTTGCGTCGATGGATATCGTTCATGCTTGCTTCTCTACAATCGTCATTAGCACAGCGGAATATAGAAATATAACTGTAAAAGCAAATACAAACACAACACACAAATACACAAGGATATACGTGGTTCAGAACCTTAGGGTTCCTACTCCATGGGGTGAGCTCAACGAGCTCAAGTGATGATAACACCACTAATAAAACTCCTTCTCAACAATACGTCAGAGGTAGAGAAACCTCGTACAAAGATTACAATAGTAATATAACAAAAATACAAGCAAATACAATAGAATGCAAGTAAAGAAAACTTTACAAAGAGCTTTTTGATGATTGCTTGTTGATCGCTTGAACCATGCTTGAAGATCCTGATTTGCACCAACAAATCACCTCAAAAATGCCCAAGAAATCATTGCCCAAATCTTCCATGAGCTGCTCCTTTTATGCCTGCATCGGGCTAGATTCGCACTTGGTAGTCGACTACCGTAAGACCCTAGTCGACTGCCAATAGTACTGTTGTGAGACAATGACTTAATCCATGTTGGCATCCAAGCCAACGGTTACACTGATAGTCGACTGCCATAACCCAGCAGTCGACTGCTAAGGTTATAGCCAACTGACCAATTGGCTACCGAGCATTCTGCTCCTGTAACCCCGACCGGTGATCAGCGCGCCATGGATGGCGATCGATCGCTCGCCATCGATTGACGCCCAATCCGGTAGTCGATTGCGGGCTATTTCTTGCATCGAACACCGTCAGTCGGCAGTTTGTGACCATAATCGATCCAATGATCGCTACACGTCGAATCGGCTGTAAAGTGTCAAAACACTTAACCAATCGACTGGTCCAAAGCCCCAGTTGACTGATAACCTCAAACATGAGGTTTAACCCCAAGTATGATCCCCTCATACTTGCTAGATCACCCTTAGCCTAGACCTAAGACTTCTAGCCACCTCCGTCAGTCTAACGCCTATCGGATCCCTCCAAGTCATCCATGACTTGTTCATCCATACGCTAGCCTTCAGGTGCATCCATCGGCTATTGTCATGCTAAGCTGGTCTATACCACCAAGGCACATTGGGCTTACGCTGCCAAGACTATCGCTTGGACTTTACGTCGTCAACTATTGGACTTATTCTGTCAAGACTCCACCCTTGGACCTTACGCCGCTAATATCACCCCTTGGACTTTCCTTGCCAACCCATGTTGGACTTTCCAATTGCCAAGACTCAAGCTTGGACTTTCCCTTGCCAAGACCCATGCTTGGACTTTCCATGCCAAGTACTCAAAACTTGGAATTTCCATACCAAGTACCCATGACTTGGACTTTCCATGCCAAGTACCCCATGACTTGGACCTTCCATTGTATGGTCAATCACATGTCAACCATATAGTCAAACAAGGGTCAAACCATCGTCAAACATCAAAATATCACTCAAGTCAAACTCGAGTTCGATCAATCATGGCCCAGGTCAATTGCACCAACAATCTCCCCAGAATATTATCAAACATCAAAACACTACTCGAGTCTAATTCGAGTCTGGTCAATCGTGACCTGGGTCGATTGTACCAATAGACCGGACTCGAGTTTGACTCGAGCAGTATTTTGATGTTAAACAAAACATATGACAAGTTATTGTCATTGGAAGCCTTGGCCACAAAAGTCTAAGTATGTAGACTTGGTGGTGAAAGTCCAAGCATGGGACTTGGCATTGGAAGTCCAACATGGAGTTGGCAAGGGAAGACCAAGTGTGTAGCCTTGGCCACGTAAGTCCAAGTGTGTAGCCTTGGTGGTGAAAGTCCAACATGGGTTGACATTGGCATTTGGCAAGTCCAAGGGGTGGTTTGGCGGCGTAAGGCCAAGCGGTAGTCTTGGGAGTGTAAGTTCATATGTACCTTGGCGGTATAGACACCGAGAGCATGACAATAGCCGAAGGAAGCACATGGAGGCTAGCGTATGGATGAACAAGTCATGGATGACTTGGAGGGATCTGGGTATGGATGAACAAGCCATGGATGACTTGGAGGGATCCGATAGGCGCAAAGCTAGTAGAGATAGCTAGAAGGCTTAGGTCTAGGCTAAGGGTGTGTCAGATGCTCAAACATATTGTTTCAGGTTTTATCCGACAGTTGGATGCTCAAACAACTTGTGTTTGAGGTTTTACCCGACAACAGTCGACTGGTGATATGTCCCAATCGACTGGTGGTAGCCGACTGGCGTTCGACTGTGTTGCGATGCTTGGTAGTCGACTGCCATACTTGGCCAGTCAACTGATGGCAGTCGACTACCGTGAAGGAGTAGTCGACTGTCAGTGTTGGTCATGAGCACAGAATGCTCGATAGTCGACTGATCAATCAGCTACGAGGCTGACAGTCGACTGTCAGTGTATCCGTTGGCTGGATGCCAACATGGATTAAGCCGTTAACTAACAACGACTACAGGAGCAGTCGACTGGGGCCTTATGGTAGTCGACTGCCAAGCACGGAATCATCCCGAGACAAGCATAAAAGGAGCAGCTTGGGAAGGATTTCCACATAGATATTTAGAGAGATTTTGGAGGGGAATTGCTGATGCATTTCAGACCTTCAAGAGCAAACCAAAGCAAGCAACAAGCAAGAGTTCGAAGCCATTTGTTGTAAAGAGTTCTCTATGTATTTCATTTTGCCTTTGTATTTGCTTGCACGTTTTTGTATTACTTTGTAATTGCTTATATGGGGTTTCTCCACCTCCGACTTGTTGTCGAGAAGGAGTTTTAGTATTGCTGTGTTCATCACTCGAGCTCGTTGAGCTCACCCCATGGAGTAGGAACCCTAAGGTTCCGAATCACGTATATCCTTGCATATTTTGTGTGATTGTGTATTCGTCTTCATATTTATATTGTATTTCATATTTCCACTGCGCTAACAAGAATTATAGAGATGAACGTGATCAAATTCCATCGAGCACGATTTAGGCTATTCAACCCCCCTTCTAGCCAGGCCACGATCCTCCAATTGTTAGGTTGATGATGTTTCATGTAAGTCTACAAAACCTTTTATGGTTATGTACTTGGTGCCACTGTTTAATTACTAAATAGAGTTCTGACTAAGGTTATCTCTACTATTCCATATGAGGTATAAAATAGTAAAAAAAACTCATTTATCTTATTTGAAAATATGTGGTTGTCCTATTTATGTGAAGAGGACAAAATCAGACAAGCTAGAAGCTAAATTTGATAAGTGTCTATTTATTGGTTACCCTAAGGAAATGAGGGGTTACCAATTCTATCATTCTTTGGAACAAAAGGTATTTGCTTCATGACATGCTATATTCCTAGAGGAGTTTCTCTTATAGAAAAATAGTGGGAGTGGGTTGAACTATGTGTACTTCAAGAGACTCCAATAGACACACTAGAGATGCCTAATCAAGAACCATAGCCTATTACTCATAGAGATGAGGTAACAGCTTAACCTTTAGAAACACAAACTCTTCATAAATCTGGTACAATACATTATATTTTAGAGAAATATAGATTTCTCGTAAGTGAATCGAATAACGTATTAATCATCAAGGGAGATGAGCCTACTAATTATTAAGAAGTTTTGAAAAGTTCAGACAGAGATAAATGACTTGGAGCAATGAAATCAAAAATGGATTCCATGTACGAAAACCAAGTTTGGAATTTGGTGGACCCATCCGAAGGCATTATGCCTAAAGAGTGTAAGTGGATTTTCTAGAAGAAAACTGACATGAACGGTGATGTAATTACCTATAAACCAAGGTTAGTGGCGAAGGGATATCGTCAAAAATAAAGTGTTGACTATGACGAAATCTTTTTCACAAGTAGATATGTTTAAATCCATTCGGATACTCTGATGTGTTATTTTCCGCAAGTGTACGATTGTCGTCAAGTAATAAAAATATCGATCCCACAGGGATTGGGACAATTACCGAATGATCATGATACCAAGTTATCTAGTCAATCAATTTGTGGATTAAGCAAAGAAACTGAGCAGTCAAGAACAACGAATGAGAAGAACGAGCTAAAAGTCAATAGTTGAGGAGAATCTCAGGATATGGGTTTCACCACGTCGACGATTTATAAGGTGATTTAATTCTTTCCTACCCCTATTAGAGTTGTTTTGATGGAACCTATCCTAAGGTAAATCAACAGCCCCTTTTGAGGTCTATGCTAACTGTACCTATCAAACTCAATTTACCACTCACAGTATTAGAGCGTAGGGGATCATAATCAGCTAAGGGGACCTGTCACGAGACCCCCGCAAACCTCCCTAGTCTTACCTCCGTTACTTGGTAAAAACTGGATTTGATAGATCCATTAAGTCAATAAGAGTTCCTTTAGAGTCTAAATTTCCTTTTCATGATAGGTTTGCACATGGGACCATAATCAGCTAAGGGGACCTATCACGAGACCCCCGCAAGCCCTCATAGATACACTACCGCTACTTGACAGGAGTTTATCCCTAGTTGGTTCTGGGTTTCGGGAACTTGGGTTCACTGTTAGGTACTTCCCCTTAGCTCCTTAGGTTTATCAATAAGAATCCAAAAACAGATCAAAACAAACAATAATTCAATTAGTATAGATTACATCATCCATCATAAATCGTCAAGGGCTACTCCCCCATCCTAAGATTACAGGACACTACTCCATGGTCGAACAAGAATTGCTAGAGAAAGAAATTACGATACTTAGTGCCATCTGTGTCCCTTTGTCGTCGACTCCTTCCTTCTTCTGTCGTCCTTTTTGACCCTCCGTCGTCCTTTTTTTAGGGTTAGAATCTCTCCTCTTTTATAGTCTTGGCCTCCTCTTTAATTAAGACAAAAGATTTTCCTTTAATTGAGATAAAGATCGCGGCTTCGTCGAGTTGCTCACAGAAAAGGAAATCTGAAATCAGGACAACACGCCCATGCCAAATGAGGGCACAGGCGTGTCGCACAATTCCCATCGATCGTGTTGCACTTGAACGGGGCGTGTCGAAGGCTGAACTGGGGCGTGTTGAGCGCTGGAACTCCTGACACGGATGTGTCACTGATAACACACCTGTGTTGTTTTGATACGCCGACCGTGTCAACGCTTTGAACGGGGCGTGTCGGCTGCTGAACCAGGGCGTGTTGAAGGCTGGAACTCCTGACACGGACGTGCCACTGATGACACGCCTGTGTTGTTTTGATACACCTGCTTTATTGCCCTGTTAACACGAAAAACACCCTAAAGCAGTCTCTTTGTCCAAAATATACTAAACTTAACTAAATCATGATAAAATACATGCCTAAGACATGAAATGAGATAAAATGCATGTATATGGAGTAGTGAAAACATAGCATGATTTATACACATCAAAATCCCCTAGTCCTAAACTTTTGTCGTGTTATGCTAGACCGTGTTAGAAGTGAAATAGGGTTCTTATTAAATAGGCAAAAAGGAATATCATGATCCAACCAATGTTCAGTTGTATTACGCTAGATGATATAAAAATGCAATGTCATGATATATGAAAAGATGCAAACAAAATAGCACTAACCAAACTAAAAATCTAAGTAGAGACAGCATAAGCAGTAAAGGATGTGCATCGAAACTCACAAAATAGATCAAGGTGGTCAATGGTCATCGTCTTCGCTACTAACATCCTCCTCTGCCCACCTACGCCGGTCTCTCTCGAGTGGAAAATTAGGGCGTGCTCGGGCCGGCTTTAGAGGGCTATCCGCAACATAGGAGTGCTTCCGTCCGGCCCAGGCGTGCCTCCGTCCGGCCCAGGCGTGCTGCAGGTGAGAAAGGTGCGTCACAGACGTGCTCAGCAGCACGCTCGACCTGTGTTGTCTTCGGGTAACCTCAACACGCCAGTGTTGTTTTGATATAGGTGGGTCGTGTCAATCTGGCACGCAGTGGCACGTTTAACATGTCATGTCCTGTAAACCTAAAAAATATAAAAATCAAAATAAAATAAAATAAAATGACTAAAAAAAATGAAAATAGCTTGGGTTGCCTCCCAAGAAGCGCTTGTTTAAGGTCCTTAGCTTGACCCCTCAGTTATTCCCTTGTTTTGGGGATATGGCTCGAGGAGTGTGCTCTGCCCCTCTTCCTCCTAAACCAGCTCAGATTAGCATTAATGATCACAGGATAAGTAGAGTTTTCACCAAGAAATTCATACCTGAGTGTTGATGGAAGAGGCTTAAGTTCTACCTGTGGTGTTAGGTTGGGGTCGGAAATCTCCAGCTCTTTATCCTCAAAATCACCTTCGAGCTTATTAAGATAAGTTTGTTCTGGTGCTCCTTCTAGTGCTATTGACTGGAAACTGTCAATCCTATAACAAACATCAAAAACAGAAGGTTGTTTAACAGCTTTTGAAAGGTCGAATTCAATTTTTTCGTTTCCAAATGCAAGTGAGAGTTTGTGGTTCTTGACATCTATCATTGCCCCTGCAGTAGCCAAGAAAGGTCTCCCAAAATGCTTCATCCATGTCAAGCACTACAAAATCGACAAGAATAATAAAATTTCCCACTTGCACTGGTACATCTTCTAAGATTCCCAAAGGATATCTAATGGAGCGATCAGCTAACTGCAAGGCCATAGTAGTTAGTTTCATTTCTCCCAAATCCAATTTCTTGCATATGGAAAGAGGTATCAGATTGACACTGGCGCCCAAATCGCAAAAAGCCTTATCAAAATTTGAGTCATTAATTATGCTAGGGATAGAAAAGCTACCTGGATCATTTAGTTTGGGAGGTACCATGTTCTTAATTAAAGCCAGACTCCTCAAGAAGAGCCAACGTACATGCTCCTCGACTTTTCTTTTGTTGGTTAAGATATCCTTCAAGAACTTGGAGTATGTAGGCATTTGTTGAAGAGCTTATGTAAAAGGTATATTGATATATAGCTTCCTAATTACCTCAAGGAACTTACCAAATTGTTCATCCAATTTTTTCTTAATCAGCCTCTGAGAGAACGGGATAGGGGGCTTATACGTTCTTGGTTCCTTGTTCAACATGCCTGTGTCGTTCGATATAGGCTGGTCGTGTTGGCTGCTGGAGTGACCCGACACGGGTGTGTCGGCTGACACGCGCTTGTGGGCATTCTCTTCCTCAGGCGTGTTGAACAACACGCCCTGGGTCAGGGTGTGTTGTCAGCTTCCTTTTCTATTCAACCCAGGAGTGCAGCTGTCTTCTTCCAACTCTGACACGCTCGTGTCCTTTAGCACAGGGGCCGCTTGTTGAGCTCTGTCTCCTTCTAAAATCCTTCCACTTCTCAAACTTATGGAATTACAATGCTCGGTTGGGTTTACTTCTGAATTTCTAGGAAATCTGTCAGGCGTCCTTGATGCTGAGCTGGCAATTTGGGAAATTTGATTTTCCAGCATTCTTGTGTGATTAGTCAAATTATCAACCTTGCCTCCCAATTGTTTGATTGCCTCGGTATTATTTTGATGTTGCCGATTTGATTCTACAATATGCTGTCGAAATTCATCATTTATCTTCCCCTGACACGTAATAAAATTCTCCATCATCTTTTCTAAGCTCGACTTGGGTCCTGGCTGAAATCCCGAAGGTGCTCCAAAACTGTTCTGTCCAGAAGAATTTTTGTTGGCTCTATATGAGAAGTTGGGATGATTCCTCCAACCGGGATTGTACGTGTTCGAATAAGGGTTGCCACCATTAGGCTTCTGATTAAAATTATTTAGCGCATCTACTTGCTCAATCCCAGTTCCCGATGATGGTGCGTGTAGGATTTGGCAATTCATCGCTACATGTCCTGTTACACCATAAATCTCGCAAGTGACATTAGATGAGTTTACAACTGATACATTAAAATGTTCAAGCTTTTGAGTTAACGCATCGACTTTTGCACTGAGTAGATCAAGGGTACTTACCTTAACTTACCTGGCATTTTAGTTTGATATCCTCGTTCTGTAGCCCATTGGTGAGAATTCATTGCCACATTCTCGATGATCTCAAATGCTTCATCCAACATTTTGTTCATAAGAGCTCCTCCTGCAGCAGAATCAAGAGAAACTTTAGTAGCATACGAGATTCCATTGTAGAAAGTATGAACAATGAGCCACTTCTCCAGCCCATGATGAGGGCATTGCCGTAGTAATCCCTTAAATCTGTCCCAGGCTTCAAATAATGTTTCTCCATCTTTTTGCATAAAATTAGTGATTTGATGACGAAGACTTGCAGTTTTGCTGGGTGGAAAATACTTGTCTAAAAATCTTTGCTCCAGCTGATCCCAAGTAGTTATGCAATCTGCTGGAAGAGAGTGTAGCCAAGCTCTAGCTTTGTCCCGCAATGAGAAAGGAAACAAGTGCAATCTAATAGCATCAGCTGAGGCTCCATTCAGTTTTAAAGTTTCACAAAATTCCAAAAATACTTCCAAGTGCAGATTTGGATCTTCAGTGAGTGCTCCTCCGAATTGATGCTGTTGGACCATGGATAGTAGAGTCGGTTTCAATTCAAAATTGTTATCTTCAATAGGGGGTCTTCTAATACTCGATCTCAATCCCCTTGTACTAGGTGCTGCATAATCCCTTAAAGGTTTATTCTCGTTCTGGTCAGCCATGTCGGAGGTCAGATTGTCTTCCTGACGTTGCTGAAATCGTCTTCTAGCAAGGAACGTTCTCTCTATCTCAGTATCAATATCGAGAATTTCCCTATTAAGTCTGTGCATGCAACAACAAGAGAGGCTCCCAAAACAAGAGTTCAGAATAGACACAAAGAATAGAAACAAAAATAGAAATCTAGATTAACTAAATCACGCTCAATTCAATATTGAGTGCCAATCCCTGGCAACGGCGGCAAAAACTTGATGTGTTATTTTTCGCAAGTGCACGGTTGTCGTTAAGTAATAAAAATATTGATCCCACAGGGATTGGGACAATTACCGAATGATCATGATACCAAGTTATCTAGTCAATCAATTTGTGGATTAAGCAAAGAAACTGAGCAGTCAAGAACAACGAATGAGAAGAACGAGCTAAAAGTCAATAGTTGAGGAGAATCTCAGGATATGGGTTTCACCACGTCGACGATTTATAAGGTGATTTAATTCTTTCCTACCCCTATTAGTGTTGTTTTGATGGAACCTATCCTAAGGTAACTCAACGACCCCTTTCGAGGTCTACGCTAACTGTACCTATCAAACTCAATTTACCTATCACGGTATTAGAGTGTAGGGGATCATAATCAGCTAAGGGGACCTGTCACGAGACCCCCACAAACCTCCCTAGTCTTACCTCCGTTACTTAGTAAAAACTGGATTTGATAGATCCATTAAGTCCATAAGAGTTCCTTTAGAGTCTAAATTTCCTTTTCACGATAGGTTTGCACACGGGACCATAATCAGCTAAGGGGACCTGTCACGAGACCCCCGCAAGCCCTCATAGATACACTACCGCTACTTGACAGGAGTTTATACCTAGTTGGTTCTGGGTTTCGGGAACTTGGGTTCACTGTTAGGTACTTCCCCTTAGCTCCTTAGGTTTATCAATAAGAATCCAAAAACAGATCAAAACAAACAATAATTCAAGTAGTATAGATTACATCATCCATCATAAATCGTCAAGGGCTACTCCCCAATCCTAAGATTACAGGACACTACTCCATGGTCGAACAAGAATTGCTAGAGAAAGAAATTACGATACTTAGTGCCATCTGTGTTCCTCTGTCGTCGACTCCTTCCTTCTTCTGTCGTCCTTTTTAACCCTCCACCGTCCTTTTTTTAGGGTTAGAATCTCTCCTCTTTTATAGCCTTGGCCTCCTCTTTAATTAAGGCAAAAGATTTTTCTTTAATTGAGACGAAGATCGCGGCTTCGTCGAGTTGCTCGTAGAAAAGGAAATCTGAAATCAAGACAACATGCCCATGCCAAATGAGGGCACAAGCGTGTCGCGCAATTCCCATCGACCGTGTTGCGCTTGAACGGGGCGTGTCGAAGGTTGAACTGGGGTGTGTTGAGCACTGGAACTCCTGACACGGACGTGTCACTGATAACACGCCTGTGTTGTTTTGATATGCCGACCGTGTCAACGCTTTGAACGGGGCGTGTCGGCTGCTGAACTAGGGCGTGTTGAAGGCTGGAACTCCTGACACGGACGTGCCACTGATGACACGCCTGTGTTGTTTTGATACGCCTGCTTCATTGCCCTGTTAACACGAAAAACACCCAAAAGCAGTCTCTTTGTCCAAAATATGCTAAACTTAACTAAATCATGATAAAATACATGCCTAAGACATGAAATGAGATAAAATGCATGTATATGGAGTAGTGAAAATATAGCATGATTTATGTTGGTGCAATCGGCCCAGGTCACGATTGACCAGGACTCGAGTTTGGCTCGAGTGATGTTTTGATGTGTTTTAATGTTTCGACAAAAACATATGACAATGTAATTGTCAAGGAAAGTCCAAGCATGGTCTTTGCAATGTAAAAGTCCAACATGGGTTGGCAAGAGAAAGTCCAAGCATGGTCTTGGCATTTGGGAAAGTCCAAGCATGGTCTTGGCATAGAAAGTCCAAGCATGGTCTTGGCATGGAAAGTCCAACATGGGTTGGCATTAGAAGTCCAAGGGGATTGATATTGGCGACGTAAAGTCCAAGCGGTAGTCTTGGCAGCATAAGTCCAATGGTTGGCTACGTAAAGTCCAAGCGGAGTCTTGGCGGCGTAAGTCCAATGTGCCTTGGCGGTGTAGACACCGTTAGCATGACATAGCCGATGGAAGCACCTGAAGGCTAGCGCGATGGATGAACAAGTCATGGACGACTTGGAGGGATCCGAGAGGCGTGAGGCTGATAAAGGTAGTTAGAAGGCTTAGGTCTAAGCTAAGGGTGGTCTAGCAAGTATGAAGGAACCATACTTGGGTCAAAACCTCATGGTTGAGGTGTGTCAGTTGACTGATGCCATGTGGCAGTCGACTGTACCAAGTCAACTAGGGTTTGACTGTGGGAAGTGGCCTAGCAGTCGACTGACCACTGTTAGGCAGTCGACTGATGGACAAGCAGTCGACTGATCATGTGATCAGTCGACTGATGCTCAGATTTTCGTCCACAGAATGGAGTCTCACTCGACTGCTGAGACGAGCAGTTGAGTGATGGATCATCAGTCGACTGATGTTCATGATCAGTCGACTGATATCCTAGCCGTTGGATTTTTCCAGCGTGGATTACACCGTTGTCTCACAGCAACAGTGTGATCAGTCAACTGATGGTCCCGATCAGTCGACTGATCGACCTTTTCCAGCACAGGTTGAAGCTTTATAAGGAGCTCGTGATGGAGGATTTTGGAATAGGTTTCTTTGAGGCGATTTGGGGCGATTTGCTATTGCAAATCAGGGTCTCCAAGTTGATATCAAGCAACCAAGTGATCAAGCATTCAAAGAGCATTTGTAAAGTGTTTTCTTTACTTGTATTGCTTTGTATTTCATTATATTGCTTGTATTCATCTTGTATTACTGTTGTATACATTGTACGAGGTTTCTCCACCTCCAGATTGTTCCGAGAAGGAGTTATTACATAGTGGTGTGCTTGTGGCATCGCTAGGGCTCGTTTGAGCCCGATCCATGGAGTAGGAACCGTGTGGTTCCGAACCACGTTACATACTCGTGTTAGCGTGTAATTGTCTATTTAGTTATTGAATTATTTCTATTTTCGCTGCGCACTAACGAAATTGTAGACACGAACGAGATCGAATTTCATCTACGCTATTCACTCCCCTTCTAGCCATTCCAATATTCCTAACAATTTACACACATCAAAATCCCCTAGTCCTAAACTTTTGCGTGTCCTCAAGCAAAGAAAACTCAAAAGACAACCTATTTGTGGGAATGCTAGACACCATCCAGAGGTATACAATCTGATCTTAATCTTTTCAAATCATTCCTAGTTGCCAAGTTTGAAAGATCCCTATATAGTGCACGTGAAAAGTTGACTAAAGTCATTGGACACCAATCCGGATTTGACATCCCTTCTATCGTAGAGAATTCTTATTTCCGGCATAGAGGCACTTACCTGCCTTAATGCATGGATCATCCTTACCTATCATCAAAAGGTCTCAAAGGATCACTTTCTAAGAAGAAAGAAGGAAAGGAATTTATAGAGAGCATTTCCCCAGTAACTAGTTAGTCTCAAAGGGGCACCTTTTAGGTGTTTCCCCAGTAACTACTTGGTCTCAAAGGGGTGCTTGAAAACAATTCCAGTTTTCGTTTTTTTTATCATACTTCTAGTGAAAGTGTTTCTCCAGTAACCAAGTTGCGCAGGCAAGTATCCAATGGAAAATCGAGTACTCGTCCGATATGGGGGATTTAAATCTTTTTTGGATACCTCAGACCTATAGATCGTGTTAGAAGTGAAATAGGGTTCTTATCAAATAGGCAAAAAGGAATATAATGATCCGACCAATTAATGTTCACGCTAGATGATATAAAAATGCAATGTCATGATATATGAAAAGATGCAAACAAAATAGCACTAACCAAACTAAAAATCTAAGTAGAGACAACATAAGCAGTAAAGGATGTGCATCGAAACTCACAAAATAGTTCAAGGTGGTCAATGGTCATCGTCTTCGCTACTAGCATCCTCCTCTGCCCACCTACGCCGGTCTCTCTCGAGTGGAAAATTAGGGCGTGCTCGGGCCGGCTTTAGAGGGCTATCCGCAACATAGGCGTGCTTCCGTCCGGCCCAGGCGTGCCTCTGTCCGGCGCAAGCGTGCCGCAGGTGAGAAAGGTGCGACACGGGCGTGCTCAGCAGCACGCTCGACCTATGTTGTCTTCGGGTAACCTCAACACGCCTGTGTTGTTTTGATATAGGCGGGTCGTGTCAATCTGGCACGCAGTGACATGTTTAACATGTCGTGTCCTGTAAACCTAAAAAATATAAAACTCAAAATAAAATAAAATAAAATGACTAAAAAAAATGAAAATAGCTTGGGTTGCCTCCCAAGAAGCGCTTGTTTAAGGTCGTTAGCTTGACCCCTCAGTTATTCCCTAGTTTTGGGGATATGGCTCGAGGAGTGTGCTCTGCCCCTCTTCCTCCTCAACCAGCTCAGATTAGCATTAATGATCACAGGATAAGTAGAGTTTTCGCCAAGAAATTCATACCTGAGTGTTGATAGAAGAGGCTTAAGTTCTACCTGTGGTGTTAGGTTGGGGTCGGAAATCTCCAGCTCTTTATCCTCAAAATCACCTTCGAGCTTATTAAGATAAGTTTGTTCTGGTGCTCCTTCTAGTGCTATTGACTAGAAACTGTCAATCCTACAACAAACATCAAAAACAGAAGGTTGTTTAACAGCTTTTGAAAGGTCGAATTCAATTTTTTCGTTTCCAAATGCAAGTGAGAGTGTGTGGTTCTTGACATCTATCATTGCCCCTGCAGTAGCCAAGAAAGGTCTCCCCAAAATGAGTGTAATGCATGGGTCTTCATCCATGTCAAGCACTACAAATTCGGCAGGAATAATAAAATTTCCCACCTGCACTGGTACATCTTCTAAGATTCCCAAAGGATATCTAATGGAGCGATCGACTAACTGCAAGGCCATAGTAGTTAGTTTCATTTCTCCCAAATCCAATTTCTTGCATATGGAAAGAGGTATCAAATTGACACTGGTGCCCAAATCCCAAAAAGCCTTATCAAAATTTGAGTCATTAATTATGCAAGGGATAGAAAAGCTACCTGGATCATTTAGTTTGGGAGGTACCATGTTCTTAATTAAAGCGCTGCACTCCTTAGTAAGAGCCACTGTTACATTCTCCTCGACTTTTCTTTTGTTGGTTAAGATATCCTTCAAGAACTTGGAGTATGTAGGCATTTGTTGAAGAGCTTCTGTAAAAGGTATATTGATATATAACTTCCTAATTACCTCAAGGAACTTAACAAATTGTTCATCTAATTTTTCCTTAATCAGCCTCTGAGGGAACGGGATAGGGGGCTTATACGTTCTTGGTTCCTTGTTCAACACGCCTGTGTCGTTCGACATAGGCTGGTTGTGTTGGCTGCTGGAGTGACTCGACACGGGTGTGTCGGATGACACGCGCTTGTGGGCATTCTCTTCCTCAGGCGTGTTGAACAACACGCCCTGGGTCAGGGTGTGTTGTCGGCTTTTTTTGCTATTCAACCCAGGCGTGCTGCTGTCTTCTTCCAACTCTGACACGCTCGTGTCCTTTAGCACAGGGGCCGCTTTTTGAGCTCTGTCTCCTTCTAAAATCCTTCCACTTCTCAAACTTATGGAATTACAATGCTCGGCTTGGTTTACTTCTGAATTTCCAGGAAATCTGTCGGGCGTCCTTGATGCTGAGCTGGCAATTTGGGAAATTTGATTTTCCAACATTCTTGTGTGATTAGTCAAATTATCAACCTTGCCTCCCAATTGTTTGATTGCCTCAGTATTATTTTGATGTTGCCGATTTGATTCTATAATATGCTTTCGAAATTCATCATTTATCTTCCCCTGACACGTAATAAAATTCTCCATCATCTTTTTTAAGCTCGACTTGGGTCCTGGCTGAAATCCCGAAGGTGCTCCAAAACTGTTCTGTCCAGAAGAATTTTGGTTGGCTCTATATGAGAAGTTGGGATGATTCCTCCAACCGGGATTGTACGTGTTCGAATAAGGGTTGCCACCATTAGGCTTCTGATTAAAATTATTTAGCGCATCTACTTGCTCAATCCCAGCTCCCGATGATGGTGCATGTAGGATTTGGCAATTCATCGCTACATGTCCTGTTACACCACAGATCTCGCAAGTGACATTAGATGAGTTTACTACTGATACATTAAAATGTTCGAGCTTTTGAGTTAACGCATCGACTTTTGCACTGAGTAGATCAAGGGTACTTACCTCAAACTTACCTGGCATTTTAGTTTGATATCCTCGTTCTGTAGCCCATTGGTGAGAATTCATTGCCACATTCTCAATGATCTCAAATGCTTCATCCAACGTTTTGTTCATAAGAGCTCCTCCTGCAGCAGAATCAAGAGAAACTTTAGTAGCATACGAGATTCCATTGTAGAAAGTATGAACAATGAGCCACTTCTCCAGCCCATGATGAGGGCATTGCTGTAGTAATCCCTTAAATCTGTCCCAGACTTCAAATAATGTTTCTCCATCCTTTTGCACAAAATTAGTGATTTGATGATGAAGACTTGCAGTCACTCTAAGAATAATAGTCTATTATGACACTTTCTTAACGACATTTATTATATAGTGTAATTATAAACATCTTATAATGACATTTATTAAAACTGATTACAATTTTAAAAACAATGTCAAATTAAGTCACTTATCATGACATTTTTAAAAATCGTCATGATATTTAATAAAAATATTAACTTGGGATTCTAATACTTCGCTGCTTTCCCCTTTTTTTCATTTATCTTCCATATTTTTTCCTCCCCCGCAGCCTAGGTCTTCTCCTTTCATCGCAAGGCAACGACAACAAGGCGACGCGGGGCAGGCTATGGAGTGACGCGAGGCTAGCTGCGGAGTGACATGAGGTTGGTTGCGGGGAGACGTGAGGCTGGCCATAGCTTTGTGGTGAGGTGGGCTAGCCACGGAAGGACGCGAAAGGTTGGCGACGCAGCAGGGCAACAACGCAGCTTTGCTACGAGGAAGCGACAACACCCCGACGGCTGTAGCGCGATGCGAGGCTGGCTGTGGTAGGGCGGCGATGTGGCCTGGTCGCGGCTTTACTATGAGGCGGGCTGGCCACCGAGGCCAGGGGCACGGTCGCACTCTTCTAGTGACCTTGTTTCTTCTTCCCCTCATGTAATTTTTCTTAGTTCTGTTCCTTACCTTCTTGCAGCACTTCGTCTATTCAGTTTCTCAGGATATTGTGTTGATGTTGCAACACTTCATCTATGGTACATGAGAATTCTTCTAGTCCTTTTACACTCAATTGATTTGTTTTCTATTGCATCCAGGTTCAAATTGTTCAGCAAATAAATCATGAGAGAGAGGTTAATTAATTGAGCTCGCTACATGCCTCAGAATCCCTTTATAATTGCAACAAAGACTGTTAGTGCCGAGGTTACGTTTTTGACTACAGCAAACATCCATCAAAGCCTCCACTTGATGCTTCATCTACTAACATCTTCATAGTTAAGATAAGTAGATTGAACACTAACTTGCCTTTGCCTTGAAATAACACGCCTCATTACTCAAAGTGAACAATAGTTTTTAATGATTGTATAATAGGAAAGCTTAACTTTCAACATCTGGGGAACATATGAATCAAGTTTTGATTCAACACAGTTATTTGATTGCCTCTATTGACTATTGTTTTGATTCAACACAGTTCTTTGATTACCTCTATTGTTTTGATTCAACACAGTTTTTCATATCTATCATTTCTCTAATGTTTCATCACTTTTGAAAATGTGTATGAAAAATGTCATGTAATTGTTTTGGATCATTAGTTTTCTTGTCGTTCCTTAATTCTTAGTATTGGACAATTGTTTTATAGATTCTTTTCCTGACATGTAATTATTATGATTTTTGAGCAATATAGGGACATCAGTATCCTTTATACTGCCTTTATACTGCATGCAAATATAGGGAATTTGTGATGATATCTTATTATAACATACAATCTGCTCGAAATGTTATGCGTGCATTACAAAATCAACCCTTAAGGAGAAGGAAGTTGAACATCCATTTTTCCATCCCAAAGGTCTGGCTATGTATATATATTTCATTTTACTTCTTTTTTTTTTTATTATTTTCTATCACTTGTTCACTTTCATTTCTATTATTTGTTTTCAGGATAATCCTTTTGACAAAGATGTGAATCAAGGAACTCTTGTGATATTTAATTTGGATCCTTCTGTTTCAAATAATGACCTCAAGCACATTTTTGGTGCATATGGCGAAGTTAAGGAGGTGATATTTTTTTCCATATGCGAGTTTGCTTTAAGTATAGTGTTTTATAGGCCTATGTTAAATGCTTGGTATTTGTTGTGGGAAGTAGAAAAGGGAGACACCTCACAAGATCCATGTTTACTTTAGTTTTAAACTACCAATACAAATCATTGGTAGGTTTGTTTGGATGATCTTCCTTTGTTGTCGAGATGTATTATTAAAAGCTACCTTTTGATTTTTCTTTGGCCGTTCGATCTCTCTTTAGTGTTTGTTTCTGCATAATAGTTGAATCTGATTGTAGTATTTTTATACACTTGAAAAAATTTGATAACATGGAAGTAATATGGAAATCATTCATGTATTGAAAAAACAAAAGAGCATACACAGTTAAATCATATAGCTTTTTTTTTTTTTTTCAAAATATCTATAAGTTAATGGAATGTATTTAGTTTTCCCAATGTCAAACTGAATTTGAAAAAGTCTCTACTATTTGCAATATTATAAATGGCCACAATTTGACCATCCAATCCATGGGCTGCATACTCCCAAACAAAACCAAGTTGTTTGTGTCAAATATATTGTATCCAGTTTTGACATAGATAATTCCTAATGTTTTCTAAGAAAACATTTACACCGTGTATTATGTTTCCAACAATTTCATTATTTTAAACAACAAGACAAATAATAGTATATATTTATGATAGAAGCAGAGATTCTATATAGCAAATTTGAATTATAAGTACATGCTAATTAGAAATTGTTGTTATGGAGAGAGTATCTACTATTACCACATCCAACTAGGGTAGAAGCCCAACAACATTGACAAATTGTGAGCCCTAACCATTTAGGATGATATGCAGCTATTAAATAAGGGTTATTATCAAACATTGTTAGAGATCCGATATTTGACCTAAACTTAGTAGTAACAAAAACGAAACCTCAAGTAACAAGATGGGATCCAAAATAACCAACCTTGCCATTGCGTTGCTTAGAAAAGCCAAATTTTGAAGCTTGTCGTTGATCCTATTGTAATACTGCTGCATATTTTTTTGGTGCACTGACATCACAGGAGGTCCTGCTCTTGTTGTTGCTGTTGTTGGCGTTGTGCCATTGTTTTAAAAAAATAATCAGATAAATAAATGAACGAAAATCTAGTCATGCCCGATAGCCACTCCAGCACATCCACATCTCTATCGTTTAGTAAATTCTGTGAAAATTCAAAGATAAATAACTCAAAGAAAATTCAATCTGCTTGGAAGGGCTTGCGCAGGCCAATGGAAGTGTCATCCTTAACTTTCTACTATTGTTGTGTATGTATGTACAAAATCCTTATACTTTTCTCACCTATCTGAAACTGTTTTTTTTTTCTTCATATGGATCATTCTGATGGAAGGTGTAAATGCATGATAGGCTGACATAGAGTGGAATCACTTTGGCTGATAACTTGTGTATTTTCAGTAAATGTGACCAACAATCTGTAGATTATATTTCTCAGCACTATGACACAGCTAGAAAGGATTATGAAAATTTTCCTGCATTATCCTCCACACGAACATTCCTTGGTGGTCTTTGCTGTGTTCTTTGGGGCAAAAGGTGCGCTGTTCTTTGCTGCAAGCTAAGTTATACCGTTTTAACACCGTTAGAAATTGATGATAGAGCAGGAAGTCTCTAGTCAGCAGATTTGACTCTGTTTGGCAGATTGAGAATTGAGTGTGGGCAATTAATCTGGAGGCCATAGAATAGAATGCTATTTCCACAATTTGTCAACGTCAGGGAAGGAAAAAAAATGGAATGGCACAACATAAAAAAAATAGCTTTTTTGCTCCAAATAAGACACCTAATCCTTCAAATCAAGTTGTTTGGTACATTTGTCTGAAAAATAAAGGATAATTGTTGTTGTTATTATTATTTAGCAAATATAAAACTCAGATTTACTTTTGTTTTGGAAACTATGACCCATTATTTGTATATTCACTATTATTCTAATGGAATTATTCACTATTAGGTGCATATGGAATGATACTTTGTATTTTTCTGTTTGGTATGATATTTAATCTTTACCATTATTTCTATTAACTTTGGTTGTTTATTATTTTATTTCAGTACTAATATAAATATATTCATTGTATTTGTAGGTGATGGGTATCTGAATTTTTATGAATCAATATTATGGCTGAAGATAGTCTATCTAGTTCAGTTTTTTTTTATAAGACTTTGTTAGTTCTAGAATTTAATATTTTGAGTATAGTGTGTAGTTAGTTTTGGATGTAAAAGACTTATTAAGATATTTGTAACTTTGACTCAATGATTATGGAATGGATTTAGATTTCTATTATCACTTTAAATTGTATTTTATAATTTTTTATATTCTTAGCAGGGGATGAATTGTGATGATGTATAAATATTGGATTCATGCTTACATTAGGGATCATTTTAATGTATTTATAAATTATTATAATAACATTAATAAATGTCATTATAGATTAACTAAGATGACATTTTAAAATGATCTTATAAATTATCTTTACTGACATGTCAATATAAAAAAATATAAGTCATTTATAAATGTCAAAATAAATAAGTTTAAGTGACATTTAATTTTGTCCTTATTACAATGATAATAAGACGCACGTAGATGTCCTTATTACGATGATAATAAGACACATGTAAATGTCCTTAAAATATGATTTTTTTCTGACATTTTAGCGTGTCATTATATACCTATATCAAGACACTTTTGATGTTAATTTTTATATTGTATAATGATATTATAAAATGTCAGGAAAGCAAATCGAGTCTAAGACGACATCACTTTATAGGACGTTTTTTAGTAATGTCACTAAAATGTTAGTGTCACTAAAAATATAATATAAGGACATTTATGAGTGTCCTTAAAGACCATTATTCTTGTAGTGAGTTTTGCTGGGTGGAAAATACTTGTCTAAAAATCTTTGCTCCAGCTGATCCCAGGTAGTTATGCAATCTGCTGGAAGAGAGTGTAGCCAGGCTCTAGCTTTGTCCCGCAATGAGAAAGGAAACAAGCGCAATCTAATAGCATCAGCTGAGGCTCCATTCAGTTTTAAAGTTTTGCAAAATTCCAAAAATACTTCCAAGTGCAGATTTGGATCGTAAGTGGGTGCTCCTCCGAATTGATGCTATTAGACCATGGATAGTAGAGCCGGTTTCAATTCAAAATTGTTCGCTTCAATAGGGGGTCTTCTAATACTCGATCTCAATCCCCTTGTACTAGGTGCTGCATAATCCCTTAAAGGTTTATTCTCGTTCTGGTCAGCCATGTCGGAGGTCAGATTGTCTTCTTGACGTTGCTGAAATCGTCTTCTAGCAAGGAACGTTCTCTCTATCTCAGTATCAATATCGAGAATTTCCCTATTAAGTCTGTGCATGCAACAACAAGAGAGACTCCCAAAACAAGAGTTCAGAATAGACACAAAGAATAGAAACAAAAACAGAAATCTAGATTAAGTAAATCACGCTCAATTCAATATTGAGTGCCAATCCCAAAGAACTTGATGTGTTATTTTCGCAAGTGCGGTTGTTGTCGTCAAGTAATAAAAATATCGATCCCACAGGGATTGGGACAATTACCGAATGATCATGATACCAAGTTATCTAGTCAATCAATTTGTGGATTAAGCAAAGAAACTGAACAGTCAAGAACAACGAATGAGAAGAACGAGCTAAAAGTCAATAGTTGAGGAGAATCTCAGGATATGGGTTTCACCACGTCGACGATTTATAAGGTGATTTAATTCTTTCCTACCCCTATTAGAGTTGTTTTGATGGAACCTATCCTAAGGTAAATCAATGGCCCCTTTCGAGGTCTATGCTAACTGTACCTATCAAACTCAATTTACCTATCATGGTATTAGAGCGTAGGGGATCATAATCAGCTAAGGGGACCTATCACGAGACCCCCGCAAACCTCCCTAGTCTTACCTCCGTTACTTGGTAAAAATTGTATTTGATAGATCCATTAAGTCCATAAGAGTTCCTTTAGAGTCTAAATTTCCTTTTCACGATAGGTTTGCACACGGGACCATAATCAGCTAAGGGGACCAGTCACGAGACCCCCGTAAGCACTCATAGATACACTACCGCTACTTGACAGGAGTTTATCCATTGTTGGTTCTGGGTTTCGGGAACTTGGGTTCACTGTTAGGTACTTCCCCTTAGCTCCTTAGGTTTATCAATAAGAATCCAAAAACAGATCAAAACAAACAATAATTCAAGTAGTATAGATTACATCATCCATCATAAATCGTCAAGAGCTACTCCCCCATCCTAAGATTACGGTACACTACTCCATGGTCGAACAAGAATTGCTAGAGAAAGAAATTACGATACTTAGTGCCATCTGTGTTCCTCTGTCGTCGACTCCTTCATTCTTCTGTCGTCCTTTTTGACCCTCTGCCGTCCTTTTTTTAGGGTTAGAATCTCTCCTCTTTTATAGCCTTGACCTCCTCTTTAATTAAGGCAAAATATTTTCCTTTAATTGAGACGAAGATCGTGGCTTCGTCGAGTTTCTCACAGAAAAGGAAATCTGAAATCAGAACAACACGCCCATGTCAAATGAGGGCACAGACGTGTCGCGCAATTCCCATCGACCGTGTTGCACTTGAACGGGGCGTGTCGAAGTCTGAACTGGGGCGTGTTGAGCGCTGGAACTCCTGACACGGACGTGTCACTGATAACACGCCTGTGTTGTTTTGATATGCCGGTCATGTCAATGGTTTGAACGGGGTGTAGAACGAGGCGTGTTGAAGGTCGAACTCTCGACACGACGACGTGTCACTGATGACACGCCTGTGTTGTTTTGATACGCCTGCTTCTTTGCCCTGTTAACACGAAAAACATCCAAAAGCAGTCTCTTTGTTCAAAATATGCTAAACTTAACTAAATCATGATAAAATACATGCTTAAGACATGAAATGAGATAAAATGCATGTATATGGAGTAGTGAAAACATAGCATGATTTACACACATCAAAATCCCCTAGTCCTAAACTTTTGCTTGTCCTCAAGCAAAGAAAACTCAAAAGACAACTTATTTGTGGGAATGCTAGACACCATCCAGAGGTATACAATCTGATCTTAATCTTTTCAAATCATTCCTAGTTGCCAAGTTTGAAAGATCCCTATATAGTGCACGTGAAAAGTTGACTAAAGTCATTGGACACCAATCCGGATTTGACATCCCTTCTATCGTAGAGCATTCTTATTTCCGGCATAGAGGCACTTACCTTCCTTAATGCATGGATCATCCTTACCTATCATCAAAAGGTCTCAAAGGAGCACTTTCTAAGAAGAAAGAAGGAAAGGAATTTATAAAGAGCATTTCCCCAGTAACTAGTTAGTCTCAAAGGGGCACCTTTTAGGTGTTTCCCCAGTAACTACTTGGTCTCAAAGGGGTGCTTGAAAACAATTCCAGTTTTCATTTTTTTATCATACTTCTAGTGAAAGTGTTTCTCCAGTAACCAAGTTGCGTAGGCAAGTCTCCAATGGAAAATCGAGTACTCGTCCGATATGGAGGATTTAAATCTTTTTTGGATACCTCAGACCTATAGACCGTGTTAGAAGTGAAATAAGGTTCTTATCAAATTGGCAAAAAGGAATATCATGATCCGACCAATGTTCAGTTGTATTACGCTAGATGATATAAAAATGCAATGTCATGATATATGAAAAGATGCAAACAAAATAGCACTAACCAAACTAAAAATCTAAGTAGAGACAGCATAAGCAGTAAAGGATGTGCATTGAAACTCACAAAATAGTTCAAGGTGGTCAATGGTCATCGTCTTCGCTACTAGCATCCTCCTCTGCCCACCTACACCAGTCTCTCTCGAGTGGAAAATTAGGGCGTTCTCGGGCCGGCTTTAGAGGGCTATCCGCAATATAGGCGTGCTTCCGTCTAGCCCAGGCGTGCCGCAGGTGATAAAGGTGTGACACGAGCATGCTCAGCAGCACGCTCGACCTGTGTTGTCTTCGGGTAACCTCAACACGCCTATGTTATTTTGATATAGGCGGGTCGTGTCAATCTGGCATGCAGTGGCACGTTTAACATGTCGTGTCCTGTAAACCTAAAAAATATAAAACTCAAAATAAAATAAAATAAAATGACTAAAAAAATGAAAATAGCTTGGGTTGCCTCCCAAGAAGCGCTTGTTTAAGGTCGTTAGCTTGACCCCTCAGTTATTCCCTAGTTTTGGGGATATGGCTCGAGGAGTGTGCTCTGCCCCTCTTCCTCCTCAACCAGCTCAGATTAGCATTAATGATCACAGGATCGGATAAGTAGAGTTTTCGCCAAGAAATTCATACCTGAGTGTTGATGGAAGAGGCTTAAATTCTACCTGTGGTGTTAGGTTGGGGTCGGAAATCTCCAGCTCTTTATCCTCAAAATCCCCTTTGAGCTTATTAAGATAAGTTTGTTCTAGTGCTCCTTCTAGTGCTATTGACTGGAAACTGTCAATCCTACAACAAACATCAAAAATAGAAGGTTGTTTAACAGCTTTTGAAAGGTCGAATTCAATTTTGTCATTTCCAAATGCAAGTGAGAGTTTGTGGTTCTTGACATCAATCATTGCCCCTGCAGTAGCCAAGAAAGGTCTCCCCAAAATGAGTGGAATGCATGGGTCTTCATCCATGTCAAGCACTACAAAATCGGCAAGAATAATAAAATTTCCCACCTGCACTGGTACATCTTCTAAGATTCCCAAAGGATATCTAATGGAGCGATCGGCTAACTGCAAGGGCATAGTAGTTAGTTTCATTTCTCCCAAATCCAATTTCTTGCATATGGAAAGAGGTATCAGTTGACCTTAAGCGCCCAAATCTTATCAAAATTTGAGTCATTAATTATGCAAGGGATAGAAAAGCTACCTGGATCATTTAGTTTGGGAGGTACCATGTTTTTAATTAAAGCGCTGCACTCCTCAATAAGAGCCACTATTACATGCTCCTCGACTTTTCTTTTGTTGGTTAAGATATCCTTCAAGAACTTGGAGTATGTAGGCATTTGTTGAAGAGCTTCTGTAAAAGGTATATTGATATATAGCTTCCTAATTACCTCAAGGAACTTACCAAATTGTTCTTCCAATTTTTCCTTAATCATCCTCTGAGGGAACGGGATAGGGGGCTTATACGTTCTTGGTTCCTTGTTCAACACGCCTGTGTCGTTCGACATAGGCTGGTCGTGTTGGCTGCTGGAGTGACCCGACATGGGTGTGTCGGCTGACATGCGCTTGTGGGCATTCTCTTCCTCAGGCGTGTTGAACAACACGCCCTGGGTCAGGGTGTGTTGTCGGCTTCCTTTGCTATTCAACCCAGGCGTGCTGCTGTCTTCTTCCAACTCTGACACGCTCGTGTCCTTTAGCACAGGGGCCGCTTGTTGAGCTCTGTCTCCTTCTAAAATCCTTCCACTTCTCAAACTTATGGAATTACAATGCTCAGTTGCGTTTACTTCTGAATTTCAAGGAAATCTGCCGGGTGTCCTTGATGCTGAGCTGGCAATTTGGGAAATTTGATTTTCCAGCATTCTTGTGTGATTAGTCAAATTATCAACCTTGCCTCTCAATTACTTGATTGCCTCGGTATTATTTTGATGTTGCCGATTTGATTCTACAATATGTTGTCGAAATTCATCATTTATCTTCCCCTGACACGTAATAAAATTCTCCATCATCTTTTCTAAGCTCGACTTGGGTCCTGGATGAAATCCCGAAGGTGCTCCAAAACTGTTCTATCCAGAAGAATTTTGGTTGGCTCTATACGAGAAGTTGGGATGATTCCTCCAACCAGGATTGTACGTGTTCGAATAAGGGTTGCCACCATTAGGCTTCTGACTAAAATTATTTAGCGCATCTACTTGCTCAATCCCAGCTCCCGATGATGGTGCGTGTAGGATTTGGCAATTCATCGCTACATATTCTGTTACACCACAGATCTCACAAGTGACATTAGATGAGTTTACAGCTGATACATTAAAATGTTCGAGCTTTTGAGTTAACGCATCGACTTTTGCACTGAGTAGATCAAGGGTACTTACCTCAAACTTACCTGGCATTTTAGTTTGATATCCTCGGAGCCCATTGGTGAGAATTCATTGCCACATTCTCGATGATCTCAAATGCTTCATACAACGCGTTTGTTCATAAGAGCTCCTCTGCAGAATCAAGAGAAACTTTAGTAGCATACGAGATTCCATTGTAGAAAGTATGAACAATGAGCCACTTCTCCAGCCCATGATGAGGGCATTGCTGTAGTAATCCCTTAAATATGTCCCAGGCTTCAAATAATGTTTCTCCATCCTTTTGCACAAAATTAGTGATTTGATGACGAAGACTTGCAGTTTTGTTGGGTGGAAAATACTTGTCTAAAAATCTTTGCTCCAGCTGATCCCAGGTAGTTATGCAATATGCTGGAAGAGAGTGTAGCCAAGCTCTAGCTTTGTCCCGCAATGAGAAAGGAAACAAGCACAATCTAATAGCATCAGCTGAGGCTCCATTCAGTTTTAAAGTTTTGCAAAATTCCAAAAATACTTCCAAGTGCAGATTTGGATCTTCAGTGGGTGCTCCTCCGAATTGATGCTGTTAGACCATGGATAGTAGAGCCGATTTCAATTCAAAATTGTTCGCTTCAATAGGGGGTCTTCTAATACTCGATCTCAATCCCCTTGTACTAGGTGCTGCATAATCCCTTAAAGGTTTATTCTCGTTCTGGTCAGCCATGTCGGAGGTCAGATTGTCTTCCTGACGTTGCTGAAATCGTCTTCTAGCAAGGAACATTCTCTCTATCTCAGTATCAATATCGAGAATTTCCCTATTAAGTCTGTGCATGCAACAACAAGAGAGGCTCCCATAACAAGAGTTCAGAATAGACACAAAGAATAGAAACAAAAACAGAAATCTAGATTAAGTAAATCACGCTCAATTCAATATTGAGTGCCAATCCCCGGCAACGGCGACAAAAACTTGATGTGTTATTTTCCGCAAGTGCACGGTTGTCGTCAAGTAATAAAAATATCGATCCCACAGGGATTGGGACAATTACCGAATGATCATAATACCAAGTTATCTAGTCAATAAATTTGTGGATTAAGCAAAGAAACTGAGCAGTCAAGAACAACGAATGAGAAGAACGAGCTAAAAGTCAATAGTTGAGGAGAATCTCAGGATATGGGTTTCACCACGTCGACGATTTATAAGGTGATTTAATTCTTTCCTACCCCTATTAGAGTTGTTTTGATGGAACCTATCCTAAGGTAAATCAACGGCCCCTTTCGAGGTCTACGCTAACTGTACCTATCAAACTCAATTTACCTATCACGGTATTAGAGCGTAGGGGATCATAATCAGCTAAGGGGACCTGTCACGAGACCCCCGTAAACCTCCCTAGTCTTACCTCCGTTACTTGGTAAAAACTGGATTTGATAGATCCATTAAGTCTATAAGAGTTCCTTTAGAGTCTAACTTTCCTTTTCACGATAGGTTTGCACACGGGACCATAATCAGCTAAGGGGACCTGTCACGAGACCCCCGCAAGCCCTCATAGATACACTACCGCTACTTGACAGGAGTTTATCCCTAGTTGGTTCTGGGTTTTGAGAACTTGGGTTCACTGTTAGGTACTTCCCCTTAGCTCCTTAGGTTTATCAATAAGAATCCAAAAACAGATCAAAACAAACAATAATTCAAGTAGTATAGATTACATCATCCATCATAAATCGTCAAGGGCTACTCCCCCATCCTAAGATTACAGGACACTACTCCATGGTCGAACAAGAATTGCTAGAGAAAGAAATTACGATACTTAGTGCCATCTGTGTTCCTCTGTCGTCGACTCCTTCCTTCTTCTGTCGTCCTTTTTGACTCTCTGGCATCCTTTTTTTAGGGTTAGAATCTCTCCTCTTTTATAGCCTTGGCCTCCTCTTTAATTAAGGCAAAAGATTTTCCTTTAATTGAGATGAAGATCGCGGCTTTGTCGAGTTGCTCGCAGAAAAGGAAATCTGAAATCAGGACAACACGCCCATGCCAAATGAGGGCACAGGCGTGTCTCACAATTCCCATCGACCGTGTTGCGCTTGAACGGGGCATGCCGAAGGCTGAACTGGGGCATGTTGAGCGCTGGAACTCCTGACACGTGTTGGGTTTCCGGCACCGTGGCGTGTGTGTGTTCGATCATGTTTCGTAAACATGAGCACAGCGGAAGCAATTAAAAATAATAAATCTATATTTATTACAACACACACAACACACGCATGCTATTACAACAAGTGTAGACATAACCGTAAATTAAAATTTGCAATAAAAGGAAATTAAACTACGTTATACCTTCCGTATGACGTGTAGCGGGAACGGCATCAACCGGAACGATCCTTGTAAGAATCGTCTCTATCCGTATCCACGCCAAGCTCCTCGGGATGACTTCGCTAAGTCACGAGCTTCGTCTTCGTACGGGTTACTAGCCTCGTGTTGAAGACGACGTGATCGAGAGATGATCACGATCCGAATCCAAATTCGGATCCTAAAACGAGTTCTCAAAACTCGCTTCTCCGGAGAGGTATTCGTCAACCGTTTGACGAATCCTTCGTCCTCCACCTCAGAGGATTACCGGAGATCAAATCCCCGGTAAGTTAGCCGCTGTCGGAGCACTAACCGTCGTCCAAACGACGCTCCGACGAGAGGAGGAGAAGCTGTCCAGAAAACTGGACAGCTTGGTGGAGGAGTAGGTGCCGGCCAAAAACAAGGAGAGAAAAAACCCACCTTGATGCCGAACCTATAGGAGATCACCGGAGGGTCGCCGGAGGTTCACCGGCTGGAGCTTGGACGCCGGCAAGGGTCTTGGACGGCGGCACAAAGCTGGGCGGCGGCAGCTTGTAGTTGGGCGCCGAAATCACCAACAAGGGGTGGGCGGCAACTAGGTTGGGCGGCCAAAATAGATTAGGGTTTTGGATTAGGGTTTAAGCCCTATTTTATAGAGAACTAATTCTCTTAATGGTTAATGGATCATATCCATAAAGCCCGTTAACCCGCTCCATTAAGATAAGTTAAAATAAACCAAACCATGATGGTTTATTTTAAGTTAAAACGAACCGAACCAACCTTTGGTTCATTCGTTTAATATAAACCAAACCCTTTGGTTTATTCTCATCCATTGGATTAGAACCAAACCATTTTGGTCCATCCATTATGTCTTCATAAGACACGGCCCATCCACGCTTCCTCTGCGACTGAAATAATTTCCTGCTCGCTTTATGTTTGGTCCAACCAAACATAGTTTCTCTCGGTCTGAGAATCCCATTCTCAAGCTCGTTTTAAATCCTTTGGATTACACTCGTTGTGCGTGTGACCAAATAGGTTCTCGGTTTATGTTGGCCGTCTATAATTAACCATTAATTATAGATCGATCATGAGTGGCACCTAGTAGTACATCATGATCCCCAATTAACCGAAAAGATCAACGGTTGATCCAGAACTATTTCTCGAAACCCTTGATGCTCGAATGAATCGTGCCCCATTCCTTCACTCATCTTATACCCACTTGGTTCAGGACATGGTCTATTGTGTCACCCCCACTAGGTCGACTACGCCACACCTAGCCCAAGTATCATTTCCTCGTCCCACGATTCTAGTTACTCCACATGTATCGAAGAGTACCTTACTCTAAACATGTAATGCTTTGGCCAAAGACTTTAGTAACAATCCGACGAGAGGCCATGGGTATACATCTCCTCGCAAGGAGTGGTGAATCCTTTATAGGCTATTCAAACACCTTCGATCACGACTTATACCCAATCATCCGGGTCCACATCTCCTTAGAGATGTTTGCTTAAGATGTCAAAGCATAAGTCTCCATGATCAAGATGACTTGAATACCGCAAGTCAAAGGAACATCGCACTTAAGCCACAAGAAGAACTTCATTGACATATCTATATATGCAGAGAACCATATGAAGTCTTACTACCGGTCACTCCAATGAACTAGTTACCATAACTAGCATCCACGATTAACTCCGGACATCACAATGTCTCCGGCCGGTGAGAATCGCTTGGATACACCAAGGAGTATACCTCGTGCTAGTCTCGGCGAATTGATGGTGTCCAAATCCATCAATTCATCGACTAGGGATAATTCCGATACATCACAATTACACATGTAGAGATACTCACTAGTTGTGATCCAATCACAAATTCTCTCATGCTGTGAATCGTATCGTGGACATTCAGTAAATGAGTTTAAGATCCAATCTGTTGGTGCAGGGGCACTAGATAATCGAACCTGTGTTTTGATTATGGCAAAGACACAAAGTTAAGTTTACATCGTTATCTCACGAGCTATCAAGTGTGCAGAAAAGTATTAAAGCTGGAGCTAAAGGCTAGCGACACTCGGAGGAAGCCGCGGTGGTCGGGCGACACTCGAGTGACTTCGGAGGGAGCCGAAGGAATCAAGTGGAAGGCCGGAAGCGAGAGCTACTATCGAGGTAAGCTCGTGTGAGTGAGAGATTGTAAGGTTGTGTCCTCTTTACGGGGACGACCATAGGCGGCGATCCGATTAAGACTTCCCGTGGAAGGTCTAGGTCGAGATCGGACGGTCAGAAACCGTTGCATTTATCATTTTTCGAGCTAACCTCTTATTGCAGGGAAGTGGCTGGCGCAATGATCAGGACACATAGCGATCGTGATGCCCATCGATCGATTGATGGGAGTCATCGATCGATGGCGACGACTCGGCTTTGCGCTAGGTCAAAGCGGATAACGCTTGACGCGCCAGCGATAAAATTTAGAAAAATCCATGATCCGTTCCAAAGAAATAGGAGACAATTTCAGAGGCCAAAGTCTATAAAAGGAGGGGAGGATTCCACTCCAAATTACATCAATTATTCATCAAGTGCTCCTACAACGCCAACGCTTCAACACCGTCATAACGCCGACGCGACGACAACCTCAGATCTTCTTCGTCGGCAACAGCATCTAGTAATACTTTTTATTATTGTATTCGTTGTTTTTTTTGTAACGAGGTGAGGTAGGCTTGTTGCCTCATCCTCGTACTTCCGGATTTTGTGATCATTGTCTCCTACCTCCAACGAGGAGGAGACGTTATAGTGCTTTGCCCTCCGTACGCGGTCAAGGACCGATAGGGCCTTGGAGTAGCAACCACTGGGTTGTGAACCAAGTAAAATAAACGTGTCATTTTATTTTCCGCTGTGTTTACTCGTTTACTTTGCGTATCGAACGAATGAAAACGAAAGTTTTACGATCGCTATTCACCCCCCCCCTCTAGCGACGCTTCTCGATCCAACACAATCAAATACATTAAACATGTATACTCAAATAGTGAATCTTCATTTATCATATAAATGGTTCATACATAAGGCGATTGCCTTAGGACATCTCTCATATATTACTAACAACACGGACGTGTCACTGATAACACGCCAGTGTTGTTTTGATACGCCGGCCGTGTCAACGCTTTGAATGGGGCGTGTCGGCTGCTGAACCAGGGCGTGTTGAAGGCTGGAACTCCTGACACGGACGTGTCACTGATGACACGCTTGTGTTGTTTTGATACGCCTGCTTCTTTGCCCTGTTAACACGAAAAACACCCTAAAGCAGTCTCTTTGTCCAAAATATGCTAAACTTAACTAAATCATGATAAAATACATGCCTAAGACATGAAATGAGATAAAATGCATGTATATGGAGTAGTGAAAACATAGCATGATTTACACACATCATACTCCTAGGCATAACGATTCATTTGGATTATGAGATATGACATATGGATGTGAAAATAGCTTTCCTTAACAGAAACCTATCTAAGGGTATATATGATACTGTTGATGTAGTAAGAATTACTCCTTAGTTTTGATGTATGAACCACAGTTAAGAGTTAGGATTCACGTGTGATCTAATATAAGTGTTAAGTGTGCAGGCTTAACAGGAAGTCCTAGTAGGTCGAATTTACCAGATACTAGTCATGAATCTTGACAGATCAGGAGGATCGGACACCAGGCATGAAGTCCAGATGGGTCATGTGGACCGGACATTTGACATGAAGACCGGTTGGGTCAGGAGACCAGACAATCGACAAAAAGTCCAACTGGTTAGGAAGACCGGACAGCTGGTGGAAGCCTTGATGGTTCAGATCGGATGTCAAGAATGGTAAGCCCGACAGGTAGTCGACAGGTAAGCCTCAAGTGAAGAGGTGAGGTCGAGTCCTTTATAGGGGGACAAAGCTAGGTGTCGATTCGATGAAAAGTCCGCGTGGGACTTAGTAGTTGAGATTGAGCAATATTACTACTGCTATCATTCATGTTATATATTTTGTGCTAATCCTGTTTTGCAGGGATCAGTCGACTGAATGGATTCTAGTCGACTGAAGTCCAGTCGACTGGATACCTATTTGGCAGGATCAGCTAGTGATTAATTGGAGATTGTGTGACGCAAATGGAAAGGGCTTGAGTCGACTGAAGAGTTTGAGTCGACTGAAGGAGGAAATTTCTCGATGCGGAGCCGAGTGACATGGAGTCGACTGAAGAGGATTAAGTCGACTGGAAGACCATGAATTCCATATCGACGGGCTGATGTGGAGTCAACTGGAAGGCATTCCAGTCGATTGGAAACAATTTATAAAAGTTGTGCTCGACCAGATCCCAAAATCAATTATTTTTCACGTCGAAGTGCTGTCGAAATCCATTCTCGTCTACTAAAGCTAAACTCTCACAACAAGGCGATCTTCCTGTTGGGAAATTTCGGGATCTGACGTTCAAAACATCACGGGCGAATACTTCGCACAATCGCAGCGGAAACAATAATAAAACCCGGATCCCTCCAGAGATCCTACAAAAACATATAAGTCATTTTTTTTCTTAATCTTATCTAGAAGAAGAGTTATAACTTTGATGCACGCCCTTCGTAATCCCGCTTTACCAAAAGCTATCGGATCTCAATACGGTAAGGATAACCGTATCTCTAAGGTATCCACACTGACACTCAGCAGTTTGGAGTCACGTTGTGCTAGCAACCCTAGCAAAACACCAAGACTACTTAGAGGAGAGAAGGAGAGAAGGGAAGGGAAGAAGAGAACTCTTTCTCTTGGCTTTTCCTTGGCTTGCAAGTTGGAGCTTCTAAGGGAAAAATTCTGCACTCTAACCACTCCAAACCAAAAGCCCCCCACCCCTATTTATCCTTTCATGTTGAAGGCATTCAAGCCAAATCCCATTTTGCTTTTTTCATACATTATGCCAAATCCTATTTAGCCTTCTCAAGCCAAATCCCAATTTGCTTTTTCACATCAAGCAAAATCCAATTTAGCCTTTCACGTGACAAATCCTATTTAGCTTTCTTACATTTAAATGCATGAAGCCTTCTCCTCATCATGAATATTCCCATGCATGATTAATCACATTAATCATGCATGTTGACCCCATGCATGATTAATCACATTAATCATGCATGTTAATGAATCATTTTCCATGGTTCAACTTGAGTCTAACACAAGTTTAACCAGTTTGAGTCAAACTCAAGTCTTGGCCATATGCTCAATTGTTCTTTTTAGTCCAACTAAAAGAAACCATCTCCAAAATAGAATGTCATTTGTGTGTGACCCAATAGACTCTCTTAACATTGGCAATGTATCTAAAACCATTTTAGATACATAAGCAATGAGCGACATCTAGCAATACATCATTGCTACCCAAGCTATAAGATAGTCGAGATCCGACAACCTTTCCGTGACCATTATCATGTATGATGGTGTCCTTCTATCTCTGATATCTTAGATCGATAAATAAGGCATAGATCGTGTCATCCCCTTATCGATCTTTATGTTTCTTGATTCCCAAGTAGACTGACTAAAACAAATGAGCTCAATATCTCATATTGACTCATTTGAGTATGACCATGTATTCCGTGGTCATACTCTATCAAGAGGCAAAGATATCACTCCCGTCATATGGGAGGGATAGATCTCATCTCCATCACTCACATCTCTCTGCATAATTCATTACATACCTAGTAATCGCCCTTATAGTGCACCCTGTTACGGGTGACATTAGACGATACCAAAGTACATAACTCCTTATGTAGGGAACTGTAGTAACTTCAGGTCCAAGGACTATTCATACCAATAGTCACATGAGAAAGTATATGACACTCATATAACGATCCATGACACTTTCTCATGGTTGGTCAATTCAGTATATATATTCTCCAATATATATACCCATGTGTCAATGTGATATCACATATCCATGACTTGTGAGATCAAGTCATCCATTGACCTATATACTAGTCTCAATGTATTAATATTGCCCTTATTATATTAATACAATACTCGACTAGGAATATTTTAGAATAGTGTTCTCTACAACTTCTCATAATTAATTCTACCAATTGATATACTGTAGATTAGAACCTACTATTCAAGGGCATTATTATATTTATTTAGCTGGTACACGCATAGAGTAAATATAATAATCAATCTTTGCCTTTTATTAATGAAATATGATACATATGATCCCTAATCAATCATTTCATGATTGACACTAAGGGCTGACACTAACAATCTCCCACTAGCACTAGTGCCAATCACTGTAATCTCTAAGACCTAGTGATCTAGTATGACCATCATGCTTTCTCTGTGCCAAAGCCTTGGTCAAGGGATCCGCAATGTTGGCATCGGTATCTACTCTGTATATCTGCACATCTCCTCTGCCGATGATCACTCGAATGAGGTGATACTGCCGCAGTATATGTTTGGAACGCTGGTGAGAACGAGGTTTCTTAGCCTGTGCTATAGCCCCGTTGTTGTCACAATAAAGCTCTATGGGGCTCATGATGCTAGGAACTACACCAAGCTCAGAAACAAACTTTCTGATCCAAACAGCCTCCTTTGCCGCATCTGAAGCAGCAATATACTCGGCCTCGGTAGTAGAATCTGTGACTGTATCTTGCTTTGAACTCTTCTAGCTCACAACACCACCATTTTAACAAAAGACATACCTTGATTATGATCTGTAATCATCCTTGTCCGTTTGGAAGCTAGCATCGCTGTAACCCTTTATAGTGAGCTCCTCATTGCCTCCAAATATCAAGAAATATTCTTTAGTTCTTCTCAAGTACTTAAGAATATTCTTGATAGCTATCCAGTGACTATCACTTGGATCCGACTGGTACCTACTCATCATGCTCAAAGCATATGAGACATCAGGACGAGTGCATAGCATGACATATATGATAGACCCTATAGCAGATGCATAAGGAATCTGATCCATGCGTTCCCTTTCTTCTTTAGAAGAAGGGAATTGAGCCTTCGAAAGGCTCACACCATGTGACATTAGCAGAAATCCCTTCTTGGAATTCTGCATGGCAAAATGTTTAAGCACTTTGTCAATGTATGCACTCTGACTTAGGCCAAGCAATCTCTTAGATCTATCTCTATAGATCTTAATGCCTAAAATGTAGGTTGCTTCACCTAAGTCTTTCATTGAGAAACAATTCCCAAGCTAAATCTTCACAGACTGCAGCGTAGGGATGTCGTTCCCAATGAGAAGTATATCATCAACATACAAGATAAGAAAGATAACTATGCTCCCACTAACCCTCTTGTAGACATAGGGTTCATCTTCATTCTTGATGAAACCAAACTGTTTGATCGCATCATCGAATCGAAGATTCCAGCTTCTAGATGCTTGCTTTAAACCATAAATGGACCTTTGCAGCTTGCATACCTTACCAGCATGCTTTGGATCCACAAAACCCTCAGATTGTGTCATGTACACATCCTCGAGGAGGTTTCCATTCAGAAACACAGTTTTGACATCCATTTGCCAGATCTCATAATCATGGTAAGTTGCAATAGCAAGCATGATCTGAATAGAGTTAAGCATTGCAACTGATGAAAAAGTTTCATCATAGTCAATACCATGAATCTTTTTGAAACCTTTAGCTACCAATCGCCCTTTATAGGTATGCATAAGTCCTTCCATGTTAGTCTTTCTCTTAAATACCCACTTACACCCAATGGGTTTGACCCCTTTAGGCGGATCAACCAAAGTCCATACTTGGTTGGTGTACATGGATTCCATTTCAGATCTCATGGCCTCTAGCCATTTCTCATAATCTGGGCTCATCACAGCTTTCTATAGGATGTAGACTCGTTTAACTCAACAAGCATAATGTCATCATTGTCAGACAAGAGAAATGAATATCTCTCAGGCTGACGACGTATCCTATCAGACCTGTGAAGAGGTTGGTCTACTTGAACAGGTTGTTGCTCCATAACTTCTTGTGCAACAATCTCATCATCCACAACACTTTGTGGTACCTGTTAAATTTCCATATGAGTGCTATCTTTTTCTTGAATTTCTTCAAGATGTATTTTACTCCCACTAGTTCTTCCAGAGATGAACTCTCTTTCGAGAAATACTCCATTTCTAGCGACAAACACTTTGCCTTGTGTGGGATTGTAGAAGTAATATCCTTTCATTTCCTTAGGATATCCTATAAAGTAGTACTTGTCTGATTTGGGGCCTAGTTTATCAGATACATGACGTCGAACATAAGCCTCACATTCCCAAATATTCATAAAAGATATCTTGGGACTCTTCCCAGTCCATATCATATATGATGTCTTTATGACTGCCTTAGATGGGACGCAGTTAAGTGTGAAAGCAGCCGTCTCTAAAGCGTATCCCCAGAAGAAAGAAGAAAGATTTGTGTGACTCATCATTGATCGTACCATATCTAATAATGTATGATTTCTCCTTTTTGATACACCATTCCACTGTGGTGTTCCAGGTGGAGTGAGTTGAGATCTAATCCCAAACTCAATGAGATAGTCACTAAAAGCTTGGCCAAGGTATTCCCCGCCTTGATCTGTTCGAAGCACTTTAATACTCTTACCAAGTTGGTTTTGTACTTCATTCTTGAATTCTTTGAATTTTTCAAATGATTCATATTTGTGTCTCATAAGATACACATATCCATATCTACTGAAATCATCAGTAAAAGTAATAAAGTACTGATAGCCTCCTCTAGCTGCTACATTGAAAGGCCCACATACATCAGTATGTATGAGTTCTAACAAATCAGTAGCTCGTTCGCCATGTCCACTAAATGGAGTCTTGGTCATCTTGCCTAGAAGACAATATTCACATGTCTCATATGATTCAAAATCAAATGAGTCCAATAGTCCATCCTTATGGAGCTGGGATATGTGACTCTCATTTACGTGACCCAGGCGACAATGCCAGAGATACGTTTGGTTCAGATAATTAGATTTGAACCGTTTGATATTTATGTTATAGACTGGGGTTTCAAGATCTAGAAGTTAGAGACCATTCACAAGATGTGCACTACAATAAAATATATCATGTAAATAAATGGAACAATACTTGTCCTTTATTACAAATGAGAAACCTTTCTTGTCTAAGAAAGAAACGGAGATAATATTTTTCATCAAGGCAGGCACATAACAACAGTCCTCGAGTTCTAAGATAAGCCCAGTGGGCAAAGATAAATAATATGTCCCTACAGCGATGGCGGCAACTTTTGCTCCATTGCCTACCTGTAGGTCCACCTCGCCCTTTGTCAATGATCTAGTCTTTTGAAGGCCTTGCACATTGGTACAAATGTGAGAAGCACAATCGGTATCTAATACCCATGAAGACAAGATAGATAAGTTGACTTCTATAACATATATACCTGAGGCAGAAGTCTCACTTCTCTTCTTTTTCACCTCTTCCAGGTATAGCTTACAGTTTCTCTTCCAATGCCCGATCTCACCGCAGTGGAAGCATTCCCCTTCCTTAGACACCCCTTCTTTGGATTTCAATGCCTTTGCCTTTGGCTTGGGTCTTACCCTTACCTTTAGGCTTCTACTTGCCTTTGCCTTTGTTCTTGTTCACCATCAAAATGGTGCCAGGATTTGCCTTCTTAAGGTTGAGTTCGGCAGTTCATAACATGCTCAACAACTTAGGTAAAGGCTTGTCAATTTCGTTCATGTTGTAATTCATGACAAATTGACTGTAGCTTTCTGGCAATGACTGTAAAACAAGGTCAGTGGTCAGCTCTTGGCCTAATGGAAATCCCAATCTCACTAGGTTCTCAACGTACCCAATTATCTTGAGTACATGAGTACCTACGGGAATTCCATCTTGCACCTTGCATTGAAACAAGGCCTTTGACACCTCGTATCTCTCGTTCCTTGCTTGTCCCTAATATAGTTGTTTCAGATGCTCAACCATATCATAGGCATCTATGTTCTCATGTTGCTTCTGAAGCTCAGAGTTCATGGTAGCAAGCATAAGGCATGACACATCCATTGCGTCATCTTGATGCTTCTTATAAGCATCCTTGTCAGCATGAGTGGCCGTAGGTGTAGGTGGTTCAGGAATGGACTGCTCTAGGACGTATAGTTTATGTTCTTGCTTGAGGACTATCCTCAAGTTCCTGTACCAGTCTAGGAAGTTAGCTCCAGTGAGCTCTTCCTTATCAAGGACAGATCACAGAGAGAGTGTGTTTGACGTATTTGACGACATGGTGATCTACAATATAGAAATGCAGACATGTATCATATTTCTATCATTCAATTCGACCTTTAACTAAATGATTCTCCCATTGGTCACAAAGTGGGACAAGATTCATATTATACCGCATCTTGAGTTAGCTTTGGCTAATCGCCCAAGACGAGTATAAGTTAGGTAGGTAACTCATACTAATTACATCTAATGTAACTCTTGTATATCTATATGAACAACATTATTTATTCATAGTGCCCATCAAATGAGATATCCTTCTAAATTACTACTTTTCTTTGGCTAATCGCCCAAGATTTGTATAATGTAGGTAGATGTCTCGTATGAGCTATGCCTCTAAGTTCATCAATCTAATTGAGAGAGCTTAGTTAAGTCAAACCCAAAGTTTAATAGGCGGACATCACGATTGTCCTGTCATACTTTATCGAGGTAAATCGAGTCACTTTGCTTTGGCAAACGCGCTACAATTGAACAAGGTAATAGTAAGTATTAAACTTTCGTAGGCATATGATAAGTGACCTAATTTTGTGACAACTAACTAGGCATGCATCACATACAAGCATCATGTACACAAGCATCACATGCAAGCATAATATATATCAACATATAACTTTAAATGTGACATGGTTATGGCCCGAATCTACGATCTTCTCAAGCCAATGAGAAGAGCGAATGGATAACCTAGGGATGGCATCTTCTCCAAGTGCTTCCTTCGGTCATCTTGTGTTGTCAGCATCCTCCTTGTAACTTCATCCTTCAATGGACTTTCCACTCATCATTTTGTACATTACAAACTAAGAATACTCAAGTTCCATTCAAGTCTAAGTCTATTTTACAATCAGAAAATAGAGATGAAGACATGACACGCAGGTCGTATTATGAATTACAACATGCACCAACAACACACAAACACAATCACATTGGGTCCTAGGCCATAACCATGCACCATGCATAAAATCATTCATAATGATATAATTTCATAAAATCTATAATGAATATATGCACAAATTTTAAGCTGCTACGCCGATAAGCCGCAATGCCATGGCGGTCCTGCTAGCCGGTTAGCAGCCGGGGTCAAGGGGCAGTGCCCCTTGCGGGGGCCTCAAGGGGTAGCGCCCCTGAAGCAAAATTTTATTTTTCATCTCAACTCCTTGAATGAGTTGCTGCCCTTGGTCCATCACTATGAACCCAATACCCTCGCTTCCAAAGCATTCCGTGTCCAATACGGTCGGACCATGCCGATTTGCATGACCATTCTGGGGTGATCAGTGGCATCTACGGCTAGGCCATGTTCGCAACTGTTCGTGCCCCCTTATCAACATTTCAAGCCTAAAAATCATGTACCCATAATCTACATATTTTATTTCTCATAGAAAACACGAAAATCCAAATTTATATCACATATAAATCAATATAATGAGATATATGTTTTTGCAAGTGGCTCTGATACCACTGTTGGGAAATTCTGGGATCTAACGTTCAAAACATCGCGGGCGAATACTTCGCACAACCGCAGTGGAAACAATAATAAAACCCGGATCCCTCCAGAGTTCCATGCAAAAACATATAAGTCATTTTTTCTTAATCTTATCTAGAAGAAGAGTTATACCTTTGATGCGCGCTCTTTGCAATCCCGCTTTTTCAAAAGCTATCGGATCTCAATACGGTAAGGATAACCGTATCTCTAAGGTATCCACACTGACACTCAGCAGTTTGGAGTCACGTTGTGCTAGCAACCCTAGCAAAACACCAAGACTACTTAGAGGAGAGAAGGAGAGAAGAGAAGGGAAGAAGAGAACTCTTTCTCTTGGCTTGCATGTTGGAGCTTCTAAGGGAAAAATTCTACACTCTAACCACTCCAAACCAAAAGCCCCCACCCCTATTTATCCTTTCATGTTGAAGGCATTCAAGCCAAATCCCATTTTTCTTTTTTCATACATTAAGCCAAATCCTATTTAGTCTTCTCAAGCCAAATCCCAATTTTCTTTTTCACATCAAGGAAAATCCAATTTAGCCTTTCACGTGACAAATCCTATTTAGCTTTCTTACATTTAAATGCATGAAGCCTTCTCCTCATCATGAATATTCCCATGCATGATTAATCACATTAATCATGCATGTTGATCCCATGCATGATTAATAACATTAATCATGCATATTGATGATGAATCATTTTCCATGGTTCAACTTGAGTTTAACCAGTTTGAGTCAAACTCAAGTCTTGGTCACATGCTTAATTGTTCTTTTTAGTCCAACTAAAAGAAACCATCTCTAAAATAGAATGCCATTTGTGTGTGACCTAATAGGCTCTCGTAACGTTGGCAATGTATCTAAAACCATTTTAGATACATAAGAAATGAGCGACATCTAGCAATACATCATTGCTACCCAAGCTACAAGATAGTCGAGATCCGACAATCTTTCCGTGACCATTATCATGTATGACGATGTCCTTCTATCTCTGATATCTTAGATCGATCAATGAGGCATAGACCGTGTCATTCCCTTATCGATCTTTATGTTTCTTGATCCCCAAGTAGACTCACTAAAACAAATGAGCTCAATATCTCATATTGACTCATTTGAGTATGGTCATGCATTTCGTGGTCATACTCTATCAAGAGGCTAAAGATATCTCTCCCATCATATGGGAGGGATAGATCTCATCTACATCACTCACATCCCTCCGCATAATTCATTACATACCTAGTAATCGCCCTTATTGTGCACCCTATTACGGGTGACGTTAGACGATATCAAAGTACATAACTCTTTATGTAGGGAACTGTAGTGACTTCAGGTCTAAGGACTATTCATACCAATAGTCACATGAGAAAGTATATGACACTCATATAATGATCCATGACACTTTCTTATGGTGGGTCAATTCAGTATATATATTCTCCAATATATATACTCATGTGTCAATGTGATATCACATATCCATGACTTGTGAGATCAAGTCATCCATTGACCTACATACTAGTCTCAATGCATTAATATTGCCCTTATTATATTAATACAATACCCGACTAGGAATATTTAAGAATAGTATTATCTACAGCTTCTCATAATCAATTCTAACAATTGATATACTGTAGATTAGAACCTACTATTCAAGGGCATTATTATATTTATTTAGCTGGCACACACATAGAGTAAATATAATAATCAATATTTGCCTTTTATTAATGAAATATGATACATATGATCCCTAATCAATCATCTCATAATTTACACTAAGGGCTGACACTAACGCTTCCGACACTCCGAGCACACTTCTACTATTTACTTAGTGTTGTATATGTCTTGTATTTGCTCATTTATTTTTTCGCTATTGTACTTAAATTCAAGAGTGGGTAGTGTGTTACCCATCTCTATTATTTGTAAAAAGCGAAACCCTCCAAAGTCGAGAGTTCTCGAATCGGAGGGTATTTAGTGAATTGTCCATCGAGGTAGCTCATGGTAGAGCTGCGGGCCTTGGAGTAGCAACCCGGTTCGAGTTGTGAACCAAGTAAATTATTGTGTCTAACTCATTTAATTTCCGCTGCATATTCTGTTTAGAAAAATTTATAAAATATCGAGATTCACCCCCTCTCTCGGCTTACTCGATCCTACAATTGGTATCAGAGCAAGGGACGCTCCGAATTGGTGAAACCACCATCGTGAGCTTTAGATTAGTTTACAATATTTTTTATTGCATTAGATAATTTTTTATTATTGCTCTAGAATAATTTTTATTGCCTTAAAATAATTTTTATTACTTTTGAATAATTTTTATTGCTTTAGATAATTTTTTTTTCATCAGAACAATTTTCATTTCATTAAAATAATTTTTATTGCTTTAGAATAATTTTTATTGTATTAAAATAATTGTTTGCATTTTAAAATTCACTAAATTAATTTTCTGCATTTCAAAATTCACTAAAATAATTTTCTACATTTTAAATTCACTAAATTAATTTTCTGAATATTAAAAATTCACTAAAATAATTTTCTTCATTTTAAAATAATTTTTTACATATTAAAAAAATTCACTAAAATAATTTTTTGTATTTTAAAAAATTCACTAAAATAATTTTATGTATTTTAAAATAATTTTCTACATTTTAAAATAATTTTCTGCATTTTAAAAAATTCACTAAATTAATTTTCTGCATTTTAAAATTCATTAAAATAATTTTTCTGATTTTTAAATTAATTTTCTGCATTTCAAAATTCACTAAAATAATTTTCTGCATTTTAATTTAATTTTATACATTTTAAAATTCACTAAATTAATTTTCTACATTTCAAAACTCACTAAAATAATTTTTTGCATTTCAAATTAATTTTTTGTATTTTAAAATTCACTAAAATAACTTTCTGCATTTTAAAATAATTTTTTTATTTTAAAAATTCACTAAAATGATTTTATGCATTTTAAAATAATTTTCTGCATTTTAAAAAATTCATTAAATTAATTTTCTACATTTTAAAATTCATTAAAATAATTTTCTGCATATTAAATTAATATTTAGCATATTTAAATTAATTAAAATAGTTTTCTGCATATTAGGATTTTTTGCATACTAGATTTATTTCAGGTAAGTTATTTTTTGTCTTTAGAAAATATTTCATTAATAATGTCACACTTAGAGGGATACAATACCGTTCGCCCTCCTCTCTTTAACGGAGAGGACTTTTCCTATTGGAAAAGGCGAATGGAGTGCTATCTGAAGACCGATCTAGAGGTCTGATTTTCAATTAGGAAAGGGTTCACAACTCCGATAGATGACTCAGGGGAGTTGTTACAACCAGAGAAATGAACCTCGGATATTAGGAAGAGAGCTCAAGTCGATTACAAGACACTTAACACCTTACAATGCGGACTTACTAAAGAAGAACTAAATAGGGTAGGTCCATTTGAAAATTCTAAACAATTATGGGAGAAATTAATTGAATTGCATGAGGGTACAAATGACACTAGGATAGCTAAATAGGACATGCTTTTAAATAAATTATTTAATTGTAAAATGAACAAAAATGAAAACGCCAGTCAACTTCATACTAGGATTAAAGATATATTAAATAGATTACATTTAATAGGACACCAAATAGAGAATAGGAACTTAATTAGGTATACCCTTAAGGCATTTCCGAGAAATGCCTTATGGACATCGATTGTCGATGCCTATAAGGTATCTAGGGATCTCTCCACAATTAGGTTAGATGAACTATTTTGTGAACTTGAACTACACGAACAAGCTAACTCGGGTCAAACCGAGAATGGTATAACTTTGATGATAGATTCAACTAAAAAGGAAAGAAAAGTGAAGGTTGAGTCCAAAGACGAGTCGGAGTCGGAAACAAATGGAGAAGAGGAGATTGTAAATATGGTAAGAAAAATGTTCAACCAAAAGAAGAGGTTTATGAAGAAAGACGCCAAAAAGGTGGCCAACAACAAGCTGAGACCTCGATCGGAAGTGACTTGCTACGAATGCAACGGAAAAGGACATTACAAGTCGGAGTGCGCAGACTTAAAAAAGGAAGAAAAACCAAAAAAGGAAAAGAAGAAGAAGGATCTTAAGGCTACATGGGATGAGTTGTCATCGGAGGAGTCAGACACGGAAGAGACGAAGAGAAGCTTCGTCGTGTTTATGGCCGAATCAAGATCCGGAGCTGAGTCAAGTTCCGAATATGAGTCCGATTCCGAGTCCGAGAGAAGCCACGGATCCGCATCCGTTTCCGAAGGTTCTGACGAGGTAACTTCTCCCCTAAAAGATAAATTATATAATATCATTGCATGCTTAGGTAGGAAATTAGCTAAGTTCGAAAATCGAGTCGACTCGCTACTTAAGGAAGTCCAAGTACTTAAGGAGTAAGTCAACTCAAAGACTTCGACTTGCTAATTTAAGGATAGAGACTCAACAAAAGTTGTAAAGCTTGAGGAAGAGAATTCAGTTCTAAAAAGGCAAGTAGAAGATCTAACTAGATCTTTGGAAAAGCTCACTTCAGGCTCCAAGTATTTCAACATGATGCTTGGATCTCAACGAGCTGTGTACAACAAATCTGGACTCGGGTATAAGGCTAAGTCCACCTATAAATCTTACATGTCATTACTTAGCCGAAATGCTAAGAATCGAGTCCAAGCATGGGTTCCTAAGTCTAGCTTAGTCAACCAAGTTGGACCAAATCAATTTTGGGTTCCCAAGTGTCAAGTTCACTTAGTGAACAAAAGTCAAACTAGCTACCATTTAGGGGGAGCTAACACCTTGCTTGTTTCCTTGTTTAGTTAAACACTTGCATGTTTCAGTTAACTTTCCTTGTTTTAGTCTAACACTTTCTTGATTTAGTTAACCTTCCATGTTTTAGTTAAACACTTGAATGTCTTAGTTTACTTTACTTGCTCAATGTAGAATGGACAAGATAGGAAACAAAGTAGCTTAAACTTGAACAACTTAGTACTAAGACAAATGAATTGATAGTAAGTTGGGGAAAATCTTCGAAGTGCATGTCTAGGAAGTGGTCGTTGCTCCGATAATCAAGAAGGCCATGTGCCTCGCCACGACCTGGTGCACTAAGTCGAGTGGAACTGACCGAAGCTAACTCACTATGTCTTTAACTAGTTAGACCAAGGCTTAATCTAAAGTAAATCAAGTACTTGATTCCTTTATTGACTTTGTCTAGGAAGTGGTCGTTGCTCCAATAACCAAGAAGGTCATGTGCCTCGCCACGACCTGGAAGTAAATACTAAAAAAACCTACTTGACTAGCTCAAACCAAGCTTGAATCTAACACAAGTTTAAACACTTTGAAATTGCTCATTAAATTTAATTAAGATAAAAGAAATTCTCATTTCAAAAACTCGTAGGAATAAGTGTATTGAAAACCTAGCTTGAGTGAGATGATATAGATCTTAATTAAGCTGAATTAAACCTAATACACTTAAAACCAAATGTATTTCAACAACTTACCTTAATTAAACTAAACTTAAAAAATATACCTAACTAAACAAATTATCTTAACTTAATTTAATTCAACTCAACATAATTTACTATACTTAAACTTAAACAAACATAATTACCAAATTAGTTAATCTACAAAATTTAAATAATTAACTTAATCAAATAAGGATAATTAAATAAACCTTAAGATTTGAAGTAAATCGATCATACTCGAACTCAGTCGATTGAATTATGTTCAGTCGACTCAATAAGAGTCGACTGAATCAAATTCAGTTACCTCCAAGCATCGGGAAGGTAAAACACTACTTTAGTCGACTGAAGTAAATTCAGTCGACTGAAATGACCCGGTAGATAAAAGTTAAGGTGGTGAAGTAAATGGTAATAATTATAAAAGTCGACTGAAACACCTTCAGTCGACTAAAATTCAGGCGACTGGAATATGTTCAGTCGACTGAATCCAGTCTATAAGAATAATGTCGAGGCACGCCAAACCCATTCAAAACAGCCAAAATTCCACTGAAAAAACCCTAATTCCAATCCTTCGAAGCGCTTAGGTCATCATATCTCTTTAATATCATTCAAAATGCCAAGGTAATAGTTTTTAAACTCAAATTTCAATTATTTTCAATAAATTTTTAATATTTGTAATTTAATTAGGGGTAAAAGAAGAGCTGTTGAGGTTGAGTCATCGACTCCATGCATGGATATTAGGTTCCCTACTGAGGGACATAGAATTAGATTTGAGAGCATTACATACCTTCCTATGCCCACTAGGTACATTAGTAGATCATATTTTAGTAATGCATGCACACTAAGTATGGAGGTCATTACACACTATGGATTAGAGAAACTAGTCTATTGTAAAAATCCCATTAACATAGACATATGTGCGGAATTTTTCAATAACTTTAGCAAGATTGATGACCTCTCATACTCGACTAGGGTATAAGGTAAGGACTTTGTTTTTACCCCTGACATGTTGAGAGAGCATTTAGACCTATTGCATTCGACATGCCCTGTTGCATGTTTTCCATCCACGAAGTTACCGTACGGTGACCCCTACTCTCATATTACATTAGATAAGATTCACATGCATCTTTTTGGTGAAGAAAGAACTCCATCTGTGAGTATCTTTAGTTCTACTAGACTCCGAGTACAGGACTATACCCTGTATTGAGTTATAGTAAACTGCATTTTACCGCTCACCACTAGGGACATCGCCATGATGCACCCTTTTCATTCATTTTTACTTTATGCACTTAGTCATATGTTAGATTTGGATATTAGCCTATAGATGTTCCATTCTATCATTTATCATTCCAGGTCAGTCACTAGCAGGAAGGCACACTTGCCTTACTGCCATGTCATTACATCTCTTTTAGCCGCATTAGGATTTGATGTTACCACAGGTAACATCAAACAACTTACTGAGTACTACATGATAGGGTATAGGCAGTTTGGTTTAGCAAAAGTAGGTTTAGATGACAATAATATTCTTGTATGGAAGAGAGATGGACCTCAACCTCAGCCCCAGCTTGATCCAGAGCAGGAGCATGAGCCAGATATTGACCCCGACCACCACTCTGAGTCCGAGCATCAGGAAGCCCCAGGATTTGATAGTTTATTACCATTTCTTGGGATTCCAGCAGCTCCGACCGTAGCAGAGAGATTATCTAGGTTGGAGGATACGATGCAGTGGCAACATCTTGAGATGATGCAGATTATGCAAGAGCAGAGAGAGGATCATCGATAGATGATGGATCTTCTTAAGTCTTGGGGCATAGGTCCTTCTCATCCCCCATCCGCTGATTAGGATTGTCATGATACTGAAACTTAATAAAATTTTTTAAATAAAATCTTGTGTGGTTTATACTTGGTAGATTAGGAATATTATTATTTTTTCATGCTTATCATTTCGAAGTATTTTGAAAAGTACTATTATATTATTATTTAAAAAAATTGTAAATTAATCTAGATTAGGTCAATCTAGACTTCATGATCCTATAGAACTAAGTAGCCTTTGCATCTCACAAACACCTAGGATTACCTGTTTGTGTATTGAGCCATGAAGATGGGTGTGAGATGTTAGGACTGCAGCCCTGATTCAAGATGTAGATCCAGTGCATCGAAATGAACCAAAATGGGATTTACAATAGCAAATTGATCACTTCGGTGACTAACTCTAATTCAAAGCTTGATGATTAACTCTATATCATTTGAGCTAGAAAAGAGTTGGACATTTGCTTTAAGGATAATTTTTAGATGTGTATTTTCAAAATTTAATTTTAATTTTTAGGTACTCATGCTTTGCCTTAATCCCTATCGCTTTTTTCATCAAAACTTTAAAAAATTAAAAATTTTAAAATTTGAATTATTCAAGTGGTGTTTTGAATATTTTTGAAAATATTTAGATTTTTTGAAAATTTTGAATTATCCAGGGGAGTTTTTGAATATGTTTTAAAAATTTTAAAAAACTTAAAAATTTTAAATTATTCAGGGGGAGTTTTGAAAATTTTGAAAAATTGAAAATTTTGAAAATGTTGAATTGTTCAGAGGGAGTATTGAAAACTTTTGAAACTTTTAGGGGGAGTTATGAAAATTTTGAAAATTTTTGAATTGTTCAAGGGGAGTTTTGAAAATGTTTCTTGATAAAATATCATAATAGCTCTCCAATACATTATGTTCATATCTTTAACTTAACCCTTATTTTGATGTATGTCAAAGGGGGAGAGAAGAGACATAAAATTATAGATTTAAAATAAGATATAAATTTAAAAGGATGCAAAAATTTGATAAGGATGAATGCATTTCATACATGGTTAAATTTATGCATGACAAAAGTTTTAAATTCATTTCTTACACATGTCAAAATATGAAGATTGATATTTAATTCTCCTAACTTTAACTGATGTGTTGTCATACATCAAAAATGGAGAAATTATTGATGTAGTAAGCATCACTCCTTAGTTTTGATGTATGAACCACAGTTAAGAGTTAAGATTCACGTGTGATCTAATATAAGTGTTAAGTGTACAGGCTTAATAGGAAGTCCTAGTAGGACAAGTTGACCGGATACTAGACATGAATCTTGACAGATCAAGAGGACAGAACACCAGACATGAAGTCCAGATGGGTCACGTGGACCAGACATTTGGCATGAAGACCGGTTCGGTCAGGAGACCGAACAATCGGCAAAAAGTCCAGCTGGGTCAGGCAGATCGGACAGCTGGTGGAAACCCTGGTGGGTCAGATCGAATGTCAAGAATGGTAAGTTCGGCAAGTAGTCAGCAGGTAAGCCTTGAGTGAAGAGGTGAGGTCGAGTCCTCTGTAGGGGGACAAAGCTAGGCGTCGATCTGACAAAAAGTCTGCGTGGGACTTAGTAGTTGAGATCGAGCAGTATTACTACTGCTATCATTCATGTTATATATTTTGTGCTAATCCTATTTTGCAGGGATCAGTCAACTAAATGGATTCTAGTCGACTAAAGTCCAGTCGACTAGAGATGTATTAGTTGACTGGATACCTATTTGGTAGGATCAACTGGTGATCGATCGGAGATGGTGCGACGTAGATGGAAAGGGCTTGAGTCGACTGAAGAGTTTGAGTCGACTGAAGAGGGAAATTTCCCGATGCGGAGCCAAGTGACGTGGAGTTGACTGAAGAGGATTTAATCGACTGGAAGACCACGAATTCCATATTGACGGGCTGATGTGGAGTCGATTGGAAGGCATTCCAGTCAACTGGAAATAGTTTATAAAAGTTATGCTCGACCAGATCCTAGAATCAATTATTTTTCACGTCGAAGTGCTGTCGAAATCCATTCTCATCCACTAAAGCTAAACTCTCACAACAAGTCGATCTTCCGACACTCCGAGCACACTTCTACCATTTACTTAGTGTCGGTATACGTCTTGTATTTGCTCATTTATTTTTTCGTTATTGTACTTAAATTCAAGAGTGGGTAGTGTGTTATCCATCTCTATTATTTGTAAAAAGCGAAACCCTCCGAAGTCGAGAGTTCTCGAATCGGAGGGTATTTAGTGAATTACCTATCGAGGTAGCTCGTGGTAGAGCTACGGGCCTTGGAGTAGCAATCCGGTTCGGGTTGTGAACCAAGTAAATTGCTGTGTCTAACTTATTTAATTTCCGCTGCATATTCTGTTTGGAAAAAATTATAAAATACCGAGATTCACCCCCCTCTCTCGGTTTACTTGATCCTATAGATACAACCTAAGAGTTTCACATTTATTGATATAGAAAAGTATGCAAGATTTAAAGATCCATTTATGGATTAAAGCAAATATCTAGGAGTTAGAATGTTCATTTTGATGAGACAATTAAACAGTTTGATTTCTCACCAAATCCTGATGAACCCTATGTGTATAAAATGGTTAGTGAGAGTGTGGTAGTGTTCCTAGGGTTGTATGTCAGTGACATACTGCTCATAGGAAATAGTGTCCTTGTCCTATAGTTGGTTAAAGTTTGGTTGTCTGAAATGATTTTCCATGAAAGATATGGGAAAAGCAACTTGTATCTTGGGGATTAAGATCTATAGAGATAGCTCGAATTGGTTGCTTGGTCTTTTGCAGTCTACATACATAGATAGAATGCTAAAATGGTTTAGTATGTATGAATCCTAGAAAAGATTTTATTACCATCAGATATGAGATTCTCCTTTCAAAGCTTATGTGCCCGAGCAGAGAAAATGAGAGGATTTGCATAAGTTAGACCCTATATGTGTCAACTATAGGATTGATCATGTATGCTATGTAATGTACTAGGCCTGATATATCATACACTTTGAGTGTTATGAGTAGATACCAATTGGAGCATGGTATGGACCATTAGGTGGATGTCAAGACAATCCTTAAGTACTTACGAAGAACTAAGGATTTGTTATTATTATATGGAGGAGGTGATATAGTGATAAATGGGCATACCGATGGCAGCTTCTAAACAAATAAGGATGATTCCAAATTTCAATATGGATACATATTACCTTGAATGGAGGTGCAGTGAGTTAGAAAAGTTCTCAGGCACCGTTGTTGATTTTATCATAGAGGCAAAGTACATTGCAGCTTCTAAAGTAGAAAAGAAGGCAGTTTGGATCAAGAAGTTCATCACTAAACTTGGAGTGGTTCAGAGCATTGTTAAGGCAGTACTGGTTTACTACAACAACAATGGCATCATTGCATAGGCGAAGGAACTGCGATCTTATCAACAATCCAAGCACATACTTCATCATTACCATCTGGTCAGTGAGATCATAGGTAGAAGAGACAAATAAATAGAGAAAATTCTCGCCGATATTAATCTAGTAGATCACTTGACAAAACCTTGTCCCCAAGAAAAGTTCTAGAGGCCTATGGTATTAGATACCAAGACGATTGGTTGTAGGCAAAGTGGGAGTATGTTGTAATAGAGAGGTGTCCTAAGGCAATCATCTTAGAAGTTAATACAATTCACTATTTGAGTGTATATTTTATATGTATTTGATTGGATCTTAAACTCATTTACTGAAGTCAACAATACGATGCATAACATTAGAGAAATCATGATTGGATCATGATTAGTGAGTATCTCATCATGTGCATTTATGTAAGTATTGAAATGATCCATAGTTGATGAATTGATGAGATCAGACATCATCAATTCTTTGAGACTAGCACATGTTATACTTTTTGGTTTATCCAAACATTTGGTACTCGTTGAATTAAAGCATAGGGATGTTGAGAGTGAAAATGTGGATGCTAGTTAGGGTAACTAGTTTATTGGAGTGACTTACTATGATACTTCATATGGTTCTTTTATGTCATTGAAGATCTCATTGCAGCTTGAGTGCGAGATTCCTTAGACTTGAGGTATTCAAGTTATCTTGATCATGACTCCTTATACTTTGGCTTCTTTGCAACCATCTCCATAGGAGGTGTAACTCCTGGATGATTGGGTAGAAGCCAAAGTGATCGGAGATGTTTGAATAGCCCACAGAGGATTCACCACTCCTGTTAAAGGAGATGTATACCCTAGGCCTCTTGTTAGGATTCTTACTCAGAATACTTTGGCCAAAGCACACATGTTAAGAAGAATGGACTTCTTGGACACATGTAGAGAGTTACTTGAATCCACAGGACAAGAAACTAACTTGGGCTAGGTGTGACATAGTCCAACCTAGTGGGGATGAGCACTTAGACTGTATCCTGAACCAAGTGGGTATAGAATTAGTGAAAGGAATAAGGTACGAAGTAACAGTAACTGCTGAAGGGTTCAAAAATATTCTGAAGTTGATTTTGACTTTCTGATTAATTGGGGGCATGATATCCTGCTAGGTGTCACTCATGATCTATTCATAATTAATGGGTTAATTATGAATGGTCAATATAACTAGAAACATTGGGTCACATGTAATACAGGTCATCTCGAGATGTAAAACAAGATTGGATCTTAAACTCATTTACTGAAGTCAACAATACGATGCATAACATTAGAGAAATCATGATTGGATCATGATTAGTGAGTATCTCATCATGTGCATTTATGTAAGTATTGAAATGATCCATAGTTGATGAATTGATGAGATCAGACATCATCAATTCTTTGAGACTAGCACATGTTATACTTTTTGTTTTATCCAAACATTTGGTACTCGTTGAATTAAAGCATAGGGATGTTGAGAGTGAAAATGTGGATGCTAGTTAGGGTAACTAGTTTATTGGAGTGACTTACTATGATACTTCATATGGTTCTTTTATGTCATTGAAGATCTCATTGCAGCTTGAGTGCGAGATTCCTTAGACTTGAGGTATTCAAATTATCTTGATCATGACTCCTTATACTTTGGCTTCTTTGCAACCATCTCCATAGGAGGTGTAACTCCTGGATGATTGGGTAGAAGCCAAAGTGATCGGAGATGTTTGAATAGCCCACAGAGGATTCACCACTCCTGTTAAAGGAGATGTATACCCTAGGCCTCTTGTCAGGATTCTTACTCAGAATACTTTGGCCAAAGCACACATGTTAAGAAGAATGGACTTCTTGGACACATGTAGAGAGTTACTTGAATCCACAGGACAAGAAACTAACTTGGGCTAGGTGTGACATAGTCAAACCTAGTGGGGATGAGCACTTAGACTGTATCCTGAACCAAGTGGGTATAGAATTAGTGAAAGGAATAAGGTACGAAGTAACAGTAACTGCTGAAGGGTTCAAAAATATTCTGAAGTTGATTTTGACTTTCTGATTAATTGGGGGCATGATATCCTGCTAGGTGTCACTCATGATCTATTCATAATTAATGGGTTAATTATGAATGGTCAACATAACTAGAAACATTGGGTCACATGCAATACAGGTCATCTCGAGATGTAAAACAAGTCTAAGAATGAGATTCTTAATGAGAGAGGATATATCTAGTTGGATCATATCAAGAGGGTGTGAAACGGAGGCTATGGAACCTCCTATGGCCATGCCGGGGATAAGCATGGTCATATCACACTTAAATGAAGATTAAACGGACCTTATAAAGCCTCACACAGCCATGCCTAACTAGCCACGTGCGTGTAGAGCTCTGGTAAAAAATGCTCGAATTTGAGCTACATAAAAAAGGACAAATGGTCGACCGTGAGTCTAGGCACGATCGTGTCTTTTGGAAAGGCCAATTGTGTGTAAAACATACAGTCGTGTCGTGGCTCCACCGATTTTTGAGATTTCTCTTATGAAATTTTTTTGGGTTGTTCTTACCTTAATTATGGGATAATTATGATAAGATAGGTTCCGTTTAAGTCTCCTAAGATGATATAATCAAGAGAACTATAAATAGATCTCTTGGTAATCTTAGTTTAAGTTTTTCCTTTGAGAAGAATTCTTTTGAAGATTCCTCTTGGCGTAGACGTCACCCTTCTCTCATGCTTCTTCTCCATGTTGGGCTAGCACCTATCGAAGAAGAAGGCTTGTTGGCCTTTGGAAGGTTGTCTCAAGAGATCTCGACATGGATACCGATAGAGGCAAGGTCCATTGGTCTTCCTTATGGTTTCAACATATTCAATAAAATCATGAAGGTATGATCTCTATTTCCTTAACTCTATTTCTGCATGATTATGTTAAAAGAAAGGGTTCCTTGGCTATATGGATCTATGGGGCATGTTTTTTTTTTTAATATTTTTTTTGTATTTTCGCTGCGTCCGCATCCCTAAGATCCCGCTAAAAGGGATCGGAAGCATTGTGAATGCCCTCCATGTATCCCAACAATATTAACTTAGGGGTGTGTATGACAATGAGGATGATCATTAGAGAAGGTAGTCATTTTTGTTTTGTAAGGAAAAACATACCACCCCTTACGCTTCTCGACATTAGTTGCACCATAGTCACCAACCAAGCCAATTGGCGATTGGATGTCGACACTGGGACCTTGCCACAAGTGGGACCCTCTACCCAAGCGCACCTTCACCACCTTCACCCCAAGTACCCCTAGATCCACTCGAGTTCAGTGGGCACCCTTCTTCATGACCTGAGTCTGCAATTTCTTTGTTTCCTTCTTTTTACCATGATGCAGGTGGTGTTGGGTTCCCATAGCACCGACGTGGGTGTTGTGTTCGAACACGTTTCGTAAACATGCACATAGTGGAAGAAAAAACTAGTAATAAACTATTTATTACAACACACACACCACACGCATGCTAGGATGCAACATGTGTAGACATAATCGATATTTCAAATTTTGCAATAAAAGAAAACTTATACTAGGTATACCTGACGGATCATGTGTAGCGGGAATGACATTAACCGAGCGACACTTGCAAGTTTCGCCTCTATCCGTATCCATGTCGAGTATCGTCGAGATAGATTCACAAAGACATGAGCCCCGTCTTTGCAAGAGTTACTAGCCTCGTGTCGAAGACGTTGTGATCCAAGAGACGATCACAATCCGAATCAAAATTTGGATCTAAAAATGAGCTCCACGAACTCGCTTCTCGGAAGCGATTTTCGTCAACCAATTGATGAAACCTTGGTCCTCCACCTATGAGGATTGCTGGAGATCAAATCCTCGGCAAGTAGGTCACTGTTGGAGTGCAAAACACCGACCAAATGACCTCTCTTTGAAGAGAGAAATAAGCTGTCCAAAACTGGACAACTTGTGTTGGTGGAGAAGATGGCCAACCAATCAATGGTTGGTTGCTCCTTGGTCGCCGACAGCCAAGGGAGGATGGCCGGAGGAGTCACCGGCGGCTGGTGGGTGGCCGACGGCGAGGAGGAGGAGCTGCAACAAGCTTTAGGCGGTGACACAAGAGATGGGCGGCAACACCTTGTGTGGCAAGAGCAATGGCTCCTCTCCTAGGGTTGGGCGACAACTCTTGATTGATGATTAGGGTTTCACAAAACCCTTAAGCCGTGTTTTTATAGAGAACACATTATCCTAAAGGTTATTGGTTCATAACCAAAACCCGTTAACCCACTCTAATAACTTAAGTTAAAATAAACCAAACTGCGTTGGTCTATTTTAAGTTAAAATGAACCGAACCAACTTTGGTTCATTCGTTTAAAACAAACCAAACCACGTTGGTTTATTTTCCACCATTGGATAAGAACCAAACCGATTTGGTTCATCCATCATGTCTTCATAAGACTCAGCCCATCCATGCTTCTGATGCGACTAAAACAATTTCATACTCGCTCTTTGTTTGGTCAAACCAAACCAAGTCTCTCTCAATCTAAGAATCCTATTCTCAAGCTCGTTATAAATCCTTCGGATTACGCTCATTGTGCATGTGACCAAATAGGTTCCCGGTTTATGTTGGTCGTCTATAATTGACCATTAATTATAGAACGATCATGAGTGGCACCTAGTAGTACATCATGATCCCCAATTAATCGAAAAATCAACGGTTGATCCCAGAACCATTTCTGAAACCCTTCAGCAGCTACAATGAATCGTGCTCCATTCCCTTCACTCATCTTATACCCACTTGGTTCATGACATGGTCTATTGTGTCAGTCCCCACTAGGCTGACTACGTCACACCTAGCCTAAGTATTTACTTCCTCGTCCTATGGATTCTGGTTACTGTATATGTATCCAAGAGTATCATACTCTAAACATGTAATGTTTTGGCCAAAGACTTTAGTAACAATTCGACGAGAGGCCATAGGGTATACATCTCCTCGCAGGAAGCGGTGAATCCTCTATAGGCTATTCAAACACCTTCGGCAACTTCGACTTATACCCAATCATCCCGGGTCCACATCTCCTCGGAGATGCTTGCTTAAGATGTCAAAGCATAAGTCTTCATGACCAAGATGACTTGAATACCGTAAGTCGAAGGAACATCGAACTTAAACTATTATAATAACTTCATTGACATATCCATATATGCAGAGAACCATATGAAGTCTTATAACTTATCATTCCAATGAACTAGTTACCATAACTAGCATCCACGATTAACTCCGGACATCCCAATGTCTCCAGCTAGTAAGGAATAACTTCTTGGATAAACCAAAGAGTATACCTCGTGCTAGTCTCAACAGAATCAATGGAGTCCGAATTCATCAATTCATCGCCTAGGGATAATTCCAATACATCATAATTACACATGTAGAGATACTCACTAGTTGTGATCCAATCACAAATTCTCTCATGCTGTCAATCGTATTGCGAACATTCAGTAAATGAGTTTAAGATCCAATCAAATACATGAAAACATGTATACTCAAATAGTGAATCTTCATTTATCAAATAAATGGTACAACCATAAGGTGATTGCCTTAGGACACCTCTCATATATTACTAACAAACTCCCACTTGGCCTAATGCCAATCGCCACAGTATCCAATACCATAAGCTCTAACATGACCCTCAAACTTACTCTGAGGTAAGGCCTTAGTTAAAGGGTCCTCTAAGTTCATTTCAGTGGGAATCTTCTCGATTTATATTTCCTTCCTATTGATGATCTCCCTGATCAAATGATAGTGATGAAACACATGTTTGGATCATTGATGAGACCACATCAAGTTCCGAGATGAACTTCTTGATCCAAACCGCTTCTTTTGCTTCTTCCGAAGCTGCAATATATTCTGCCTCAGTGGCAGAATTTGCTATAGTGTCTTGCTTGGATCTTTTTCAGCTTATTGTGCCTCCATTTAAGGTAAATACGTAACTAGACTGAGACCTAGAATCATTCTTGTCTGTCTGGAAGCAGACATCCGTATACCCGCATATTACCATATCACCCTCTCTATATATATTAGGAACACATCCTTAGTTCTTCTTAAGTACTTAAGGATTGTCTTAACAATCACTTAATGATCCATTCCTGGATCAGACTGATATTTGCTCGTGACACTCAGAGTATAAGATACATCGGGCCTCATACATAACATAGCATACATCATAGATCCTATTGCGGATGCATAAGGAATCTAACCCATGCAAATCCTCTCGTCTTCTGTGCGTGGACACATAGATTTCAAAAGGTGTATCCCATGCATGATGGGAAGGTAACCTTTCTTGGATTCCGATATGCTAAACCTCTTTAACACTCGATCTATATATGTAGATTGTGAAAGACCAAGCAACCATTTTGATCTATCTCTATAGATCTTAATCCCGAAGATGTAGGTCGCTTCTCCCAGGTCTTTCATGGAGAATATTTTGGATAACCAAATTTTGACTGACTGTAAGACAGATATATCATTTCATATAAGTAATATGTCATCGGCATACAACACTAGGAACACAACTATACTCCCACTAACCTTCTTGTACACACAGGGTTCGTTTAGATTTTGTGAGAAATCAAACCTTTTGATTGTCTCATCAAAATGGATATTCCAGCTCTTGGATGCTTGCTTCAATCCATATATGGATCGTCGAAGCTTGCATACCTTGGTTTTATTAACCGATGTGAAACCCTTGAGTTGTATCATATACACGTCCTCGAGTAGGTTTCAAAGTCATTTTCACATCCATCTGTCATATCTCATAATCATAATGAGTCACTATGGCCAAGAGCATCCGAATGGATTTAAGCATAGCTACTAGTGAATAGGTCTCGTCATAATCAACATCTTATTTTTTGATGATAGCCTTTCGTCACTAATCTAGCCTTAAAGGTAATCACATTACCATCCATGTCGATTTTCTTCTTGAAAACTCACTTGCACCCTATAGGCTTAATGCCTTCAGGTGGGTCCACCAAGTTCCAAACTTGATTTTCATACATGAAATCCATTTTCGACTTCATGGCTTTAAGCCATTTGTTCTTTTTTGAACTTTTTAGAACTTCTTCATAATTGGTAGGCTCCTCATCGTCAATGAGTAACATAACATTCGATTTACTTACGAGAAATCCATATCTCTCAAGAATGTTGCGTGTCCTACCAGATCTACGAAGATGTGGTGTCGCAATAGGTTCAGCCAATGTCTCATCACTATGAGTTATCGATTGAGGTGATTGACCAGGTATCTCATCAATGTCTATTGGAGTCTCTTGAACCTCCTCAAGTTCGACAACACTCCCACTATTTTCTTACAAGAGAAACTCTTTCTCTAGAAACACAGCATGCCTTGAAACAAATAACTTTTGTTCCATAGGATGAAAGAATTGGTAACCCCTCGTTTCCTTAGGGTATCCAATAAATAGACATTTATCAGACTTAGCATCCAACTTGTCTGACATAGTTCACTTCACATAAGTAGGACAACCCCATATCTTTAAGTAAGATAAATGAGGTTTCTTACTATTCCATATCTCATATGGAGTAGTAGAGACTACCTTGGTTGGAATTCTATTTTGCAAGTAAACAGCAGTCTAAAGTGCATAGCCCCAAAAGGACTTGGGAAGATTCGCGTGATTCATCATTGACCTAACCATGTCCAACAAGATTCGGTTTTGCCTCTCAGATACACCATTATGATGTGGTGTATACGACGGAGTCCATTGGGACAATATACCATTGTCCTTCAGATAATCTAGAAACTCTTGACTCAAGTATTCACCACCTCGATCCAATCGAAGTATTTTAATACTCTTGCCAAGTTGTTTCTCTACTTCACTTCTGAATTATTTGAACCTTTCAAAGGCTTCAGACTTGTATTTCATCAAGAACACATACACAAACCGTGAGTGATCATCAGTGAAGGTAATGAAGTAGTTATAGCCTCCTAGAGCATGAGTTGACATAGGTCCACATACATCAGTATGTATTAGACCAAGCAACTCTTCCATCGGTTCACCTTTTCCCATAAAAGGCAACTTGGTCATCTTGCTCTTTAAGTATGATTCGCATGTGTATCGTATGAATCTAATTCAAACGATTCTAGAATTCCACATTGGTGTAATTTGGACATGCGTTTCTTGCTGACATGGCCAAGACAACAATGCCACATGTAGGAGTCTAATTGATTATCTTTTCGAGCACGCTTGTTGCTCGCTTCGACATTGAAAATGTCACTGGATATGTCCAACATATAAATACCATTGCTTAAAGTTCCAGTCCCATAAAGAACGCCATTCAAAGTTATGTAACAACAATTGTTACTAAAAGATAAATAATACCCATTTCTATTTAAACAAGAAATAAAATTGATGTTCTTTATCAATGAAGGAACATAAAATCAATTGTCCAGTTCTAAGACAAGTCCTGTAGGAAGTTTCAACAAATACATTCCGATGGCGAGTGCAGCAACCTTTGCTCCATTCCCAATACGTAAATTTAACTCTCCCTTAATGAGTCTTCTTCTATTCCTTAGCCCATGTATGTTATTACATATATGTGAACCACACCCGGTATCCAATACCCAAGTGTCAAAGGAAATAGAATGACAATCAATAACGAAGATATCTGAAGAAGATGGGGCATCAGATGCCTTATTCTTCTTCACAGACTCAAAATAAATCTTGCAGTTTCTTCGCCAATGACCCTCTTTACCACAATGATGGCAAGTGCCCTTTTGGGCTGGTTTTGCCTTCTTAGCCTTCTTCTTCCCCTTCTGCTGTTCCTTTGACTTCCTCTTAGATTCTTTCTTCGAGGAATCAACTAATAGCACCGTCCCCTGCTCATGCTTCATAGAAGGCTCCACAGTCTTCAGCATGTTGAGCAGTACCATCGATGAACCTTCTTGCATCTTAGAGTTGAAGAGGAGCTTGGAGACTTCGAATCTTTCAGATCTCACTTGCTCATCAAACAACTCATAGAGATGAAAAACTATGGTATGAGCATCCATATGCTCATGCTGCTTCTGCATCTCGGGTACCATCACAGCTAGCATGAAGCAACTCACTAATTCAGAATCACTCACTTGTTTCTGATGGGCCAACAATTAGTCCGGAGTTGCATCATCACTAGGATGGGTGGGAAGAGGCGCTTCGAGGACATTCGCAAGCTTTTCAGCCTTGAGAACAATTCTCAAGTTTCTAAGCCAGTCCAAGAAGTTCGGCCCAGTCAATTTATTTGAATCCAAAATAGAGCACAAATTCAAAGACATCATGACCATGCGATTAACCTAGAAATACAAATCGAGCATATATGAGAAAGACGATTTAAAATGCATCCACATACATTTACAAAATCCCATTCATTTTTCGAAATAAAAAACCCTCAAAATTAATTTGGGAGATCGTAGGTCCATCTCTGAATGGGTTGATATCCAACATAGATAAGAACAACCTTGGAGTGAGTCCAACAAGCCATTCTTAGCTATGATAGTAGGTATCAAGTATACCGATTACATATCACGTATATGTAACTATCACAATGTGCTATTAACTAATTGAATATTCACACATACGTTGGGTTGTTAACACATTAACAAGTATGCATCATATGCATAGCACCCAACTTCACCTCTCTTCACATCGACCTTGGAGTAAGTCCAACAAATCGATGTTCCAAGTTAGAGCCGACCCATTAATCGCGAAATAGTTTTAATATGGTTAGAGCACATTCAACCAATTAGTCAGGCTTGGAGTGAGTCCAACAACCTAAATTAACGATTGACCTCTGACTCTTACCATATTAGTGTTAAACTATTCCAATGATTTGAACATGTTCAGGTTTGAGCCGGGCTTAGAGTGAGTCCAACAACCCAAACAAGAAACAGAACTCCAGTTCTAACCATATTAATGGAAGGTGTAGGCTTTAATATTGTATAAGGGTTTTAATGTCTCATCCTCTTTGCATGAAAATAACTATTATCTACATGGCATGACACACATGACATACATCTACATGTCACGACAAGCATGACATAATGATACGTATCTAATGCAATTACATGACATACAATTATGACATGTACAAATAGTTTCCTTATTTGTCATAACTATTTTGAAAATAAAATATGTTTTAGATTTGATTTCTCAAATCAAATCATGATTAAATTAGGAAACAAATTTCCAAATCTAATCACATATTTTATTTATGAAAAGTGTTAGTTAAGGAAAGTCAAATCTAATTTAGGAAATAAATTTCCTAAATTGTAATTTTTTAATCATATTAGGAAACTTCCAATTTGAATTTCTTTACAAATTAAAATTTCCATAAATACTTCTAAACTTTTCAAAAGTAGAATATTTCCATAAATACAATTATGACTATCGCAAAAATTTTTTACGATTATGTCGAAACACAACTTGGCTCTGATACCACTGTTGGGTTCACATAGCACCGATGTGGGTGTTGTGTTCGAACACGTTTCGTAAACATACACACAGTGGAAGCAAAAACTAGTAATAAAGTATTTATTACAACACACACAACACACACATACTAGGATACAACATGTGTAGACATAATTGATATTTCAAATTTTGCAATAAAAGGAAACTTATACTAGGTATACCTGAAGGATCACGTGTAGCGGGAATGACATCAACCGAGCGACACTTGCAAGTCTCGCCTCTATCCGTATCCACACCGAGTATCGTCGAGATAACTTCACAAAGCCATGAGCCCCGTCTTCGCAAGAGTTACTAGCCTTGTGTTGAAGACGTTGTGATCCAAGAGATGATCACAATCCGAATCAAAATTCGGATCTAAAAATGAGCTCTACGAACTCGCTTCTCGGAAGCAGTTTTCGTCAACCAATTGATGAAACCTTGGTCCTCCACCAATGAGGATTGTCGAAGATCCAATCCCCGACAAGTAGGTCACTATTGGAGCACAAAACACCGACCAAATGACCTCTCTTCGAAGAGAGAAACAAGCTGTCCAAAACTGGACAACTTGTGTTGGTGGAGAATATGGTCGGCCAATCAATGGCCGGTTGCTCCTTGGTCGGCAACGGCTAAGGAAGGATGGACGGAGGAGTCTTCGGCAGCTGGTGGGTAGCTGACGGCGAGGAGGAGAAGCTGCAACAAGCTTGGGCGACGACACAAGAGATGGGCAGCAAGAGCAAGGGCTCCTCTCTTAGGGTTGGGCGACAACTCTTGATTGATGATTAGGGTTTCACAAAACCCTTAAGCCGTATTTTTATAGAGAACACATTCTCCTAATGGTTATTGGTGCATAACCAAAACCCATTAACCCGCTCCAATAACTTAAGTTAAAATAAACCAAACCGCATTGCTCTATTTTAAGTGAAAACGAACCGAACCAACTTTGGTTCATTCGTTTAATAAACTAAATCACTTTGGTTTATTTTCCACCATTGGATTAGAACCAAATCGATTTGGTTCATCCATCATGTCTTCATAAGACTTGGCCCATCCATGCTTTCGATGCGACTGAAATAATTTCATACTCGCTCTTTGTTTGGTCCAACCAAACCAAGTCTCTCTCAATCTGAGAATCTTATTCTCAAGCTCTTTTTAAATCCTTCGAATTACGCTCATTGTGTGTATGACCAAATAGATTCCTGATTTATGTTGGTCGTCTATAATTAACCATTAATTATAGAATGATCATGAGTGACACCTAGTAGTACATCATGATCCCCAATTAACCAAAAAATCAACGGTTGATCCCAGAACCATTTCTGAAACCCTTCAACAGCTACAATGAATCATGCCTCATTTCCTTCACTCATCTTATACCCACTTGGTTCAAGACATAGTTTATTTTGTCAGTCCCCACTAGGCTGACTACGTCATACCTAACCAAAGTATTTACTTCCTCATTCTACGGATTCTAGTTACTGCACATGTATCTAAGAGTACCATACTCTAAACATGTAATGCTTTGGCCAAAGACTTTAGTAACAATCTGATGAGAGGTCATAGGGTATACATCTCCTCGCAAAGAGCGATGAATCCTCTGTAGGCTATTCAAACACCTTCAACCACTTTGACTTATACCCAATCATCCCAGGTCCACATCTCCTCGGAGATGCTTGCTTAAGATGTCAAAGCATAAGTCTTCATAACCAAGATGACTTGAATACCATAAGTCGAAGGAACATCACACTTAAGCTGCTGTAAGAACTTCATTGATATATCCATATATGCAGAGAACCATATGAAGTCTTACAGCTGGTCATTCTAATGAACTAGTTACCATAACTAGCATCCACAATTAACTCCAGACATCCCAATGTCTCCAGCCAGTGAGGAACAACTGCTTGGATAAATCAAAGAGTATACCTCGTGCTAGTCTCAACAGAATCGATGGCGTCCGAATCCATCAATTCATCGGCTAGGGATAATTCCAATACATCACAATTACACATATAGAGATACTCACTAGTTGTGATCCAATCACAAATTCTCTAATGCTGTGAATCATATTGCGGACATTCAGTAAATGAGTTTAAGATCCAATCAAATACATGAAAACATGTATACTCAAATAGTGAATCTTCATTTATCAAATAAATGGTACAACCATAAGGCGATTGCCGTAGGACACTCTCATATATTACTAACAGGTGGGTCATCGACATATGATTTCTCTGGCTTCCGATCGAACCTCGATGACATCCATGTAGGGGATCGATATGGCCGGCTAGAGGGGGGTGAATAGCCCTCGTATGTTGGACGTCGTAATTTGTTCGTCTACAAAAGATTAGCACAAGCGGAATATACAAATACAAAGCAAAAGACAAACAATAAAACAAACGCTAACACGATGGTATAACGTGGTTCACGGCTACGCCGCTAATCCACGGTCCGATTCGTCCACGGTGAATCACTCCGCCAAAACCAATCACTATCGGTCTCTCCTTTGCACAAAGCTAGGTGGAGGTAACCTTTACAACCAAGATCACTCTTCTTACAATAGGATTGAAGTAAAGACAAGTAAGAAGAGTTTAGAGCTTGTGGGGCACTAGGAAGATCGTTTGGAGTATGAGCATTAGCCTCTCAAAGGCTTACACCCTCTCTTTTTATAGAGAGGGCTAACTTCTTCCCGTTTGCCGCCATCAGTCGACTGCCGCCCTTGGCAGTCGACTGCCGTCACTACAACGGCCTCCGAACACGTCGGATCCCGACCATTGTAGTCCAACGGAACTCTTGGCAGTCGACTGATGGACCTCATCAGTCGACTGCTGCCTCCGTAGTCGACTGCCCAGTCGGCTACGAACGGTTCTGTGGCCGAAACCCCATTGACCAGTCAGTCGTATACCAGTCGAACTCACTCGACTCAGAGCAGTCGACTGCCATGACATGGCAGTCGACTGGTGTCGGGAAAACCCATCCGACACTTGGCCAAATGGCCAAGTTTCACCTAAGAGCTACCCTTCCCCGGGTTACAATCGCTCACTCTCATTTCTCGGAGTCCCTCGCCTTCGAAGTTCTCTTCATTCTCGGCCACGTCCCTCGGCAGCATCAGGCGCACGGCTCTGCAATGCTCCTTCGCGTCTCTTGCCTCGAAGTCTACTTCCTCCGGCTTCACTCCAAGCTTCTCGTCCGGCGGTCCCTCGGATGCTCCAAGCGCACGGCTTCTGCAAAGCTATCCTTCACCGACTCAAGGCACGAGTCATGAGATGTGAAACTTGCCACGACTCCATGTGCGAATTACTAAGTCCTGCACGACTTCAACGCACATATCACATCAACATATCAAACTAACTTAAACCCTTTGCCACACCATCAAAACCATATCACGGCAAGAGATTGCCCTAACAATCTCCCCCTTTTTGATGTGTGGCAATCCGTTTAAGTTAGGTAAAAACATTTGATATAAATTCTAAGGTAAGAAAGCATGTAAAGATAAACATGATATAGCAACATGCAACTCCCCCTTAATCCATGAAACTCTCCATGCAAATTTTCTCCCCCTATCATATATTTCTCCCCCTACAATATATTTCTCCCCCTAAAGTGATTAACTTAAACATACTTATTTCTCCCCCTTTGACACCATCAAAAAGATTAACACTAAGTTATAAGCTCATGGCATCAAGTATAATGGAGGGAAAAGTATGACAAGTTGATTTAAAATTGGGTACCACTTGTTGATGGCATCAAGTATATTTCTACAACTTGTTGTAGGTTTACAAACTGAATTCGGCCTTCAATGTTCTGATTTACAGGCCACCAGTCGACTGCTATCAGTATGGCAGTCGACTGGCACAAAGGAATCCAAATTTCTGATTTTCTGGACGAATTTCAGAAATGCGTTATAAATTCCAGAAAATTTGAAAAATCATGAAATTTGGGGAACATATTTCTTTTAAGTATATCTATCAATGAAAAATAGTTTTTCATGAAAACTCATTATATTTTCTTGTTTTTGCCAAAAATCCAAAAGCTCTAAAAACCACTAGGTTTTTGATCATTCTAGTATCAAGTTAGCTACCTAGTTTTGCATCCAATTGTTTCAAAACATGAATACATGTATTTTAGGGTAAGAAATTATTTTGAAAACATATGAAATATCCAACCATGATCTTTGGGCAATATGTCTATGAATTAAACATAAGCCTTCCCCATGATTGGTCTATTATTGCTATGTTGATACTTTAAATGACCATCTAAATGCCATAGGCATTAGTGGACATTTGTATCATACTAATATCTCACCCATGCTAAGTTTGCAATCAAGTTAGCCTATAGTGAGTGTGAGATGTATCCTAGGGGGTATTTGTATATACTTAACCCATATATTCATGCAATTCTATCATGGTTAAGTATCAACCTAACATCCTACATGATCATAATGACATATATGAATGAATTCTACATTATGATCATGAAATACATGTTTTCATCAATTTATAGTCATGCATTAGGTATTATATGATGATAATAACCAAATTATCACCTAAAGCATGATTTAAACCTATTTCTAGTGATAACGTGCCAAATTTCAAAATCATAAATCATGATTTAAAACATACATAGCAATTACATCAATCATCATGATTTAAGCATTATTACCTATTTATGGGCACGTTATCATCACCCAACACTATCTAAAAAATGTTGTCCCGTCATCCTAAGTCAACCAAAATATGATATAGGTCAAGTTCATATGGTTGACTACCCTAGGGTTATTCTAACCCTTAAGGATGGATTTTGGAACCCAAAATAAATTCTTTCCTATTGGGTTCACTAAATACTCCTTGGGGATCCATTTCCTAGCAATTACTTTCTTTTTATCTTGTCCCCTAGCTATTAGGCATTTATAGGCCTTTTCATTTTTCTTTTCTTTGTATCCTAGGCCTTTCTTGTTGAAACTAGCTCTTTGGCTCCCTAAGATCATATTTAAGGTGTTGGAGCCTATAGTGAATTTCTCTAGGGCTTTTGTTAAATAATCTACCTTTTCCCTTAAAGCCCTATTTTCATTTATACATGCATCACTAACATCTAAAGGCATATAAAGGTCATGTGAGCATGCTTCATCTAAGCTAGAAGAAATATTATCATTTAAGCATGCCTTTTCTAATTTTTGTTCTAATTCCTTAATTTGTTCAAGCATGCATTTATTTTTCTTCTTTGCCCTAAATAAATCCTTAGTTAAACTAGAAATCATAGAAACTATTTTACTAGGTGAGAGATTTGTTACCATAGTTTCCATGTCCTCTTCTTCGGATGATGAGGATGATGTAGAAGCTCCCCCTTCATTTGAGCTCTCTCCTCTTGAGCTTGAACCTTCATCTTCGGAGGAAGAGCAATCCAAGTCATCAAAGGCCATCAAGGCCAAATTGGTGACAAAGGCATTCTCCTCATCCGATGATGAGGAGGAGGATGAGGATGGATCATCCCAAGTCCTTGCCTTGAGAGCCTTAGCCTTTCCCTTCTCCTTTGTTTTCTTCTCCTCTTCCTTCTTTTTCTTGCTCCCCTTTTTCTTCTTCTTTTCTTCTTTCTTTTTCCTTTCTTCCTTGCTCTTGTTTAGGAGAGGACAATTGTCCCTTATGTGCCCTTCTCCTTGGCAATTGTAGCATATAACCTTCCCCCTTGGTCTTCTCATCCTATCATTAGATTTATCAAATCTAAAATTCTTAAATGCACGTCTTACCCTCCTTACCATATAGGCTTCTTCGGTGCTATCCATGGAGGAGGAGGAAGAAGCTTCGTCATCGGAGGAGGAGGGGATTTCCATCTTCTTCTTCCCCTTACTTGCCAATAATGCTACTCCTCTTGAGGGTTGAATTCTAGGCTCCTCTTGTATTCCCTCAAGCCTAGTTTCGTGGAGCTCCATTGTTGAGAAAAATTCCTCCAAGGTACTTACTTCCAAGTTCTTGGAGATGTAGAACGAATCCACCATGGAGCTCCATTTTGAGGACCGGGGAAAGGCATCTATGGCCTTCATTACCATATCCCGGTTTGATAGCTTCTCACCTACACTTGTTAGTCCATTTAAAATTTCATTGAATCTAGAATGCAAAGAAATTACCTTTTCTCCCTTTTCTAATTTGATGTTGGATAGTTGGGAGCGGAGGAGATCTCTCCTTGCTAGCTTTGCCTCGGATGTGCCTTCATGAAGCTCAATTAGCTTCTCCCACATCTCCTTGGCGCTTAGGCATTCTCCTATTCGGTTGATCTCTTGTTGAGGGAGCACATTGTAGAGATGGTGCTTGGCTTTGGAGTTTGCAAGGTGCTCCTCTCTTTGCCTCTTGGTCCACCTAGATTTCTCTATTGGCTTCCCTTCTTCATCCCTAGGCAAAACGAAACCGGATTCCATTGTAATCATTATATCAAAATCCGTTTCGAAAAATACCTCCATTCGCTTCTTCCACCAAGCGAATTCTCCTTCAAACTTCGGAGGATGGATGTTGGAGCCGGCCATTTTTGATGTAGGGCTTGTTGTGGCGGTTAGTCCGGTGATAAGCAACCTCGGCTCTGATACCACTTGTAGGGGATCGATATGGCCGGCTAGAGGGGGGTGAATAGCCCTCGTATGTTGGACATCGTAATTTGTTCGTCTACAAAAGATTAGCGCAAGCGGAATATACAAATACAAAGCAAAAGACAAACAATAAAACAAACGCTAACACGATGGTATAACGTGGTTCACGGCTACGCCGCTAATCCACGGTCCGATTCGTCCACGGTGAATCACTCCGCCAAAACCAATCACTATCGGTCTCTCCTTTGCACAAAGCTAGGTGGAGGTAACCTTTACAACCAAGATCACTCTTCTTACAATAGGATTGAAGTAAAAACAAGTAAGAAGAGTTTAGAGCTTGTGGGGCACTAGGAAGATCGTTTGGAGTATGAGCATTAGCCTCTCAAAGGCTTACACCCTCTCTTTTTATAGAGAGGGCTAACTTCTTCCGTTGCGCGTATGCTTCGTTCCAGTTACGTATTGCTAGTGGTTTTAGTTCCTTAACGCAAATGTGAACATTAGCGAATCAAACCTAGTTTCTCGAACCCGACATTGTGTCGACTCGATCAGTTACCGATCGTACCCTCCCATAGTTCTTCGGCCCGCCACAGGCGACCTCATTGATAATAAAATTCAAAATTTCAATTATCGAGAAATGAATTTTCTTAATCCCGATTTAAATAATGGGGCATATACTTAGTATTCATTTTCCTTTGATTTGCAATGGCGAGATTCTCATAGAAAACTACCCTTCCGGGTTACAATCGCTCCTCTCATTTCTCGGAGTCCTCGCCTTGAAGTTCTCTTCATTCTCGGCCCGTCCTCGCGACATCGAGCGCCGCGGCTCTGCAATGCTCGCCAGCGTCTCTTGCCTCGAAGTCTACTTCCTCGGCTTCACTCTAAGCTTCTCGTCCGTGGTCCCTCGGATGCTCAAGCGCCGCGGCTTCATAAAGCTATCCTTCACCGACTCAAGGCACGAGTCATGAGATGTGAAACTTGCCACGGCTCCATGTGCGAATTACTAAGTCCTGCACGACTTCAACGCACATATCACATCAACATATCAAACTAACTTAAACCCTTTGCCACACCATCAAAACCATATCACGGCAAGAGATTGCCCTAACAATCCATGCCGAGCATCAGACACTATGGCAACAACTGGACAAGCAAAAGAGTTTCACCCAAGCTGAGTTCTAGGGCCTGAGGGATTATTTTCAGCGGGCAAACTAGCTCTATGATCATGCCCAATAGTATTTTCAGCATGACGGAGAGCATCGAGAGAAGGTCAACCAATTCATGAGAGATGCCTGAGTTCAGTGGGCACGTGAGGAGGACCACCGGGCAGCATCAGACTCAACTAGCCAGCAAGTAGATGAACTTTATTCTTGGCATCATCGGCTGAGTGAGTATTTCCCTGATCAGCCAGAGATGAGGAGACTCCTTGAGTTCCCTCGATGCCCACCACGCTAGAGGTACAACTTATTCTAAGTCTGGGGGGACATATTTCTTCATTCTTTCGTTGATGTGGTACTCCTTATTTTCATGTTTCTTTAGTTTAGTAGTTTTTCTTGTTCTTGCATGTGTTTTAGTTTCTCATGCATCTAGATTTCTTTAGGTTTTCTTTCATGACTTAGTTGCTTGACCCTATAGGTGCTTCAGTGAAGTTTTGAAAATTATCCTAGTCATGTGTTTTCCGTGTCAAAAGTAGTTTACCTTTTCTTATCCTTTGGTACTTTATTTTGTGATGTTATAATGGATGTTCTCTATTTCTCACTTGTTAGCTTTTACATTCATTTACACTTATTGAAAAATTTTGAAGGGAGGACCTAGTACATAACTAGTTATGATTCATCCCAATAACCTAGTACTTTGGAATCCATAGGTGACCATAGATTAGCATTTTAATTACTAAAGATGCTTGGATCGTGTAGTTCCAAAAAGAAAAAAAAAAAGAGCAAGAGAAGGAGATGATGAAAAAGAAAAAGAAAATAAAAAAGAGAAAAGAGCGATCGTGAGATTTTGAAGAGAGAAGAAAAGAAAAGAAATTGTGAGAGCATCATAGGTGGAAATGGTTAGATGTCCCTTTGAAACTGAATTAGGTTACTGGAGAAACACCTACTAATTTCTTTCGATATTGAGAACACCTTTGAGACTTTATGCTAACTCTAGGGAATGATTCTCGCTTAGGGCAGGTAAGTGTCTAAAAGTCGGAAACCTTAGGAACACTATCGGATGACGAATTGACTTAACTTGGAAGGTATACCTTTAGGAAAACTTTTTGGCACATGCACGACAAACTAATTTAGTGAACTTAGAGAACATTTGAATTTGCTTTGATTGAAAGTACCACTTGATAGGTTTTAGTAAACATGCTAGGCATTGGAACACAACTTTTATTTATAATCTATGGCACTGAAGTTTGCTTGAGGACAAGCAAAAATCTAAGTATGGGGGATTTTGATATGTTGATGTGTGCAAATCATATAGGGTTTTAAGAGTAGTTTTAGCACACATCTCATTGCATTTTATACTTGTTTCATGCATATTCTTCCTCATTTCACATTCATTTACTATTTCCTAGTTCGAAGATCTGCTTTTGCTATTTTTATGTGTATGACGACATTTTGGAGGTAAATTGACACATAATTGGAGCTCAAGGAAGGCAAGCATACTCTGGTCGTGTTCCCCAGAACACGGGCATGCTTCGTATCAAAAGACGACGATCACGCGAAGCTCTAGAGGATGACACGGTCGACTGTGTGAATCTCACATGGCCGTGCCTAACCCCGAAGCCAGAATCAATGCATGATTTCTAGCGTGCCACACGGATGACTGTGTGGATTACACACGCCATGTGGTGTTAGCCCAACTTAACGCAAATCGGGATTTCACGGGGATTTAAGAAAATCTGATGTCGCTTTTATAAAAGGAAAGACATGCCCAAACCCTAGGGGAGGCCCAACGGCTAGGATGATAAGAAGGTTCCTTAAGAAGCACTGGAGGCTCACAACGGAGAGAGAGGATGCGACTCTAGGACCTGAATCAACGCTCCAACGCCTCGGAGAACGATCAAGACACAATGACAGATTGAACAGAGAGTACTTCCATTATTCTGAACTTTATTTGCATTGTAATGATTACATTAAGATGTCTTGTGTTTATTCTCCTTTATTCATAGAGTAGATACTTCGATTCTAGGATTAGGGAGTAGCTTGTGCATGTTGGATATGCTAGTTTAAATGTTTATTCTCTGCTCTTGAATATATATTTGCAATTTAGGTTGTTGAGATCCGTGAAAGTTGTGTTTCGATTCTACTTTTACTACACATAGCCGATAAAAGGGCGGAAAAACTTTGTATCAAAATCTAGGAGAACCAAGGAGGAACCTCGCAGTCGTCCTCCCTCCCATAACCATAGAAGGTAGAATATGATAGAGTAGGATATGAAATATGATCCATCTCTTCATAGGGATAACTAGGACATCTTTGTACCCCAAGAACCTATTCTAGTAGAAGACCCAAAGTAGGAGACATCAACTCTAGAAGGGTTGAGGGACCCCAGTGATAGGGGGTTCCCAAAGATATCAACCCCCTGAGCTCTGACGATTTGAAAGGGAAACTTGGTTAGGAATAGGTAGTTTCCGGTAAAAGCAAAAGTTTATCAGGATAACATACGATGATCCTCCCACAAGATCATAGCTGAAGATCCTAGGAGCATTAAATCGATAGCATATTCAACAACGCATAAGTGAAACCGAACCCCTAAAATCCTTTAAGAAACTTTGAGCCCACCTTCTCTTTCTCTAAGTGACACCATAACTGAGCCAGGACTATCGTCGACCTCACACACTGACTCGCAAGAGATTTACTCTGAACAAATAAAAATCACTGGACAAACGGTACTCATATCACAGTCTTTGTGGGATCAATACATAAATTACTAGAGATTTAATCTCAACCGTCGGATCTAGAGATTTAATCTCCACCATTGGATCTAGAGTTTTGTTTTCCATCATTTGATATAGACTTCATGAGGTTTTAATAGGCTACAATAGGGACCATGAGGAGGAGTTGGATCTTGGCCACTCAATGGATCAAGCCCACATAAAGTCTGATCCATTAATGATAATCCAATCCACCAGAGGATTATCATTGATCTACCATACCAACCCCCATAAGTTAATATGGGCTCCATATATTATTTGTACATTTTTCTCTCCGTGTTTAAGATCTCGAATGTCCATCAATTAATTAATTTACTGACAATTAATTAATCAACATCTAACTCCATGAGTAGTACCACTCAACCTTATCATCATGCCGGACCAAGTCCACCTGCAGGGTTTACATGATGAACCTTATGAGCTTCTCAAGGGGACATCATCATCCTAATATATAGGACACGGTTTCCTCCTATAATCAACGACACACCATATAAATAATATCATTTTTCAACTTACCGAGCCTATCGATTTAATCTATAAATCTCGCCCATTGGTAAATCAAAGAAATGAATACTAAGTATATGTGTCCATTATTATATCGGGATTAAGAACATGTACAATATAATATCTGAGGTCCGATTTTTGATTATGTAGTCAGCAATAAATCGAATCACCTCTAAGTCGGTCCTGTTCAATACACATAAAGTGTATTAATGTGATTCTATGATCAAGACAAACCTATACCAAATCACACTACAACCATACCAATGGTTTGTCCAAAGCCATCTAGGTTGTGAGCCTTTACTTATACTCTATAAGGAGCTGATAAAATGATCTACTGTGTGACACTACACACCATATTTTCTACAATGTAATGTATTAGACAATATACATAATCACAAATATGCAAACAATGATCATGTGCTTCTTATTTCAAAATAAAGATGTTCATACAAAAGATAGACTTTTCAGTATACATCCCAACAATCTCCCACTTATACTAAAAGACTATGCTGTCCTTAAACTGCCATACATCTGATTCCCATTCCCTCCACATGCCTATTAAAAGCTCTTGCTGGAAGGGCCTTAGTGAAAGTGTCTGCTAGGTTATCCTCTGATGCAATCTTGGCCACAGCAACTTCTCCTCGCTTTACAATTTCTCGTATCAGGTGGTACTTGCGCTCTATGTGTTTACTTGCCTTATGGGCTCGTGGTTCCTTCGAGTTTGCAGCTGCTCTACTATTATCACAATAAATTATGATAGTTCTAGGCAAACCAGGAATCACATCCAAGCCCATCAAGAAGTTCCTGAGCCATACAACTTCTTTAGCCGCCTCAGAGGCTGCCACATACTCAGCTTCCATGGTGGAGTCCGCCACGCATTTCATCTTGACACTCCTTCATACAATGGCTCCACCTCCCAAAGTAAACACAAAACCTGAGGTAGACTTATTGTTATCCCTATATGATTGGAAGTCGGAATTTGTATAACCCACACGGAGTAATTGGTCTGCCTGGTAAACTAGCATATAATCCCTAGTCCTTCTTAGGTACTTCAATATATGCTTTACCGCAGTCCAATGTCCCTGTCCTGGATTACTCTGATATCTGCTAACCATGCTGACGACAAAGCAGATATCCGGTTTCATACACAATATAACATACATGAGGCTTCCTATTGCCGAAGCATAAGGAACCGCCTTCATCTCCTCTATCTCCTCAGATGTTCTAGGACACATCTCCTTAGATAAAGGAACTCCATGCCTGAAAGGTAGAAACCCCTTCTTGGAGTTCTGCATGCTAAAACGATCCATAATGGTATCTATGTATGAAGCTTGAGATAAGCACAACATCCTTTTCCTGCGATCCCTTATAACCTTGATCCCAAGGATGTGTCCCACTTCTCCCAACTCCTTCATATCAAACTGTTTGGACAACCATACCCTTACGTCCGATAACACCTTGACATTGTTGCCAATTAACAAAATGTCATCTACGTATAGTACAAGAAATACCACTACGTTTCCGTCACATCTCTTGTATACACAAGACTCATCCAGACTTTAAATAAATCCATAAGACTGGATTACCTCATCAAAGAGGATGTTCCAAGACCTCGAAGCTTGCTTCAATCCATAAATGGACTGATTAAGCTTGCACACAAGATGCTCTTTTCCCTTTGCAATGAATACCTCTAGTTGCTTCATATAGATGTTTTCCTCAAGGCTTCCATTAAGGAAAGCTGTCTTGACATCCATCTGTCATACCTCATAATCCATATGAGCAGCAATGCACAAGAGAATCTGGATAGACTTAAGCATGACTACCGGTGAAAAGGTCTCCTCATAATCGATACCCTTTTTCTGAGTATACCCCTTCTCAACAAGCCTCGCTTTGAAGGTCTCAATCTTCCCGTCTATTCCTCTCTTTCTTTTGTAGATCCACTTGCATCCAATGGCTTTTACACCATTGGGTGGTTCTACTAGCTCCCAGACCTGATTTGAATCCATAGATTCAATCTCAGTATTCATTGCACTTTGCCAAGATACCACATCTTTATCTTGGATTGCCTCGTCATATGTCCAGGGATCAGGTTCATGTTTGTCAGGGACCAAATCAGAAGATTCTCCCAAGAACATGAATCTATCAGATTGTCTCACAACCCTCCCACTACGATGAGGTATCATCTATATATCCTCTGTGACACGCGGTGCAGTGACTTGTGGTATATCCTCTTGTACCGATGGTACTGAAGAAGTGACTTCCCCTTTTAATTCCTCCAGAATAATCTTACTCATGGGCTTGTGGTTCATCACATAGTCTTCCTCTAGAAATCTATCGTTCGTGCTAACGATCACCCTATGATCTCTAGGACTATAAAACAAACCTCCTTTCGTTCCTCTAGGATAGCCAACGAACATGCGTACTCCTATACGAGGTTCCAACTTACCAGCATCTGCCTTCAGCACATGTGCTGGACTCTCCCAAATCCGAATATGTTTTAGACTAGGCTTTTGCCCAGTCCACAATTCTGTGGGAGTAGAAGGCACTGATTTAGATGGTACCAAGTTCAGAATATACACTACCGTATCTAGAGCATATCCCCAGAATGAGTCTGGCAACACCATCATCATCAATCTAACCATCTCCATAAGAGTCCTATTCCTTCGCTCTGCTACACCATTCTGCTAGGGTGTGCTAGGTGCAGACAATTGGGATTAAATCTCAGCCTCTGATAAGTAATTCCTAAACTCTCCCAAGAGGTACTCACCACCACGATCAGATCACAGTGTCTTGATACTTTTACCTTGACGTTTCTCCACATCAGCCTTGAATTCTTTGAACTTGTCAAAGCATTCAGATTTGTGGCGCATCAAGTAAATGTATCCATATCTTGAATAATCATCTATGAAGGAGACAAAATATTCAAAACCACCTCTAGCCTAGATAGACATAGGACCACACAAATCAGAATGAACCAATTCCAACACATCTTTGGCTCTATACCCCTTGGCCTTAAAAGGCCTCTTGGTCATTTTTTCCTCCAAGCAAGATTCGCAAGTTGGGAAATCTTCCACCACTAATGAACCCAGAGGTCCATCAGCTATCAACCTTTGAATTCTTCTTAGGTTAATATGACCAAATCATAGATGCCAAAGATATGCTTGGTTCATCTTTGAAGGTTCTTTTCTCTTATTGGAATTAGAAGATGAGTTGTTAACTTCTTTTTGTATCATGATAGCTTTTGGTTCAAGTGTATATAAATTTCCTATCAATGCACCCGAACAGATAGTCTCCCTATTCCTTTTTATAACAACTCTATCATTAAAAGAAATAGAATATCCATCCACAAACAATTTAGAAACTGAAATTAAATTCTTTCTAAATAAATGTACATAAAGGCAATTCTTAAGAACCAAAACTTTATTTTTCTCAAAAGATAAATAAACATCTCCCACTGCAACAGCCGCCACCTTCGTGGCATCGCCCAAGTATACGGTAATCTCCCCCTTAGCCAGTCATTTGGTTTCTTGGAACCCCTGCAAATGATCAGTGGCTCCCGTATCTACACACCAGGTGTCGGTAGATAACACCGCTAAACATGTTTCAATGACTAGACCAAAAGATATACCTTTGTTCTGCTTCCGGTTGGGGCAGTCCTTCTTTCAGTGTCCAGTCTGCTTACCAGTGAAGCACTTGCCTTTCGGCTTCTTCACTCCTCCCTGAGTTCCTCCCACCGCCTTTGCCCCAGTTTGTTTCTTCTTCTTCTTGCCTTTCAGCTTAGAAGTAGAAACCTTTTGGGTAACCATGGCTTGCGCCTGAGCACTCTGACGAAAAAACCCCTCTGCCGCCTGGAGTTCTGTCAGAAGCTCCGCCAATGAATACAACCCCTTGTTCATGTTGTAGTTCAGGTGAAACTGCTCAAAACTCCTAGGTAGAGACTGGAGAATGATATCGACCTGGGTTTACCCTTCGATCTCAGCTCCAAGGACTTCGAGCTTATTCAAATGAGCCATCATCTTGAGAACATGATCCCTCACGGGTGTTCCCTCGATCATGGTGGTCGTCATCAAGTTCCTCATGGCTTCCTGCCTAGCAGCCTGATTTTGGTGTCCGAAAAGCTCTTTGAGATTGAGCATCATGTCATAAGCAGTAGGCATGATTTGATGCTGATGTTGCAGTACATTTGACATAGATGCCAAAATGTAACACCGCGCCATCTCATCGGCCTTAATCCACTTCTTGTAACTCTCCTTCTCCTTTTCCCCAGAATCCACCTCCTAACTATTGATGTTGCAGGCTTAGGAGGGCACTCTTCGAGGAGTACATATTTGTATTCCTCAGCAGTCAAGACAATGTCAAGATTCCTCTTCCAATCAACATCGTTGGGTTCAGTAAGTTTATTTTATTTCAGTATCACAGCAAGCGGGTTGAAAGTCATTATGAAAGAAAACCTAAGAATCACATAGATCAAAAACATTAGATTTCAAAAATTATTGATTCTTCAAACAATAAAATTTTAAAATCAACCAACACCTCAAAATACTGAGAATTCCATATGCCACGATAGTGTGAACGTATACGAATTCTACATTTGTAAGAGGAGATTTTACCCATTAATTTTACTATCTTGTCAACCTAACTTTTTGACAAGTAAAATTAATAGTTGGTTCCTCTTCGGCCTTACAAATAAAAGCAGTGACTCCGATGGGGAGGATACTTATATTTGTATCTAAGTGTTCACCATTACACGGTACCAAGGCAATTATCTCGGGTTAAGTGCTTTCTGATGGGGAAGTACACACACTCCTTAATAATTTCCTATAACCATATTCGACCTTGTGATCCGGAAACAAACTCATCCGATGGGTAGGAAGGCACTCAGAGCCGACACACAAGTTTGTTTGCATCACATGTCAAATCGTAATGGAGGCCGTGGGAATTTATAAAAATATCCCTCTCCCACTTAGTAATTTAAAATTGAGAAATTTTCTAGCCTACGACATGCATATCAAACAATAAGAAATAAATATAAAAAATAAATATTTTCCAACTATTATGACTTTTGTCTTCAATATGTCTCCCGTCGTATCGCCATCTCGTCCGCTCCTCCCTACGCCATGTACAAGACATCCGGAGATCCGAGCCGAGAAAAACTATTTTAATTTACATCCATCGATCCTATACTCCACGAGGGAGTGTACATGAAATCTAGATCGAAAGTAAACTAAAATAAAAAGTGTGGCTAAACAATGTCGTATCTAATTACAAAAATTAAATACTAGTCTCGTCAACCCCGACGATTCAACAAAATATACAATTACACACATACAATCACATACACACATATATCCATAATAGTTGGATCCTATGTCTGCAACCAAAAAGTTAGCCTACACATATCCTACTATTATCCGTCACATATAATATATGAAAAGTGCATAAAAGTAACCGAATCCTAAACACACAAAACCGGAAACCGTGGCTTTGATACCACTTGAAGGTAGGAAACTTCACTTCCCACTTCAACTCGGTCGCTTGTTCATGGCGATCCCTTCTACGTCCCCGGATAAAAAAAATTATCCTTGACAAGAGGGAATACCCAAGCTACCATTTCATCGTCGTGCTATTCGATTAGAGTAGTCACTTGAACAAACTTGTTGTTCAAGCCACCAACCTCTATTCTACGAATAGCCGCGGAATAGACGATGTACGGATCTTCGGCTTTTGTGTTTGTATTCGGGGTCCAAGTTAATTTAGCCATTAAACAAAGCATACAACATGCATATAATTGAAAACAAACAATCATAGACATAACACAAAGGAATATAAAACAACGTTTATACCTCTCGATCTTCTATTGTATGTCCTTCCTCCTTTTGGACGTCGTGTGGCCGACGATCTTCCAAAAGTCGAAGCCTCCTAGATCACTAATCTTCCTTCCTTGCTCGCTCCAAAAAAGAGGAAGTATAGAAACAAAACTCTTCTCCTTCCTTTATCCAACCACCAAGCACCAACCTTGATGCTTGCCGGCAGCCAACAAGAAGAAGAGATAGGGAGGTGGGTGCCGACCAAGAGCTTCAAGGGAAAACCCTAAGCTTTGTTTCCACCGTCCAAGGAGAAAAGAAGGAGGAGCTTTGGATGCCAGCAAAGGGAGAGGAGAAGATGATGGGTGTCGGCTACCAAAGGAAGAAGAGAAGAAAAGAAAATTTTTCCTTAATTATGGCCGCCCAAACCAAACTCCAAAAACCCTAGCCTCCTTTTGTTTCTTGTCGCCCAAGCCAAAAGAAACAAAACCCTAACTTCTCCAATTGTTTTTCCATGCCAAGCTTTAAGCCTATATTTATGGAGTTAGGCTTAAGCCTCCTTTTAATCTCCACTGTCGGTTCTAGGGATTTAATCTCAACCGTCGGATCTAGAGATTTAATCTCAACCGTCGGATCTAGAGATTTAATCTCCACCGTTGGATCTAGAGTTTTGTTTTCCATCATTGGATCTAGACTTCATGAGGTTTTAATAGGCTACAATAGGGACCATGAGTAGGAGTTGGATCTTGGCCACCCAATGGATCAAGCCCACATAAAGTCTGATCCATTAATGATAATCCAATGCACTAGAGGATTATCATTGATCTACCTCACCAACCCCCATAAGTTAATATGGGCTCCATATATTATTTGTACATTTTTCTCCCCGTGTTTAAGATTTCGAATGTCCATCAATTAATTAATTTACTGACAATTAATTAATCAACATCTAACTCCATGAGTAGTACCACTCAACCTTATCATCATGTCGGACTAAGTCCACCTACAGGGTTTACATGAACCTTATGAGCTCCTCAAGGGGACATCACCATCCTAATATATAGGATACGGTTTCCTCCTATAATCAACGTTACACCATATAAATAATATCATTTCCCAACTTACCGAGCCTATCGATTTAATCTATAAATCTCGTCCATTGGTAAATCAAAGAAATGAATACTAAGTGTTGGATCGATGCGATTCACTAGAGGGGGGGGGGTGAATAGCGATAAAAACTTTTTCGTAATCGTTCGTTAAGGTATGAGTAAAATACAGCGGAAAGATAACAATAAATAAATAAAAACATGAGGGTTTTTACTTGGTTTGTAGCCTACGGCTACTACTCCAAGGCCCTAGTGGTCCTTGACCACGTACGGAGGGCAAAATACTAACCAAACTCCTCGTTGGAGATAGGAGTTAAACGAATACAAAACTCGATAAAGACTCAAGGTAGAGGGACACTCCCCCTCTCCTTGATATGATTTAAAGCTTTACTAAAAGAAATAAACTGAAATACAATTTAGAACTTTCGTTACCGATGACTTTAAAGGTTGGAGGTTGAAGCTCTAGTCGTCGTCTCGGCAGCGCTTCGTCGTAGGGATGTCGGAGAGTCGGAGCGTATCGGAAGCACTTGGAAGCTTTTTAATTGATGAAAAACCCTAGGTTTGGCCCTCCTTTTATAGCCTTTGAGCCCCTCATCGAATGGGTCTTCAACCAATAGGAATTGAGCACAAAACTCCTTGAAAAATGGTGATAAAGCTTGACTCCTCGAGGCTGATTTTTGACCACCGGTTGAACTGGCTGGTTGAACAGGTTGGTTGAACTGATGGCCAGGATTTTTGACTACAATGAAGAGTTAGCTCAAAATATAAGTGAATTCGACGGCTACTTGCCGTCCGATCTCAACATAGACCTTCCATGGGAAGTCTTGGGTCGGATCGTCGCCTAAGGATGTCCCCGTACAAAGGACACGACCTCACTTCACTTTACTCACTCGAACTTACCTCGATACTTTACGTGTTGCTTTTGCTTCCGGCCTTCCACTCAATTCCTTCGGCTCCCTCCGAAGTCTCTTGAGTGTCGCCCGACCACCGCGGCTTCCTCCGGGTGTCGCTAGCCTTCACCCAGCTGAGACTTTTCTCAGACACTTGATTTAGCTCATGAGATAACAATATATGCTTAACTTTGTATCGTTTGCTATAATCAAAACTTAGGTTCGACTTAGGTGCCTACTGCACCAACAATCTCCCCCTTTTTGATTTATGACAAACCCACATACAAAGTTAAGTAAATAGCAAGCATGAAGAGTAATAACGTGCATGAGAAACAAAAAATATGAAGATTAAGTTGGAGTAGTAAGGATTTTCTTCAAGTACTCTCCCTTGAGGAAACCTCCCCCTTGATCGAGGGTGAGTCTTGAAGAAAGACCTTAATCCTTCCCCTTGAGGGTTGCTTTAAGTAATTAACATTACTTAAAGTTGGCCTTAGTAAAACGTTTTAGTTAAGCCCTTTCTCCCCCTTAAGTAAAACATTAACGACATAAAGTTTAAAAAATAAGTTTATGTAAAACGTAGACGACACAAATAAGTTTAAGTTAAGAATTCTTTGGCCTTTTGGTAAAAGTTAACTAAGTTTTAACTTTTGGTTTAAATATGAAGTAAGAGTTAAGTTATCAAAAAAATTTTGACCCTTAACTTTGGCCTTTTCTCCCCTTTGCCGATATCGAAAAAGAGTAAGGGTGTGGAAAACAAAATAAGTGTTAAATTTAAAGTCCAAGCATGTTCCCAATTTTTTATAAAAATAATATACTGAAAATAAGCTCATCTATAAAATGTTCGACTCATATTTGGCTTGATTGATATGTAAGATCAACCAGTCCTGGTCAGAGTCGATTATTATTTATGATTATAATACGTGGTTAATATCGATGCACAATCTCTACATCAGGAACCATGAGTAAGGTCCTAACATCTCACGCCCATCTACGTGGCTAAGTACACAAACACATTAGTCCTATGTGTTGTGAGATGTACTGTCTCCTTAAATCTATAGGTGCATGATATCTAAGGTATGTCCTATGCTAGTTCCATAAAAATGAAATTAAAGAAATAGTAGTAAGAACATATAATTTGCATGTACCTATTCTATTACGCACATGCCCAATTTTCGTCTTAATAGACTAAATTCGGCTTTGGGTAGGGGTTTAGTAAATAGGTCTGCTAAGTTAGACTTCGATTCGACGTATTCGAGTTGTATTGCTCCGTTGGCCACATGTTCTCGAATGAAATGGTGTTTGACCTCTATATGTTTGGTCCTAGAGTGACATATCGGATTCTTTGTAAGATTAATTGAACTAATGTTATCTACATGAAGTTTAGTATTCGTAAAGTCTAACTTAAAGTCGCGGAGGGTGTGCTTCATCCAAAGAAGCTGCGTGACACACTCACCCATCGCGATGTATTCGGCTTCGGTGGTAGATAAAGCAACACAGTGTTGTTTCCTACTGCACCAACTCACTAGACTCGAGCCGAGAAGTTGACAACAACTACTCGTGCTCTTTCTATCGAGCTTACTACCGGCATAGTCCGAATCGGAGTAGCCGGTTAGTTCGAACTCGGTAGATCTAGGATACCAAATACCGACATTAAGTGTACCCTTTAGATATCTAAGGATACGCTTAACTAGAGTTAGGTGAGACTCCTTATAGAGTTTGAAACACAGCGCACATACTTACTGCGAATAGGATGTCAGGTCGACTCGCAGTTAAGTATAGGAGACTTCCTATTGCGCTCCTATAGTACTTTAAGTCAATGGACTTACTTTCTAGGTCTTCTCCTATGTTAACATTTATCGCCATTGGGGTGTTTATTACCTTAGCGTCTTGCACTCCAAATCTTTTAATTAACTCCTTAGTGTATTTTTGTTGATATAGGTATATACCATCCTTAGTTTGTTTAATTTGTAGACCTAAAAAGAAACTTAACTCGCCTACCAAGTTCATTTCGAACTCACTTTCCATGAGCGAAACGAACTCGTTTAGTAAGGTTGAGTTAGAGGTTCCAAAAATTATATCGTCTACATAAATTTGAGCTATGAATATTTCTTTACCTAAGGTTTTTACGAAGAGAGTTGGGTCAACTAAGCCTTGGTTAAACCCTTTTGACTTGAGATGGATTGAAAGTCTCTCGTACCAAGCTCGAGGAGCTTGTTTAAGTCCATAGAGAGCTTTCTTAAGTTTTAGAACATGGTCGGGTTTATCTAGATTTTCGAACCCGGGGGGTTGGCTAATATAAACTTCTTCTTTAATGTATCTATTTAAGAATGCCGACTTAACATCCATTTGAAACAGCTTAAATCCTCGATGTGCGGCATAAGCTAGCAACATTCGAATGGATTCGAGTCTAGCTACTGGGGCATAGGTTTCGTCGTAATCTAAGCCTTCGACTTGACTAAACCCTTTGGCGACTAACCTAGCCTTGTTTCTAACTACTTCACCTTTATCATCAAGCTTATTTCGAAACACCCACCGTGTTCCAATTATCGTTTTGTCTTTAGGTAGTGGTACTAATTCCCACACTTCATTCCTAGTAAATTGAGCTAGCTCTTCTTGCATTGCAATAATCCAATCGGGATCAAGAAGAGCTTGTTCAATTGATTTGGGTTCTATCTTTGAAATTAAGGAAATTTGACTAAGGTTCCTATAGGATGCTCTAGTTCGAACTCCTAGATTAGGATCTCCTATCACTTGATCGATAGGGTGGTTAGTCTGAATCCTAGATTGGGTTGGGTTTGAGTCACCTAATGCTTGATCAATGGGGTGACTTGGTTGAACATTAGTTTGGTTGGAGTCATCTATTACTTGATCAATAGAGTGACTTGGTTGACTTAGGTTAGGATTAACACTAGACCTGATCTCCGGATCAGAGTTAGGTCTAGTATGAATTGGCTCGCTAATTGGGGTTGCCAGGGGTTTTGTAGGTTCATGTCCTTCATCAAATACTACATTGATAGTCTCCTCGACTCTAAGGGTGTCGTGGTTATATACTCTATAAGCTCGACTTATAGTCGAGTATCCTAGAAAGATTCCGATCGTGGTTTTGGATGTAAATTTCCCTAGGTAATCCTTAGTGTTTAGGATATGTACCTTACACCCAAATACCCTAAAGTACTTGATGTTGGGTACTTTATCGTGATAAATCTCGTATGAGGTCTTAAGGTGCCTTTTTACCATAAGGATTCTATTTTGGACATAGCATGCCGTACTCACGGCTTCTACCCAAAACCTATCGGGTAGGTCATATTCATTCAACATGGTCCTAGCGGCTTCTTGTAGAGTTCGGTTTTTCCGCTCCACTAGGCCATTTTGTTGAGGGGTCCTAGGGCAAGAGAATTCATGGTGGTATCCGTTTAGGTTACAGAAGTCGGTGAACCTTTGATTTTCGAATTCACCACCATGATCGCTTCTAATTCTTTTAACCTTAAGGTTTTTTTGATTCTCGATTAATTTGAATAAATTGATTAATTGATCTAGGGTATCATTTTTATGTTTGATGAACCTAACCCAGGTAAACCTGGAGTAGTCGTCAATTATGACTAAGCAATATTGACTTTTATTGAGTGACTTGGCTCCATGTGAATCGAATAGATCCATATGCAGGAGCTCAAGTACACTTGATGTTAGGGCAATCTCTTGCCGTAATATGGTTTTTATGGTGTGGCAAAGGGTTTAAGTTAGTTTGATATGTTGATTTGATATGTGCGTTGAAGTCGTGCAGGACTTAGTAATTCGCACATGGAGCCATGGCGAGTTTCACATCTCATGACTCGTGCCTTGAGTCGGTGAAGGATAGCTTTGCGGAAGCCGTGCGCTTGGAGCATCCGAGGGACCACCGGACGAGGAGCTTGGAGTGAAGCCGGAGGAAGTAGACTTCGAGGCAAGAGACACGAAGGAGCATTGCATAGTCGTGCGCCTGATGCTGCCGAGGGACGTGGCCGCGAACGAAGAGAACTTCAAAGGCGAGGGACTCCGAGGGATGAGAGTGAGCGATTGTAACCCGGGAAGGGTAGCTCTTAGGTGAAACTTGGCCATTTGGCCAAGTGTCGGATGAGATTTTCCGAGCGATCATTGCCATGTCATGGCGGTCGCGAGTCGATGGTTCAATCGACTGGTCTAATGTGGTTGAATCAAGTTGATCGATCGATTGCCCGGCATAGGCGGTCGATGATAACTGATCGATCGCCAAGGGGCGGTCGGTCGATGTCACCGCACGCAGACACGGATGGAGTCGACCTCGTTGAGGACTCGACTGGTTGACATCAGTCGACTGATGGGTGCCATCAGTCGATGCGCTTGGTGGATAGTATCCAACGTGGAAAGCGGCCGTTATTGGGCAACGGCTACAGCACCAGTCGACTGATGGGTGCCATCAGTCGACTGATCCTGTGTCAACGGGAAGAAACCCTCTTCCTCTATAAAAAGGAAGGGGGTAAGGCTTTGGGAGGCTAATGCTTATACTCTAATACTCTCCCAAAGTTCCCTAAAGCTTTCCATCCTCTTACCCAAGCTTATTTTCATTATATTTGTAAGAGGAGTGTTGTTGTAAAGAGGTTACCTCCACCTAGCTTTGTGCAAAGGAGAGATCTAGTGGATAGATTGCGGAGTGATTCACCGTGGACGAATTGGACCGTGGATTAGCGGCGTAGCCGTGAACCACGTTACATCTCCGTGTTTGTATTGTCTTTGTTTTATTTCTATTTGCTTGTCTTAGTTTATTGCTTCCGCTTGCGCTAACATTTTCATAGACGAGCAAAATACGACATCCAACGAACGAGGGCTATTCACCCCCCTCTAGCCGGCCAATCGATCCCCAACAAGTGGTATCAGAGCCAAGGAAAGCTTGTCGAGGACTAACCGCCACAACAAGCAATTTTCAAAATGGCCGGCTCAAACATCCATCCACCGAAGTTCGATGGCGAATTCGCTTGGTGGAAGAAGAGAATGGAGGTATTCTTCGAAACCGACTTTGAAATTCTATTAATAATGGAAAACGGTTTCGAGTTGCCTAGGAACGAGGATGGGGAGCCATTGGAGAAATCGAGATGGAGAAAAAGACAAAGAGAGGAGTATTTGGCAAATTCAAAGGCCAAGCACCACCTCTACAATGTGCTCGCTCAACAAGAAGTAAATAGAATAGGGGAGTGCTCAAGTGCCAAAGAGATGTGGGAGAGATTGGTTGAACTTCATGAAGGCACTTCGGAAGCCAAGCTAGCGAGAAGAGATCTCCTCCGCTCCCAACTATCAAATATTAAGCTTGAAAAGGGAGAAAAGGTAACTTCCCTACATTCTAGATTTAAAGAAATATTAATTGGGCTAACAAGTGTAGGTGAGAAGCTATCAAACTGGGATATGGTAATGAAGGCCATAGATGCCTTTCCCCGGTCCTCAAGATGGAGCTCCATGGTGGACTCATTTTATATCTCCAAGAACTTAGAAGTAAGCACCTTGGAGGAATTCTTCTCAACAATGGAGCTTCATGAAACTAGGCTAGAAGGAATACAAGAAGAGCCTAGAATCCAACCCTCAAGAGGAGTAGCTTTGATAGCGAACAAGGGGAAGAAGAAGATGGAAGTTCCCTCCTCCTCATCCGATGAAACCTCTACCTCCTCCATGGATAGCACGGAAGAAGCCTACATGGTAAGGAAGGTAAGACGTGCATTTAAGAATCTTAGATTTGATAAATCTCATGATAGGAATAGAAGACTAAGGGGGAAGGTCATATGCTATAATTGCCAAGGAGAGGGACATATAAGGGATAATTGTCCCCTCCTAAACAAGAGCAAGGAAGATAAGAAAAAGAAAGAAGAAAAGAGGAAGAAGAAGTGGAGCAAGAAAAAGGAAGAAGAAAAGAAGGCAAAAGGAAGAGGGAAGGCCATGACACTCAAATCCAAGACATGGGATGACCTTGCCTTTTCATCCTCATCCGAAGAAGAAGAGCATGTCTACTCCAACCTAGCACTAATGGCTCTTCATGACTCGGATTGTTCCTCCTCCTCAAATGAAGAATCAAGCACAAGTGGGGAGAGCTCAAGTGAAGGGGGAGCCTCCACATCCTCCTCATCCGAAGAAGAAGAAGAGGATATGGAAACTATGGTAACGAATGCTTCTCCTAAGAAAATAGTTTCCATAATTTCTAGTTTAACTAAGGAGTTATTTGGCATGAAAAAGAAAAGTAAAAGCATGCTTAGTCAAATTAAGGAATTAGAACAAAAGCTAGAAAATGCATGCTTAAATGATAATGTTTCTTCTTGCCATGATGATGCATGCTCACATGATAATTATGTGCCATTAGATGTTAGTGATGCATGCATAGAGGAAAATAGGGCCTTAAGGGAAAAGGTAGATTATTTAACCAAAGCCTTAGAGAAATTCACAATTGGCTCCAACACATTAAATATGATCATAGGGAGCCAAAGAGCAAGTTTTAACAAAAAAGGCCTAGGATATAAGGAAAAGAAAAATGAAAAGGCCTACAAATGCCTAATAGCTAGGGGACAAGATAAAAAGAAAGTAATAGCTAGAAAATGGATCCCCAAGGAACATCTAGTGAACCCAATAGGAAAGAACTTATTTTGGGTTCCAAAATCCATCCTTAAGGGTTAGAATAACCCTAGGGTAGTCAACCACATGGACCTAACCTATATCATATTTTGGTTGACTTAGGATGACGGGACAACATTTTTTTTAGATAGTGTTGAGTGATGATAACGTACCCATAAATAGATAATAATGCTTATATCATGATGATCGATGTAATTCCTATGTATATTTGCAATCATGATTTATGTTTTTTGGAATTTGGCACGTTATCATAAGAAATAGGTTTGAATCATGCTTTAGGTAATACTTTGTTTATTATCATCATATAATACCTAATGCATGACTATTATTTGATGAATACATGGGTTTCATGATCATAATGTAGAATTCATTCATATATGTCTTTATGATCATGAGGATTATTAGGTTGACACTTAACCATGATAGAATTGCATGAACATATTGGTTAAGTATATACAAATACCCCTAGGATGCATCTCACACTCACCATAGGCTACCTTGATTGAAAACTTAGCATGAGTGAGATGTTAGGATGATACAAATGTTCACTAATGCCTATGGCATTTAGATGGTCATTTAAAGTATCAAAATAGCAATAATAGACCAATCATGGGGAAGGCTTATGTTTAATTCATAGACATATTGCCCAAAGATCATGGTTGGATATTTCATATGTTTTCAAAACAATTTCTTACTTTAAAATATATGTATTCATGTTTTGAAACAATTGGATGCAAGACTAGGTGTTAAAATGGATACTCTTATGATCAAAAATCTAGTAGTTTTTAAAGCTTTTGGATTTTTGGCAAATACGTGGAAATATAATGATTTTTCATGATAGATATACTTAAAAGAAATGTATTCCCCAAATTTCATGATTTTTTGAATTTTCTGGAATTTTTAATGCATTTCTGAAATTCGATCTGAAAATCAGAAAATCCCAAAATTCACGTGCCGGTCATTGGTTCGGATATCGATCGATGGCTGAATATCGACAAAAGATCAACTTGTGGTATCTTCTTTCTATTAGACTTGATGCCATGTGTTTTTAACTTAGTGATAATCTTTTTGATGGTGTCAAAGGGGGAGAAAATATTATGGGGGAGTTGCATGTTGCTATATCATGATTATGTTTACATGCTTTCTTTCCTTAAAATTTTTATCAAATGTTTTTACCTAACTTAAACGGATTGCCACACATCAAAAAGGGGGAGATTGTTAGGGCAATCTCTTGCCATAATATGGTTTTGATGGTGTGGCAAAGGGTTTAAGTTAGTTTGATATGTTGATTTGATATGTGCGTTGAAGTCATGCAGGACTTAGTAATTCGCACATGGAGCCATGGCGAGTTTCACATCTCATGACTCGTGCCTTGAGTCGGTGAAGGATAGCTTTGCGGAAGTCGTGCGCTTGGAGCATCTGAGGGACTGCCGGATGAGGAGCTTGGAGTGAAGCCGGAGGAAGTAGACTTCGAGGCAAGAGACGCGAAGGAGCATTGCAGAGCCGTGTGCCTGATGCTGCCGAGAGACGTGGCCGCGAACGAAGAGAACTTCAAAGGTGAGGGACTCCGAGGGATGAGAGTGAGCGATTGTAACCCGGGAAGGGTAGCTCTTAGGTGAAACTTGGTCATTTGGCCAAGTGTCGGATGAGTGTTTCCCGACACCGATCATTGCCATGTCATGGCGGCGTGATCGCTTCCGAGTCGATGGTTCGATCGACTGGTCTAATGTGGTTGAATCAAGTTGATCGATCCGACCGCGCATGGGCACGATCGATGAGTTGATCACCGATCGCCAAGGGATGGCAATGATCGACGTCACCGCACGCGAGAATGGAGTCGACCTCATTGAGGACTCGATCGTTGATCATCACCGATCGATGGGTGCCATCACGACTAATGCCGCGCCGTTGGATAGTATCCAACGTGAAAGCGCCGCTATTGGGCAGGACCCGATCGATGGGTGCCATCACCGGAAGAAACCCTCTTCCTCTATAAAAAGGAAGGGGGTAAGGCTTTGGGAGGCTAATGCTTATACTCTAATACTCTCCCAAAGTTCCCAAAAGCTTTCCATCCTCTTACCCAAGCTTATTTTCATTATATTTGTAAGAGGAGTGTTGTTGTAAAGAGGTTACCTCCACCTAGCTTTGTGCAAAGGAGAGATCTAGTGGATAGATTGCAGAGTGATTCACCGTGGACGAATCGGACGTGGATTAGCGGCGTAGCCGTGAACCACGTTACATCTCCGTGTTTGTATTGTCTTTGTTTTATTTCTATTTGCTTGTTTTAGTTTATTACTTCCGCTTGCGCTAACATTTTCGTAGACGAGCAAAATACGACATCCAATGAACGAGGGCTATTAACCCCCATCTAGCCTGTCAATCGATCCCCAACACTTGAGGTTCGTTCTTGGTTAGTTAACTTGTGTTGTGTCCTAGGTTGTTTTCCTTGTTGACAAGCATTACAGATTTTATTAACCAAATTGTTAAGGTTGGGTAAGCCTCTGACTAGGCCACTCTGACTCATCTTGTGGACGAGTCTTGGGTGCGAGTGACCGAGTCGTCGGTGCCACAACCATGATTCCTCTTCCTGTGTCATAAGACATTTGGCTGAGGATTTGATTAAGTTAATTGTATAAATGTTATTTGTCCTAGTTCCTTTGAGTATTGTTTTAGTTGTTTCATTTGTTTTAATTACACATTCATTTTCTAAAAATATGACCTTATAATTATTGTCACATAATTGGCTTACGCTAAGCAGGTTATATTCGAAATTCTCTACAAGTAATACATTTTTAATAATAAAATTCGAGTTAAGCTCGATATCACCTGATTCGATGATTTTGAGTATGCCGTTATTCCCAAAAGCTACCGATCCTTGTCGTTTGAATCGAAGCTTTGTGAATTTGAGTTGATCCCCGGTCATGTGTCGGGAGCAACCGCTGTCCAACATCCATTGATCCTACACACAAGGTGGTTGGATTGGATGTTAGATTTTTTTTTTTTAAAAAAAAATTGGTTGTAAGTTGTTAAACCTAGGTCATCTCACCTGTGTCTATATGATCAAGCATGTTATACTTATGTGTTTTTTTTGTGAGATGATTTCCAATTAAGTTGATTAAGTGTATTTAGGTTCAAGTAATTTTATGTTAGATTTGGATTTGACCCTAAGCTTGTCAAGTTTACCTTTTCAAGATCATGGCTTCCAGGTCGTGGCGAGGCACAGGGGCCTTCTTTTATCGGATCATCGACCACTTTCATAGACAAAGCCATGTTCAAGAAAATGATGACTTGACTCACCTAAGATTATTTCCTAGTCTAACTGGTTATTTTTGAAAAGAGGCTCCCCGAGGCTCAATCTTTTCGAAGAATTTTAGTTGGTTATATTTTTGAAAAGAGGCTCCCCGAGGCTCAATCTTTTCGAAGTTGATTATGTTCATGTTCTAAGTGAGTTCACAAGTTTTAAAGTACAAACTTTCTAAGTTAAAGCACAAACATTCTAAATTAAAACATGCAATTTCTAAGTTAAAGAACAAACATGTTTTGTACTGGCTCCCCCTAGACCGTTGAATCGGTTCGGTCTATCCACATAGTGGATTTGGTCCTTGGGAATCCAGTACGTGTTGGATCCTAGAGTTGAAATCAAAAGGTTCTTAGGGACCCATGCTTGGACATGTTTCCTATGTCGACTTACAATCGACATATACGACCTATTAGTCGTGTTTGAGTTAAACCCTAGTCCAGCCTTGTTGTACACGACCCTTTGAGATCCAAGTAGGAGGTCAAGTCCTTTGGATCCCGAAGTGAACCTTTCCAACGTGTTCCTAAGATCTTCGACTTGACTTTTCAAGAGAGAGTTCTCAACTTCGAGCTTTTCAACTCGAGTTGAGTCCTTCTCTTGAACTCGACTAGTCGAAGAGGTTAGGGAGACCTCGTGTTTGAGGAGTTTAACCTCCTCAACAAGGGTCTCGACCTTGGACTCGGACTTAGCTAACTTCCTAGACAAAAACCTAACCGTATTATGTAAAGTATTAAATAAAGTTTGACTTACTTTAAGGGTATCTTTTGAACCGGATGCGTATCCGTGGCTTGACTTGAAGGTAGCTTCGTAGTCCGAGTCATCCTCAGGTTCTGACTCAAGTTCAGGCTCGGTCTCCGTGTCTGACTCAATTGATTTCGCCATGAAGACGTGGTCTTCGTCTTCTTCGGATTCGTCTTCCTCCTTGGTTGGTGGTGGCTTGCTTGCGATTTTCTTCTTCTTTGATCCTGCAAACAAGGCTATACCCCTCTCGGGTTCCGAGTTGGACTGCTCATGTAATTCGAAATTAGAAAAGAGTTCATCTAACCTAATTTTAGAAAGATCCTTGGAGACCTTGTAGGCATCGACCATGGATGCCCACAAGGTAGTCCTCGGAAACGAGTTTAGAACATACCTTATAAGGTCGTGGTTTTCGACCTTTTGCCCGATTGCGTGTAGGTTGTTGACTATGTCCTGGACTCGGGTGTGAAGTTGGTTCGCGGACTCATGTTCCTGCATTTTTAGGTTATATAGTTTATTGAAAAGAAGATCACGCTTACATACCTTGGCTTCATCGGTCCCTTCGTGTAGCTCCACTAGTTTCGTCCAAAGATCTTTTGCGCTTATGAAGGGGCCGACGCGATTTAGCTCCTCCTTGGATAGGTCGCATTGGAGGATTTGTGTTGCCTTGGCATCGACTTCGACTTGTCGTTTTGTCGCAATGGTCCATTGATCATAATCCAAGGAGTCACCCACTTCATTAGTCGGAAGTGTGAAACCCGTTTGGATTATGATCCACATCTCGATTTGGGTTTTGAGAAAGCATTCCATCTGACCCTTCCAATTACGGAAGTCATCTCCGTTGTAAAACGGAGGTCGGACGGTGCTAAAACCCTCGAGATGGGCCATTAGAACAAAAGACACAAATAGACGGAGACGAAGAAACTAACAACGACAAAAACACGAAAACAAGTACCAAGACTCGCGTCTTGGATTAGTAGTGCGGGAGAAAAACTTAACAAGGCGAAATAAATAAAAAAAACAGAATTAAAAGAAAAATAAATCTGTAAAAAGGCTAGATTGGTGGTTTCACCAAATCTTAGCAACCCCCGGCTCTGATACCAATTGTTGGATCGATGCGGTTCGCTAGAGGGGGGGGTGAATAGCGATAAAAACTTTTTCGTAATCGTTTGTTAAGGTACGAGTAAAATGCAGCGGAAAGATAACAATAAATAAATAAAAACACGAGGGTTTTTACTTGGTTCGTAGCCTACGGCTACTACTCCAAGGCCCTAGTGGTCCTTGACCACGCACGGAGGGCAAAATACTAACCAAACTCCTCCTCGTTGGAGATAGGAGTTAAACGAATACAAAACTCGATAAAGACTCAAGGTAGAGGGACACTCCCCCTCTCCTTGATATGATTTAAAGCTTTACTAAAAGAAATAAACTGAAATACAATTTAGAACTTTCGTTACCGACGACTTTAAAGGTTGGAGGTTGAAGCTCTAGTCGTCGTCTCGGCAGCGCTTCGTCGTAGGGATGTCGGAGAGTCGGAGCGTATCGAAAGCACTTGGAAGCTTTTTAATTGATGAAAAACCCTAGGTTTGGCCCTCCTTTTATAGCCTTTGAGCCCCTCATCGAATGTGTCTTCAACCAATAGGAATTGGGCACAAAACTCCTTGAAAAATGGTGATAAAGCTTGACTCCTCGAGGCTGATTTTTGACCACCGGTTGAATCCGGTTGAATCGGCCGCTGAATCGCCCGGTTGAACTGGCTGAACAATGAAGAGTTAGCTCAAAATATAAGTGAATTCGACGGCCACTTGCCGTCCGATCTCAACATAGACCTTCCATGGGAAGTCTTGGGTCGGATCGTCGCCTAAGGACGTCCCCGTACAAAGGACACGACCTCACTTCACTTTACTCACTCGAGCTTACCTCGATACTTTACGTGTTGCTTTTGCTTCTGGCCTTCCACTCAATTCTTTCGGCTCCCTCCGAAGTCTCTTGAGTGTCGCCCGACCTCCGTGGCTTCCTCCGGGTGTCGCTAGCCTTCAGCTCCAGTGTTGAGTCTTTTCTGCACACTTGATTTAGCTCATGAGATAACAATATATGCTTAACTTTGTATCGTTTGCTATAATCAAAACTTAGGTTCGACTTAGGTGCCTACTGCACCAACACTAAGTATATGTGCCCGTTATTATATCGGGATTAAGAGCATGTACAATATAATATCTGAGGTCCGATTCAATTATGTAGTCAGCAATAAATCGAATCACCTCTAAGTCGGTCTTGCTCAATACACACAAAGTGTACTAATGTGATTCTATGGTCAAGACAAACTTATACCAAATCACACTACAACCATACCAATGGTTTGTCCAAAGCCATCTAGGTTGTGAGCCTTTACTTATACTCTACAAGGAGCTGATACTATGATCTACTGTGTGACACTACACACCATGTTATCTACAATGTAATGTATTAGACAATATGCATAATCACAAATATACAAACAATGATCATGTGATTCTTATTTCAAAATAAAGATGTTCATACAAAAGATAGACTTTTCAGTATACATCCCAACACACACACCTAGTACAACTGCATGCAACTCCAACCACCATCATCAATAGTGGTCGAGTGTGACACAACATATGCTCTACCCTCACACCAGTTACTACTATCATGAGTAACCATAGAGGTATGATGACTGACGACCCTCTCAACCATAAGGGAGACCTAGTCGCCAGCATGCATGTAAATGTGATGAATGCACAACTACACACACATACATCCACAACAACTATCTATCCCACGATAGTCATACACAACTGACAATCAACCATGTTAAGCACTACCGACAATCTACACAACCCTACACCAAAACACGATCAATAATAGGTATACAACGTTAAGGAACATGATAGAACAATCACCTCCACCCTCAGAAAATCTCCCACCAGGGACATATTGTTGGATCGAAAGCGTCGCTAGAGGGGGGGGGTGAATAGAGAGCATGAAACTTTCTTCTCGACGTTAAAATAAGAGAAAGCACAACGGAAAAATAAATAAAACAAGTTTGTTTTTACTTGGTTCATAATCTAACGGTTGCTACTCCAAGGCCCCGTGATCCTTGACCGCGTATGAAGAGGCAATCCACTATAGAGTCTCCTCCTCGTTGGAGGTAGGAGACAACGATCACAAAAAATGAAAACACGAGGATAAGGTAACAAGCCTACCTCACCTCGTTATGATTAAAGCGACAAATACAATAAGTAAAAAACTAATACTTGTTGCTGCCGACGAAGAGATTCTGAACTTGGCATTGCATCGACGTTAAGACGGCGTTAGAGCTTTGGCATTACAGGAGCACTTTGAGAGCAAGATGGATGATCTTTGGGTTGGAGTCCTCCCCTCCTTTTATAGTTTTGTTCCTTGGAATAAGTCTAGATGAAGATCCTTAAACTTTGGAACTTATCGCGAGGTGGCACCTTATCTTATCGTGAAGTTGGCGTGTCAAATATTATCCTATTTGACCTAGCGCAAAAGGCTGATTCATCACCATCAGTCGACTGATGCCTTCCATCAGTCGACTAATGTACAACAGTCGACTGCCCAATGGCCAACAGTCGACTGCCAGCCTAGCCACTTCCCTACAGTAAGAGGTTAGCACAAAAAATGGTTGATATGACGGTTGCTTACCATCCGATCTCGACCTAGACATTCCACTGGAAGTATTAGTCGGATCGCCGCCTACGGTCGTCCCTCTATAGAGGACACAACCATACCATCTCTCTTTGCTCTCGTGCTTACCTTTGGTCCTTTATGACCTGTCGCTTTGCTTAGCATCTCTCCAGGTGTCGCTCGACCACCACGACTTCCCGACTCGGGATTCTCCGGGTGTCGCTGACCTTCGGCTTAGCTTAACCATTTCCTGCACACTTAATTTTGTTGGGATGTATACTGAAAAGTCTATCTTTTTATGAACATCTTTATTTTTGAAATAAGAATCACATGATCATTGTTTGCATATTTATGGTTATGCATATCGTTTAATACATTATATTGTAGATAACATGGTGTGTAGTGTCACACGGGAGATCATGTTATCAGTTCCTTGTAAAGTATAAGTAAAGGCTCACAACCGAGATGATTATGGACAAACCATTGGTATGGTTGTAGTGTAATTTGGCATTGGTTTATCTTGACCATAGAATTACACTAATACACTTTGTGTGTATTGAAAAGGACCGACTTAGAGGTGATTCGATTTATTACTGACTACATAATCGAATCGGACCTCAGATATTATGTTGTACATGCTCTTAATCCCGATATAATAACGGGCACATATACTTAGTATTCATTTCTTTGATTTACCAATGGGCGAGATTTATAGAGTAAATCGATAGGCTCGGTAAGTTAGAAAATGAAATTATTTATATGGTGTGCCATTGATTATAGGAGGAAACCGTGTCCTATATATTAGGATGATGATGTCCCCTTAAGGAGCTCATAAGGTTCATCATGTAAATCCTGCAGGTGGACTTGGTCTGACATGATGATAAGGTTGAGTGGTACTACTCATGGAGTTAAATGTTGATTAATTAATTATCAGTAAATTAATTAATCGAAGGACATTCGAGATCTTAAATACGGGGAGATATATGTACAAATAATATATGGAGCTCATATTAACTTATGGGGGTTGGTGAGGTAGATCGATGATAATCCTCTAGTGGAATGGATTATCATTAATGGATCGGACTTTATGTGGGCTCGATCCATTGGGTGGCCAAGATCCAACTCCTCCTCATGGTCCCTATTGTAGCCTATTAAAACCCTCATGGAGCCTAGATCCGATGATGGAAAATGAAACTCTAGATCCGACGGTGGAGATTAAATCTCTAGATCCAATGGTGGAGATTAAATCTTTAGATCCGACGGTGGAGATTAAATCTCTAGATCCGATGGTTGAGATTAAATCCCAAGATCTGACGGTTGAGATTAAATCCCTGGATACGACGGTGGAGATTAAAAGGAGGCTTAAGCCTAGCTCTATAAAAGGAGGCCAAGGCTTGGGCATGAAACACAATTTGGAGATTAGGGTTTTTGCTTCCTTTGCTTGGGCGGAAAGGCATTAGGGTTAGGGTTTCCTTTTGCTTTGGGCGGCGCCAATTATTCAAGGGCAAAGTGGTCGGTGGCAAGGTGGTGAAGGTTTGGACATCTCTTCTTCATCCTTTGGCTGGAGTTCCCTTTTCTCCTCTCCTTGTGGCCGGCGACAACCCTTCTTCAAGGTTGGCCGGTGATCCTATTCTCCTCCTTGGCCGGCGGCAACATCAAGTCCATTGACTTGGTGGCCGGTTCTAGATAGAAAGAAGAATTTTGTTTCATACTTCCCTTTGTTCGAAGCGAACTAGGAAGGGAAGAACGCGATCTAGGAGGCTACGACTTTTGGAAGATCGTCGCCCACACGACGTCCAAAAGGCGGAAGGACATACAATAGAAGATCAAGAGGTATAACAAGAGGTATAACAAGAGGTATAAGCTTGTTTACTTTGATTAGTGTTCTTTTGTATTATATCTATAATTGTTTTCAATTATATGTGGCTAATTTACTTGGACCCCGAATACAAACACAAAAACTGACTATCCGTACATCGTCTATTCTGTGGCTAATCGTAGAATAGAGGTAGGTTGCTTGAACAACTAGTTTGTTCAAGTAACCACTCTAATCGAATAGCACGACGATGAAACGGTTGCTTGGGTAATCCCTCTTTGTCTAGGATTAATTTTTTTAATCCGGGGACATAGACGGGATCGCCATGAACAAGTGACCGAGTTGAAGTGGGAAGCAAAGTTTCCTACCTTCAAGTTCAGCTCATGAGATAATAATATGACCTTAACTTTGGATCTTTGTCATAATCAAAACCTAGGTTCGATTATTTGGTGCCCCTGCACCAACACATATCCTGATGATACAACTAGATCCACTCCCGTACTCAGCTATAAACATATAATTATGCAACTATTGGTCCATATACCCTAGCGTCTGTAAACCATAACAATGATGAACGAAATGTAACAACAACAATGGAGCTTCTCAAAGTGCAAAGATTAAGTATCAAGCAACAGAATAATACGAATGGAGTCAAGGTAATGGTATCATCAATATAAATATCATGCACAAGATTTATCAACTACCTGACTAGGGTAGAAAATTACCCACCTAATATGAAGCTCAATGTTGTAGTACTTGTTAGTAATATATGAGAGATGTCCTAAGGCAATCGCCTTATGTATGAACCATTTATATGATAAATGAAGATTCACTATTTGAGTATACATGTTTTATGTATTTGATTGGATCTTAAACTCATTTCAATGTCCACGATACGATTCACACGGATGAGAGAATTTGTGATTGGATCACAACTAGTGAGTATCTCTACATGTGTAATTGTGATGTATCGGAATTATCCTAGTCGATGAATTGATGGATTTGGACACCATCAATTACATCAAGACTAGCACGGTATACTCCTTGGTGTATCCAAGCGGTGATTCTCCACCGGGTGGAGACATAGTGATGTCCGAGTTGATCGTGGATGCTAGTTATGGTAACTAGTTCATTGGAGTGACCGTAGTAAGACTTCATATGGTTCTCTGCATATATAGATATGTCAATGAAGTTCTTCTGTGGCTTAAGTGCGATGTTCCTTTGACTTGCGGTATTCAAGTCATCTTGATCATGGAGACTTATGCTTTGACATCTTAAGCAAACATCTCTAAGGAGATGTGGACCCGGATGATTGGGTATAAGTCAAGTGATCGAAGGTGTTTGAATAGCCTATAAAGGATTCACCACTCCTTGCGAGGAGATGTATACCCATGGCCTCTCGTCGGATTGTTACTAAAGTCTTTGGCCAAAGCAATACATGTTTAGAGTAAGGTACTCTTCGATACATGTGGAGTAACTAGAATCCGTAGGACGAGGAAATGATACTTGGGCTAGGTGTGACATAGTCAGCCTAGTGGGGACTGACACAATAGACCATGTCCTGAACCACGTGGGTATAAGATGAGTGAAGGGAATGGGGCACGATTCATTCGAGCTGCTGAAGGGTTTCAGAAATAGTTCTGGATCAACTGTTGATCTTTTCGGTTAATTGGGGATCATGATGTACTACTAGGTGCCACTCATGATCGTTCTATAATTAATGGTTAATTATAGACGGCCAACATAAACCGAGAACCTATTTGGTCACACGCACAACGAGTGTAATCCAAAGGATTTAAAACGAGCTTGAGAATGGGATTCTCAGACCGAGAGAAACTATGTTTGGTTGGACCAAACATAAAGCGAGCATGAAATTGTTTCAATCGCAATGGAAGCGTGGATGGGCCGTGTCTTATGAAGACATAATGGATGGACCAAAATGGTTTGGTTCTAATCCAATGGATGAGAATAAACCAAAGGGTTTGGTTTATTTTAAACGAATGAACCAAAAGTTGGTTCGGTTCGTTTTAACTTAAAATAAACCATCATGGTTTGGTTTATTTTAACTTATCTTAATGGAGCGGGTTAACGGGCTTTATGGATATGATCCATTAACCACTAAGAGAATTAGTTCTCTATAAAATAGGGATTAAACCCTAACCCTAAACCTAATCCAATTAGTGGCCGCCCAACCCATCCTCCTTGTTGTTGGCGTCAACAACAAGGGCTGCCGCCCAACTTCATTGAGTGGCTGCCATCTCCTTGCCGGCGTCCAAGCTTCGGCCGGTGGACCTCCGGTGATCTCCCTTGGGTTCGGTGTAAAGGTGAGGCCCCATCTCTTCTTTAGCCGGCGCCTATTTCCTCCACCAAAGCTGTCCAGTTTTTCTGGACAGCTTCTTCTCCTTCCGCCGGAGCGCCGCTTGGGACGACGGTTAGTGCTCCGGACAGCGGATAACATACCGGGATTTGATCTCCGGTAATCCTCTGAGGTGGAGGGACGGCGATTCGTCAATCGGTTGACGAATACCTCTCCGGAGAAGCAAGTCTTGAGGACTTGTCTTTAGGTCCGAATTTGGATTCGGACCGTGATCATCTCTCGATCACGTCGTCTTCAACACGAGGCTAGTAACCCGTACGAAGACGAAGCTCGTGGCTTGGCGAAGTCATCCCGAGGAGCTCGGCGTGGATACGGATAGAGACGATTCTTACGAGGATCGTTCCGGTTGATGCCGTTCCCGCTACACGTCATACGGAAGGTATAACGTAGTTTAATTTCCTTTTATTGCAATTTTAATTTACGGTTATGTCTACACTTGTTGTAATAGCATGCGTGTGTTGTGTGTGTTGTAATAAATAGAAGTATTTATTATTTTTATTGCTTCATTTGTGCTCATGTTTACGAAACATGATCGAACACACACCGCCTTGTGCGGAAACAACTTGATGGTATCAGAGCCCAGGTTGTGTTTCGACATAATCGTAAAAATGGTTTTGCGATAGTCATAATGTATTTCTGGAAGTTTTCTAAATTTTGGAAATTTAGAAGTATTTATGGAAATTTTTCAATTTTGGAAAGTCTAGAAGTATTTATGGAAATCTTCCACTTTTGGAAAGTTGGAAGTATTTATGGAAATTTATATTTTCCATAAATAAAATATTTGATTAGATTCTGGAAATTTGTTTCCTAATTTAATCTTGATTTGATTTGGGAAATCAAATCTTTAAAATATTTTATTTCCATAAGTAGTTTTGAAGATTTAGGAAATCGGTTTCCTAAATAGATTTTCCTTAATCAAATAATTCCATGAATAAAATATGTGATTAGATTTGGAAATTTGTTTCCTAATTTAATTATGATTTGATTTGGAGAATCAAATCTTAAACATATTTTATTTCCATAAATAGTTATGACATATAAGGAAATATTGTACATGACATAATTGTATGACATGTAATTGCATTAGATGCATAACATAATGCCATGCGTGTCGTGACATGTAGATGTATACCATGTATGCCATGCCATGTAGATAATAGTTATTTGCATGCAAAGAGGATGAGACATAAAAACCTTTAAACAATATTAAAGCCTACACCTTCCATTAATATGGTTTGAACCAGAGTTCCGTTTCTTGTTTGGGTTGTTGGACTCTCTCCAAGCCCGGCTCGAACCCGAACATGTTCAAACCATGGAATAGTTTAATACTAATATGGTAAGAGTCAGAGGTCAATCGTTAGCTTTGGTTGTTGGACTCTCTCCAAGCTGGGCTAATTGGTTGAATGCGCTCTAACCATATTAAAACTATTCTTGATTAATGGGTTGGCTTTAACCTGGAGCATCGGCTTGTTGGACTCTCTCCAAGGTCGATGTTAAGGGAGGTGAAGTTGGGTGCTATGCATAAGATGCATACTTGTTAATGTGTTAACAACCCAATGTATGTGTGAACATTCAATTAGTTGATAGCACATTGTGATAGTTGCATATACGTGATATGCAATCGGTATAGATGATACCTACCGTCGTAGCTATGAATGGCTTGTTGGACTCTCTCCAAGGTTATTCATAACTATGATGGATATCAACCCATTCGGAGATGAACCTACAATCTCCCGAAGTGATTTTGAGGTTTTTGAAATTCGAAAAATGAATGGGATTTATAAATGTATATTGATGCATTTTAAATCGTTTTCTCATATATGCTCGTTTTGTATTTCTAGGTCAATAAATTGATCATGACGTCTTTGAATTTGCGCACTATTTTGGATTCGAACAAACTGACTGGGCCTAACTTCCTGGACTGGCTTAGAAACCTGAGAATTGTTCTCAAGGCGGAAAAGCTTGCATATGTCCTTGAAGAGCCTCTTCCCGATCTAAGGACGATGCAACTGCATCAAATGTTGGTCTATCGAAGCATGTGGCGATTTTCGAGTGCGAGTTGCATCATGGCTAGCGCGATGGTAATGCTAACACTATGGTCTTCCATCTTCATGAGTTGTTCGATGAGCAAGCGAGATCCGAAAGGTTCGAGGTCTCTAGGCTCCTCTTCACCACGAAGATGCAAGAAGGTCTAAATCTGTCAGAGTACGATTTGTGCTAAAGATGAACGGATACATCGAGCGGCTAGCTACCCTCGGTTTTGTGATGGATCATGAGTTAAGTATTGACTTAATTCTGCATTGTTTGCCCAAGAGTTTCTCGCAATTTGTGATGAACTATCGGATGAACAAATTGGAATCCACCATTCCCGAGCTCCTCAATATCTTTGAAGACCGTGGAGCCTTCATGAAGCATGAGGAGAAGGCGGTTCATAGTTGATTCCTCAAAGAAAGGTTCTAAGAGGAAGGCAAAAGAATGTAAGAAAGGAAAGAAAAAGGCAAAGAAGGCGAACTATAAAGGGCACTTGCCATCATCGTGGCAAGGAAGGCCACCGCGAAGAAACTCAAGATTTATCTTGAGTCCATGAAGAAGAAGAAGGCATCCGATGCCCCATCCTCTTCAGGTATCTTCGTTATTGATTGTCATTCTATTTCCTTAGACACTTGGGTATAGGATACGGGGTGTGGCTCACATATATGTAATGACATACAGGGGCTAAGGAATAGAAGAAGACTTGTCGGAGGGGAGTCAAATTTGCGAGTTGGCAATGGAGCAAAGGTTCGCTACGCCATCGGAACTTATTTCAAGCTCCTAGTGGACTTGTCTTGGAACTGGACAATTGCTATTATGTTCCTTCTCTAATAAAGAACATTGTTTCTATTTCCCGCTTAAATAGAAATGGTTTCCATTTAACGCTTAGTAACAATTGTTGTTATATAACTTTGAATGGCGTACTTTATGGAAGGAACTTTGAGTAATGGCATTTATACGTTGGGACGTATCCAGTGACATCTTCAATATCGAAGCGAGCAACACGCGTGCTCGAAAGGATAATCACATAGACTCCTATATGTGGCATTGTCGTCTTGGCCATATAAGCAAGAAACGCATGTCCGAATTACACCGATGTGGAATTCTGGAATCGTTTGAATTAGATTCATACGATACATGCGAATCATGCTTAAAAGGCAAGATGACTAAGTTACCTTTTACGGGAAAAGGTGAACGAGTGGGAGAGTTACTAGGTTTAGTACATACTGATGTGTGTGGACCTATGTCAACTCAAGCATTAGGAGGCTATAGCTACTTCATTACCTTCACCGATGATCACTCACGGTTTGGGTATGTGTTCTTGATGAAACACAAGTCTGAAGCCTTTGAAAGGTTCAAAGAATTCAGAAATGAAGTAGAGAAACAACATGACAAAAGTATTAAAATACTTCGATCGGATCGAGGTGGTGAATACTTAAGTCAAGAGTTTCTTGATTATCTAAGAGACAATGGCATATTGTCTCAATGGACTCCGCCCTATACACCACAAAGATAATGGTGTATCCGAGAGGCGTAATCGACCTTGTTGGACATGGTCAGTCAATGATGAATCATGCGACTCTTCCCAAGTCCTTTTGGGGTTATGCACTTGACATTGTTTACTTGTTAAAATGTAATGCCTACCAAGGTAGTCTCAACTACTCCATATGAGATATGGAATGGTAAGAAACCTCATGTATCTTACTTGAAGATATGGGGTTGTCCCGCTTATGTGAAGCTGGATCAGACGCATAAACGGATGCTAAGTCCGATAAATGTCTATTTATTGGATACCCTAAGGAAACAAGGGGTTACCAATTCTATCATCCTGTGGAACAAAAGGTGTTTGTTTCAAGGCATCGTGTTTCTAGAGAAAGAGTTTCTCTTGCAAGAAAACAAAGGGGAGGTCGCCGAGCTTGAGGAAACTCGAGATACTCAAATAGACATTGATGAGATACCGGTGAAGCACACTGGTAGATAACTCGAGTGATGAGCAATCACGATTCCATCAGAACACCACATCTTCGTAGATCCGTAGAACACGCAACATTCACGAGAGATATGGATTTCTCATAAGTGAATCGAACGACGTGTTACTCATTGATGATGAGGAGCCTACCAGTTATGAAGAAGTGCTGACAAGTTCAGAAAGGGATAAATGGCTTGATGCCATGAAGTCGGAAATGGATTCCATGTATGAAAACCAAGTTTGGAACTTGGTTGACCCACCTGAAGGCATCAAGCCTATAGGGTGCAAGTGGGTTTTCAAGAGGAAAATTGACATGGATGGTAATGTGATTACCTATAAGGCTAGATTGGTGGCGAAAGGATATCGTCAAAAGCAAGGTGTTGATTATGACGAAACCTATTCGCCTGTAGCTATGCTTAAATCCATTCGGATGCTCCTGGCCATAGCGGCTCATTTTGATTATGAGATATGGCAGATGGATGTGAAAACAGCTTTCCTTAATGGAAACCTGCTCGAGGACGTGTATATGATACAGCCTGAGGGTTTCACATCGGTTGATAAAACCAAGGTATGCAAATTGCGACGATCCATTAATGGATTCAAGCAAGCATCCGTGAGTCGGAATATCCGCTTTGATGAGACGATCAAAAGTTTGATTTCTCACAAAATCCGCATTTAACCTTGTACAAGAAGGTTAGTGGGAGTGCAGTCGTGTTCCTAGTATTGTATGTCGATGACATATTACTTATAGGAAACGATGTGTCAATCTTACATTCAGTGAAGGTTTGGTTATCCAAGACATTCTCCATGAAAGACCTGGGAGAAGCAACCTACATCCTTGGGATTAAGATCTATAGAGATAGATCGAAACGGTTGCTTGGTCTTTCGCAGTCTACATATATAGACCGAGTGCTAAAGAGGTTTAGCATGTCGGAATCCAAGAAAGGTTATCTGCCCGTCAGGCATGGGGTACACCTTTCAAAGTCTATGTGTCCGCGCACAGAAGACGAGAGGATTTGCATGAGTAAGATTCCCTATGCATCCGCAATAGGATCTATCATGTATGCTATGTTGTGTACGAGGCCCGATGTATCGTATGCTCTGAGTGTCACGAGCAGATACCAGTCTGATCCAGGAATGGATCATTGGGCAGCTGTTAAGACGATCCTTAAGTACTTGAGAAGAACTAAGGATGTGTTCCTAATATATGGAGAAGGGGACATGGTGATACGCGGGTATACGGATGCCAGCTTCCAGACAGACAAGGATGATTCCAGGTCTCAGTCTGGATACGTGTTCACCTTGAATGGGGGCGCAGTGAGTTGGAAAAGTTCCAAACAAGACACTGTAGCGGATTCTACCACTGAGGCAGAATACATTGCAGCAGGCGGCAAAGAAAGGAAGCGGTTTGGATCAAGAAGTTCGTTCATGAACTTGGTGTGATTCCGCCATTGTTGAAGCAATACCGGTCTCTCATCGCGACAACAATGGAGCAATTACAGCGAAAGAGCCAAGGTCTCATCAACGATCCAAACATGTGCTTAGCCACGCTATCATCTTATCAGAGAGATCATCAGTAGGAACGAAATACAAATCGAGAAAATTCCCACTGAAAGGAACTTAGCGGATCCTTTGACTAAAGCATTACCTCAAAGTAAGTTTGAGGGTCATGTTGGTGCTTATGGTATTGGATACCGTAGCGATTGGCATTAGGCCAAGTGGGAGTCTGTTAGTAATATATGAGAGATGTCCTAAGGCAATCGCCTTATGTATGAACCATTTATATGATAAATGAAGATTCACTATTTGAGTATACATGTTTTATGTATTTGATTGGATCTTAAACTCATTTATCAATGTCCACGATACGATTCACAAAGATGAGAGAATTTGTGATTGGATCACAACTAGTGAGTATCTCTACATGTGTAATTGTGATGTATCGGAATTATCCTAGTCGATGAATTGATGGATTTGGACACCATCAATTTCACAAGACTAGCACGAGGTATACTCTTGGTGTATCCAAGCGGTGATTCTCACCGGGCCGGAGACATAGTGATGTCCGAGTTGATCGTGGATGCTAGTTATGGTAACTAGTTCATTGGAGTGACCACCGGTAGTAAGACTTCATATGGTTCTCTGCATATATAGATATGTCAATGAAGTTCTTCGTGGCTTAAGTGCGCGATGTTCCTTTCAATTTGGATTCAAGTCATCTTGATCATGGAGACTTATGCTTTGATATCTAAGCAAACATCTCTAAGGAGATGTGGACCCGGATGATTGGGTATAAGTCATGATCAAGGTGTTTGAATAGCCTATAAAGGATTCACCACTCCTTGCGAGGAGATGTATACCCATGGCCTCTCGTCGGATTGTTACTAAAGTCTTTGGCCAAAGCAATACATGTTTAGAGTAAGGTACTCTTCGATACATGTGGAGTAACTAGAACTGTGAGGACGAGGAAATGATACTGGGCTAGGTGTGACGAGTGTACTTAGTGGGATCGGCACAATAGACCATGTCCCGAACCAAGTGGGTATAAGATGAGTGAAGGGAATGGGGCACGATTCATTCAAGCCATCAAGGGTTTCTAAATAGTTCGATCAACTGCTGATCTTTCTTAATTGGGGATCATGATGTACTACTAGGTGCCACTCATGATCGCTCTATAATTAATGGTTAATTATAGACGGCCAACATAAACCGAGAACCTATTTGGTCACACGCGACAACGAGTGTAATCCAAAGGATTTAAAACGAGCTTGAGAATGGGATTCTCGCATCGAGAGAAACTATGTTTGGTCGACTAAACATAAAGCGAGCATGAAATTGTTTCACCGCAATGGAAGCGTGGATGGGCCGTGGTCTTATGAAGACATAATGGATGGACCAAAATGGTTTGGTTCTAATCCAATGGATGAGAATAAACCAAAGGGTTTGGTTTATTTTAAACGAATGAACCAAAAGTTGGTTCGGTTCGTTTTAACTTAAAATAAACCATCATGGTTTGGTTTATTTTAACTTATCTTAATGGAGCGGGTTAACGGGCTTTATGGATATGATCCATTAACCACTAAGAGAATTAGTTCTCTATAAAATAGGGATTAAACCCTAACCCTAAACCTAATCTAATTAGTGGCCGCCCAACCCATCCTCCTTGTTGTTGGCGCCAACAACAAGGGCCGCCGCCAACTTCATTGAGTGGCTGCCATCTCCTTGCCGGCGCCCAAGCTTGGCCGGTGGACCTCCGGCGACCCTCCGGTGATCTCCCTTGGTTTGGTGTAAAGGTGAGGCTCCATCTCTTCTTTAGCCGGCGCCTATTTCCTCCACCAAAGCTGTCCAGTTTTTCTGGACAGCTTCTTCTCCTTCCGCCGAGCGTCGTTGACGACGGTTAGTGCCCGACAGCGGATAACATACCGGGATTTGATCTCCGGTAATCCTCTGAGGTGGAGGACGGCGATTCGGCCAATCGGTTGACGAATACCTCTCCGGAGAAGCAAGTCTTGAGGACTTGTCTTTAGGTCCGAATTTGGATTCGGACCGTGATCATCTCTCGATCACGTCGTCTTCAACACGAGGCTAGTAACCCGTACGAAGACGAAGCTCGTGGCTTGGCGAAGTCATCCCGAGGAGCTCGGCGTGGATACGGATAGAGACGATTCTTACGAGAATCGTTCCGGTTGATGCCGTTCCCGCTACACGTCATACGGAAGGTATAACGTAGTTTAATTTCCTTTTATTGCAATTTTAATTTACGGTTATGTCTACACTTGTTGTAATAGCATGCGTGTGTTGTGTGTGTTGTAATAAATAGAAGTATTTATTATTTTTTATTGCTTCCGCTGTGCTCATGTTTACGAAACATGATCGAACACACACACGCCGCGGTGCCGGAAACCCAACAGTACTCACGCCCACGGACCCACCTCGTATCCACGTCCTGCACATATCATCAACTACGGTTAAGTTCAAGCACACAACAAGCATACAAATGAACTACTACGTCGTTCTTATATTCACATCCCTTTAACGAATACGAATTAGAAATCCTATTCTACATTCATCTAGCTACTCCATAACCACATCCAACTCAATCATAGCCCCCCCCCCCCCCCCCCCTAAACAAGGCACGAATAGAGTATCCCAACAACACACCTACCACATAAACATCACCACAAACCATCGATGTTGCAGCAAGGCCAATCAATAGTATCCTAGATCAAACCCCCCGTCTCACCTCCAGCTTAATCCACCCCTCTGATCACATTGCCGCCACCCACATTGAACTCAAAAATTGGCACCAACATCCACTCGACAATACCAATCCATAGAAACACACAGGATAGAAGAGAAACAAAGGGGAAAATGTGATATATACCAAAAATTGTAACTTCACCGATGACATGTTGGTGCAATCGGCCCAGGTCACGATTGACCAGAACTCGAGAGATGTTTTGATGTTCGAAAAAAACATATGACAATGTGATTGTCATGGGAAAAGTCCAAGTCTTGGGTACTTGGCATGGAAAACCCAAGTGGGACATTGGCATTTGGGAAAGTCCAAGCATGGGTCTTGGCAATAGAAAATCCAACATGGGTTGACAAGGAAAAGTCCAAGCATGGGTCTTGGCATGGAAAGTCAAACATGGGTTGGCAAGGAAAAGTCCAAGCTTGAGTCTTGGCATTTGAGAAGTCCAAGGGGTTGATATTGGCGACGTAAAGTCCAAGCGGGAGTCTTGGTAGCATAAGTCCAATGGTTGGCGGCGTAAAGTCAAAGCGGAGTCTTGGCGGCGTAAGTCCAATGTGCCTTGGAGGTGTAGACACCGTTAGCATGACATAGCCAATGGAAGTGTTGGAATGTATACTGAAAGCCTAGCTCTTTTTGTATGAACATTTTATTTTGGAATAAGAATCACATGATCATTGTTTGCACTTTATATATTTACTATATATGTGTGCATATTGTCTAATATTTTACATTGTAGATAACATGGTGCTTGGTGTGGCACAGAAGATCATGTTATCAGTCCCTTGTAAAATATAAGTAGAGGCTCACGACCAAGATGGTTTTGGACAAACCATTGGCATGGTTGTAGTGTAGCTTGGTATTGTTTTATCTTGAACATAAAGTTACACTAGTACACTTAGGTGTATTGAGCATGACCGACATAGAGGTGACTCAATTTAGTACTGACTACATAATTGAATCAGACCTCGGATATTATGTTGTACATGCTCTTAATCCCGATATAATAACGGGCACATGTACTTAGTATTTATTTCTTTGATTTACCAGAGGGTGAGATTTAGATGGATTAAATCAATATGCCCGGTAAGTTGGGAAATGATATTATTTACATGGTGTGCCGTTGATTATAGGAGGAAACCGTGTCCTATATATTAGGTTGATGATGTCCCCTTGAGGAGCTCATAAAGTTCATCATGTAAACCCAGCTGGTTGACTTAGTCAACATGATGATAAGGTTGAGTGGTACTACTCGAGGAATTAGATGTTAATTAATTGATGGTCAGTAAATCAATTAATTGACAGACATTCGATATCTTAAACACGGGGAGATTAATGTACAAATAATATATGGAGCCCATATTAATTTATGGGGGTTGGTGAGGTAGTTCAATGATGATCCTCTAATGGAATGGAACATCATTGATGGATCAAGTTTGTGTGGTTCCGATCCATCGGGTGGCCAAGATCCAACTCCTCCTTATGGTCCCTATCGTAGCCTAATATAATCCTTGTGAAGTCTAGATCTAAGAATGTAAAACAAAACCTAGAACCAACGGTTAGGATTAAATCCCTAGATCCGATGGTTAGGATGAAACCCTAGAACCAACGGTTGGGATTAAATCCCTAGATCCAATGGTTAGGATGAATCCCTAGAATCGACGGTTGGGATGAAACCCTAGATCCGACGGTTGGGATGAAATCCTAGATCCGACTGTTGGGATGAAACCCTAGATCCGACGGTTGGGATAAAACCCTAGATCCGATGGTGGAGATTAAAGGAAGCTTAAGCCCAATTCTATAAATAGGGGGCTTAGGCTTGGGCGGCAAATGAGACAATTTTTAGAGAATTAGGGTTTGGCTTTTCCACAAGTGGGCGGCTAGGGTTTGGGAGCTAGGGTTTTGTTTTGGGCGGCAACCTCCTTCCTCCAAGAAGTTGTCGGCGCCCAACCTTCTTCCATCTAGACTTGGCCGGCGCCCATTCTCAAGGCCTCTCTCTTATTCCTTGGCCAGCGGTTCTCCTTCCATTGGTGGCCGGTGCTCTTCCTCCTCCCTTTCTCCTTGGTGGCCGACGGCAACCCCTCTTCGAGTTGGCCGGCGCTTCATCCACTTGCTCCTTGGCCGGCGGTTGCACCAAATTCCCTAATTTGGTGGCCGATTCTAGAAAGGATAGGTATTTGTTGGTTCTTCTCTTTGTTCGCAGCGGACAAGGAAGGGAAGAACACGATCTAGAAGGCTTCTACTCGTGGAGGATCTTCGTCCACACGTCATCCACGAGAAGGATAGGACATACGGTAGAAGATCGTAAGGTATAAAGTTTTTTTCCCTTTATTTACAGATCTGAGCATGTTCTTTTATGTTTTGATTATACATGTATGCGTATGAATATATATTGTATAATCATGGACCCCGAAGACAAACACAAAAACCGGCGATCCGTCCGTCGTCTCTTCCGCGGCTAACCAACTAGAAGAGTTGTGTTGCTTGAACAACTAGTTTGTTCAAGCGACCACTCAAGTTGTTAGCACGACAACAAAATGGTTGTGCTAAGGAAGCTCATCCCATCCGGATTAATTCTTTCATTAGTGAAAATTTTAATCCGGGGACATGGGAGCCAATGAGCCTCCGAAGCAACTCCCTACAGGAAGCACCTAAAGGCTAGCACAATGGATGAACAATTCATGGATGACTTGGAGGGATCCGAGAGGCGTGAGGCTGACAGAGGTGGCTAGAAGGCTTAGGTCTAGGCTAAGGGTGGTCTAGCAAGTATGGGGGAACCATACTTGGGTTAAAACCTCATGTTTGAGGTGTGTCAGTCGACTGGTGTCATGTGGCAGTCGACTGGTGTAAGTCAACTAGGGTTTGACTGCGGGAAATGTCCCAGCAGTCGACTGCCAGAGGTGGGCAGTCGACTGAGTGGATGAGCAGTCGACTGATCTTGTGATCAGTCGACTGATGCTTGGGTTTTTGGGCACAAAATGGAGTCTCACTTGACCGCTGCGATCAGTAATCGAGTGATGGCTTGATCAGCCGACTGAGGGTCATAATTAGTCGACTGATGTCCTAGCCGTTGGATTTTTCCAACGTGGATTACACCGTTATCTCACAGTAACAGTATCATCAGTCGACTGATGGTCCCGAGCAGTCGACTAATCGACGTTTTATAGCCCAGGCAGAAGCTTTAAATGGAGCTTGTGGAGGAGGAAAAAGTATCCGGTTCTTGAGCATCCTTGGGGCGATTTGTTGCTGCAAATCAGGGTCTCCAAGGCCATTCTTCAAGCAACCAAAAGCAAGCAATCCAAAGGCATTTGTAAAGTATTTTCTTTACTTGTATTGCATTGTATTTCATATTAGTTTCTTGTTGTATTTCGTTTATTGTTGTAAACTATTGTACGAGGTTTCTCTGCCTTCGGATTATTCCGAGAAGGAGAGTTTATTAGTGGTTGCGTGTGCATCACTAGAGCTCGATCCGTGGAGTAGGAACCTTGAGGTTCCGAACCACATTATATCCTTGTGTTGTGGTGTGTTTGTCTATTTCATTATCGCTTTATTATTATTCCTCTACGTGCTAACAAAAATTGTAGACAAACGCGAAACAAATTCCATCACGAATGAACACAAGCTATTCACCCCCCCCTTAGCTTCCAACGATCCCCTACAAGTGGTATCAGAGCAAGGCCGCTCTTCTAAGTTTAACAACTAAGGGAGCATGCTAGAGGGAACAAGATGGAATTCAAAGTCAAGCTTGGATGGGACATCAACACTCCGCCACCATACGACCAAGAAGATTTTCCGACGTTGAGGGCTAGAATGGAAAATTTTTTGATGATGGACATAGAGAATTGGTTCATAATCATGGAAGGTTTTTAACCTCCTAGGGACAAGAAGGGAGATGTCCTCAAGTTAAAAAGGTGGACCCAAGAGCAACACCAAAAGTTTAAGACCGAAGTCAAGGTAACAAAACTCTTAGAAGATTTGATACCTAATGATGTCTTGTGCAAGTTAGGTGAATTTCGAGATGCCAAGGAGCTATGGGACAAATTGGCCAAGTTCCATGAGAAGCCTCACTTGGCACAAGTAGAAGAAGATAAGGAAGAGGAAGAAGAGAGCTCATCCTCAAGTCAAAGTGAGAAATTGGAAGTTGAGATGGAGTCAACTTTCGGATCAGAGGAAGAGGAAGTAGAATCGGAGGAGACCTCCACCTCTAGGATTGAGGGGGAGGAGATTAGATCACTGGAGCAACATCAAGAAGGAGCTTCAACATTCGGTCAAGATGAAGAAGCTCAAAATCCGATTCCGGCCTCCATTGAATTAGGTAACTCAAACACCTCAATTCAAAATAAAAATAATATTATGTGTTTTGAGTGTAGGGAATTTAGGCACTATAAGAGTAAGTGCCCAAAGAAAGTCAAGAAGACTCCACCGACACCAAAAGTTAAGGATGCCGATCCCCCAACAACCAAAAGCAAGGAGCAAGTGATTTGCTTCAAATGCCGACAAGCGGGACACTACCGGAATCAATGCCCAAAGGGGGAGAAGAAGACTCAAAGGGGAGCATCACAAGTAGGGGGAGCTAAGGCTAACCCTAAGGTATATTTTAATAATGTACCTTCAAAATTTAAAAGTCAAAAGCATGCTAGGAATTTTAATTCTCTTGCAATTCATCATGAAAAGCATGCTAGAGATAAATATATGTGTTTAGGTGCTAAAAGTGTCCATTTTGGTAATAAGGAGAAATTTGGGACTAATGTCCCTAAAAATATTTTACCTAGGAAATCTATCAAGAAAATAGGAGAATACCTAGGTCTTAATCCTAAATGGACTAGGCATATGCCTAGAGGAAATGCTAATGCCCAAAGACAAAATGAAAAATCAAAAATTGGGCAATTGGAGATGGAAAATCAAGTCTTGAGGTCAAGACTTGAGAAACTAGAAGAGACCCTTAGGACTATGCAAAATAAAGTTAAAGGGTCAAATGGTCAAAGTCAAGAATCTAAGAAACAAAAGTCAACCAAGGGCAAGAAAGATTTGGGTCACAAACCTAAGCCTAAGGTGACTTATCATAGTATTCCATTTGATTATGGAACACAAACTAGGTCTAGGAAGACCAAGGTTACTAGGGAAGTTATCCCTAAGAGTAACCAAGGTTTATGCCTAGTGGCTAGGGTTTCAAGGAAACCTAGGGTTGCCACTAAGAAGGTTATTAGGGAAGCAATCCCTAAGGTCAACCTAGGTAAGACCACAATGACCAAGGCTAACAAGCCTAGGAGGGTCATTAGGAAGGTATCTAGGGAGGTTATCCCTAAGGAATACCTAATTAACCCTAAGAGCTCAAATAGGTTTTGGATTCCTAAGAGCATGATCGATTCATGCTAGATGGGTTTAGGGTGTGCCAACTTTAAATGGAAGGGTAGTTAACCTAACCATGGTAAAGGTGGCACTTTAGGTTATTTTCAAGGTTATGGATACTTTGGAAATAGGTTTGATCTTTGATCCTAAAAGATTTTAGGATGTGCCAATACATTTTTGGAATTATGAAAAATCAATTAAATTGGCACAATTTAGGTTTAGAGGTTAGTGTGCCATTTTGGGGTTTTTTGGCACACTTGGGAGATTAGTAGTAATATGGAAAAATAAATCTAATTATAACAAATGACAACTAATATTAAAATTTAGGTATTATTATACCTATACTTTTTATATGTCATGCTTTTTTTGCCATATAACATGTTATGACATCATGTTTATTTTTATCATTTATATGTCATGATCATGTTTAGGATTAAGGATTAAATGTCATGTATTTTTAGATTTAATCATATGTCATGACATCATGATCATTGACTATGCTTAATTATTTCTATCATTATGCCATGATCATTTCATGCATTTAAATTGATTAAAATTGATTTAAGGACAATGACATGACTTGGAGTCCCATTTATAAGGGAATTAAGTAGAGTTGCCTTAGAAAAATATATGAAACCCTAGATTAGGGAGAACAAAATCCACATCTCACATTACATTGGCATGTATGTGTATTTATACACCCTAGATACATATGAGATGCTAGGATATGAGTTAAGTTCAAGGTGCATAGTTTTTGCATCTACGCCGTTGAAATGCTGCTGCAACGCCGACGACGTGGCAATAATTGAAGTTCTTTTTTCGTCGATATCTTTTAGTTGTTACTTCATTCTCTATATATTGTATTCAAGTGTTTCATCTTCGAGTTTTTCTTTGTAAATAGGAGAGGTGAAATTGTGCCTCTAACTCGAGCTTTTCATTGATTGTATTCATTGTCTCCTACCTCCAACGAGGAGGAGATTTATAGTGATTTGCCCTTCGTACACGGTCTAGGATCATAGGGTCTTGGAGTAGCAATCAGTATGTTGTGAACCAAGTAAAAAAACAAAGTGTCCATTTTACTTTAAGCTTTAATTTTCGCTGTATTTACTACTCGAGAATTGTTGAAACGAAAAGAAGTTTTCAAGCTCGCTATTCACCCCCTAGCTTGCTTTCGATCCAACAATTGGTCCATTTGAGATATTGGAGCGCATTGGGGGTGTGGCATACTGGTTAGCTTTACCTCAAACTCTTGAGGGTCTACGTAATGTATTTCATGTTTCTATGTTGAGGAAATATGTGCCACATGCTGATAATGTTCTGAAAGAAGTACAAATTCCACTCCAGCCTAATGCGACTTATGAGGAGATTCTAGTGCGAATTCTTGGTCACAAGGAATGACAGTTACGGAATAAAACCATCCGACTTGTAAAAGTTGGATGACAGCATCATACTGATGAAGAGGCTACGTGGGAGCTGGAAGATATTATTCGAGCTCGATAACCTCATCTGTTCACTTGAGGTATATGGTGATTCAGGAATTTCTTGAATTAATTTTCGTAGTTAAGTACGAAATTTGGGGACCAAATTTTTATTAAGTGGGGGAGAATGTAAAATACCACAAATAAATTGCTTAGAATAATACCTTTATTATTATTCCTTAAGTAGAGAACTCGTTATTGGGATAATTAAATTAATGAGGGATTAATTAAAACCTAGATTTAATTGCTTGAAAAAGGGGGTATCCGGTTTTATTTTTACCGATCCAAATTTCTCCGCTGCACCCAACTCCTCCTCACAATCCCCTCATTCTCGTGACCCTCTCCTCCTCGCTTCTCTGCTTCTCGCCACAACCATCCTCCTTCTACAAGCGGTGGCCTACTACCCTCGATGGTGCTCACGGACACGTCGACGACGAATATGCTCGTGGCTGGGAGTTTACGTCGGCGGCGTCCGACACCCTGTTCTGACGGGAACCTCGATCTCTGCCGGAGCAATGTGAGGCTTTCTTCTTCTTCCCCGATCTCGAATGAGATCAATCTCCTATCGCATTTTTGTATTCTCTTGCAGTTCATATACTTGGGGTTAGGGAAGTGACAATTTTTCGACGAACACAGCAATTTGGGGGAGTGCCATGTAGGGGATCGTTGGAAGCTAGAGGGGGGGGGTGAATAGCTTGTCTTCGTTTTGTAGGGATCCCGAGCGATAAACAAAATTCACAGCGGAAAACTTAGGATCCCTCCAGAGATCCAAGCAAAAAAATATACTCATTTCAATTATCGATTCTATCCTATAGGAATCGAGATTACCTTCGAAGCGTACCCTTCGAATTCCAGTCAGCAACACTTGCGGATCTCAGCGTGGTCAGAATGTCCACGCCTCTACGGTGCACACACACACGATCTTGGAGAGAAGAGGTAAGCCCTTTCGGTTGTGCTAGCAACCACTCCAAGGTCTCACTTTTCCACTCGGTACTTGGCCCTCTTGTGTTGTGAACGAAAAAAATATCTTATTTCTTTTTCATTGTACACGTTGAAGAAGAAGAAGCCACAATAATACACCTTAATGAGACATTAAATGCACTTCCTTATTCTCCATGGTAAAAGAAAGGAAGTCAATTAATGCTCATTAAATGCACATTAATGATTTTTAAATCCCATTTAAAACCCCATTTATTAATTTGTGTATTATATTATTAATTCATGTATTATTCATTTTAGCCTTCTTCTCTTGGTTTGACTTGAGTCTAACTCAACATAAACCAATTTGAGTCCAACTCAAATTTAGCCAAGTAATGAGTCTTACTCATTCTAGTTAATCCAATTAACTAATAATTCATTTTAGTCAAACAAAAATGATTTCCTCTCCAAAATAATATGTTCTTTGTGTGTGACCCTATAGGCTCTCATAACGTTGGCAATGTATCCAAAACCATTTTAGATACATAAGCAATGAGCGGCATCTAGCAATACATCATTGCTACCCAAGTGATGAGAATGTCGAGATCCGACAACCTCTTCCGTGACTATTATCATATGACAGTGTCCTTCTATCCTTGATATCTCAAATCGATCAATGAGGCATAGACCGTGTCGCCCTCTTATCAATCTTTATGTTTCTTGATCCCCAAGTAGACTCACTCAAATAAATGAGCTCAATATCTCATATTGACTCATTTGAGCATGGCCATGCATTTTGTGGTCCTACTCTATCAAGAGGCCAAAGATATCACTCCCGTCATATGGGAGGGATAGATCCCATCTACATCACTCACATCCCTCCGCGTAATTCGTTACATACTCAGTGATCGCCGTTATAGTCACCCAATTATGATGTGACGTTAGACGATACCAAAGTACATAACTACTTATGTAGGGAACCGTAGTGACTTCAGGTCTAAGGACTATTCATACCAATAGTCACATGAGAAAGTATATGACACTCATATAACGATCCATGATACTTTCTCATGGTGGGTCAATTTAGTATATATAGTCTCCAATATATATACCCATGTATCAATGTGATATCACATATCCATGACTTGTGAGATCAAGTCATCCATTGACCTACATGCTAGTCTCAATGTATCAATATAGCCCTTGTCTATTAATACAATACTCGACTAGGAATATTTAAGAATAGTGTTCTCTATAGCTTCTCATAATCAATTCTACCAATTGATATACTGTAGATAACAACCTACTATTCATGGGCATTATTATATTTATTTAGCTGGCACACGCATAAAGAAATATAATAATCAATCTTTGCCTTTATTAATGCAAGAATATAATACAAAAGTCTCCCTCACCAATCATCTCATAATTGACACTAAGGGCTCATACTAACAATCTCCCACTAGCACTAGTGCCAATCACTGTAATCTCTAAGACCCAGTGACCTAGTATGACCATCATGCTTCCTCTGTGCCAAAGCCTTGGTCAAGGGATCCGCAATGTTAGCATCAGTGTCTACTATGCATATCTGAACATCTCCTCTATTGATGATCTCTTGAATGAGGTGATACCGCCGCAGTATGTGTTTGGTCCTCTGATGAGAGCGAGGTTCCTTAGCCTGAGCAATAGCCCCATTGTTGTCACAATAGAGGTCTATTATGCTAGGAACCACCTCAAGTTCAGTGATGAACTTTCGGATCCAAACAACCTCCTTTGCTGCAGAAGATGCAGCAATATACTCGGCTTCTGTTGTAGAATCTGCAACTGTGTCCTACTTCGAACTCTTCCAACTCACAGTGCCACCATTCAAGCAAAATACATACCCTGACTGCGATCTGGAGTCATCCTTGTCAGTTTGGAAGCTCGCATCACTGTAACCCTTTACAGCTAGCTCCTCATTGCCTCTAAATATCAAGAAATATTCTTTTGTCCTTCGCAAGTACTTAAGAATATTCTTGACAGCTGTCCAGTGATATTCACTGGGATCTGATTGATACCTGCTTGTCATACTTAAAGCATACGAGACATCGGAGCGAGTACAAATCATGGCGTACATGATAGATCCTATAGCTGATGCATAAGGGATCTGATCCATGTGATCTCTCTCCTCCTTAGAAGAGGGAGATTGAGTCTTCGAAAGACTCATACCATGTGACATTGGCAAAAATCCCTTCTTGGAATTCTGCATGGCAAAATGCTTAAGCACCTTGTCCACATATGTACTCTGACTCAAGCCAAGCAATCTCTTAGATCTATCTCTATAGATCTTGATGCCTAGAATATAGGCTGCTTCACCTAAGTCTTTCATTGAAAAACAATTCCCAAGCCAAGTCTTCACAGACTGCAGCATAGGAATATCGTTTCCAATGAGCAGTATGTCATCTACATACAATATGAGAAAAACAATTGAGCTCCCACTAACCTTCTTGTAGACACAAGGTTCATCTTCATTCTTAATGAAACCAAACGTTTTGATCACATTATCGAAACGAAGATTCCAGCTTCTAGAAGCTTGCTTTAAACCATAAATGGACCTATGCAACTTACAAACCTTTCCTGCATCCTTTGGATCGACAAAACCCTCAGTTTGTGTCATATACACATCCTCGAGTAGATTTCCGTTAAGAAATGTTGTTTTGACATCCATCTGCTAGATCTCATAGTCATAGTAAGCTACAATAGCAAGCATGATCCGAATGGATTTGAGCATCGCAACTGGAGAAAAGGTTTCATCATAGTCAATACCATGAATCTGCTTGAATCCTTTTGCTACCAATCGACCTTTATAGGTATGCACATTACCTTCCATGTCAGTCTTTCTCCTAAAGACCCACTTACACCCAATGGGTTTGACCCCTTCAGGTGGATCAACCAAAGTCCAGACTTGGTTAGTGTACATGGATTCTATTTCGGATCTCATGGCCTCGAGCCATTTCTCAGAATCTGGGCTCATTACAGCTTCCTGATAGGATGTCGACTCATCAAGCATGATACCATCGTTATCATCCAAGAGAAATGAATATCTCTCAGGTTGATGACGTATCCTATCAGACCTGCGCAGAGCTTGGTCTACCTGAACAGGTTGTATCACAACTCCTTGTGATGACTGTTCTTGTTCCATTATGGTATCAGTGTTATTTTGTGTATCTTGAACTTCTTCAAGATAAATTTTACTCCCACTTATTTTTCTAGAAATAAATTCCCTTTCTAGAAAAATACCATTTCTGGCAACAAACACTTTGCCTTGTGTGGGGTTGTAAAAGTAATATCCCTTAGTTTCCTTGGGATATCCAACGAAATAGCATCTATCTGATTTGGGGCCTAGTTTATCTGATACTTGACGTCGTACGTAGGCCTCACAACCCCAAATCTTCATAAAAGACATCTTGGGACTCTTCCCAGTCCATATCTCATATGGTGTCTTTACGACTGCCTTAGAAGGAACACGGTTAAGTGTGAAAGTAGCGGTCTCTAGAGCATATCCCCAGAAGGAAGGAAGAAGTTCTGTATGACTTATCATTGATCGTACCATATCTAATAGAGTACGATTTCTCCTCTCATATACACCATTCAACTGTGGTGTTCCAGGTGGAGTGAGCTGAGATCTTATCCCACACTCAACTAGATAGTCACTAAACTCTTAGCTTAGGTATTCCCCACCTCGATCTGATCGAAGCATCTTAATACTCTTACCAAGTTGGTTCTGTACTTCATTCTTGAATTCTTTGAACTTTTCAAAGGATTTTGATTTGTGTCTCATAAGATACACATATCCATATCTACTGAAATCATCAGTAAATGTGATGAAGTACTGATAACCTCCTCCGTCATGATTTTGAAAGGACCGCATACATCACTATGTATGAGGCCTAATAAATCTGTCGCTCATTCGTCTTGTCCACTAAATGGAGTCTGGGTCATCTTGCCTAAAAGACAAGATTCACATACCTCATATGATTCAAAATTAAATGAGTCCAGTAATCCATTCTTATGGAGCTGGGCTATGCGACTCTCATTTATGTGACCCAAGCGACAATGCCAAAGATATGTTTGATTCAAATGATTAGATTTGAATCGTTTGGTATTTATGTTATAGATTCAAGGGGTTTTCGTCTAGAACATAGAGTCCATTCATCAAGTGTGCACTGCAATAGAACATTTCATTTAAATATACAGAACAACACTTGTCCTTTATTATAAATGAAAAACCTTTCTTGTCCAAACAAGATATAGACATAATGTTCTTAGTTATTGCAGGTACAAAATAACACTCTTCAAGTTCTAGAATTAAACCACTGGGTAACGATAAGGAATATGTTCCTACAGCTATAGCAGCAACTCTTGCGCCATTGCCAACACGTAGGTCCACTTCTCCTTTTGTCAAAGATCTACTTCTTCTCAAGCCCTGCACATTGGTACAAATGTGAGAAGCACAACCGGTATCCAATACCCATGAGGAAGAAATAAATAGATTGACTTCTATAACATGTATACCTGAAGTGGAAGTCTCACTTCCTTTCTTCTTCTGAACTTCCTCGAGGTACTTTTTGCAGTTCCTCTTCCAATGTCCAGCTTCCTTGCAGTGGAAGCAAGTCCCTTCCTTGGCCACCCCACCTTTAGGCTTCAATGCTTTGTCCTTATCTTTATTCTGGGTCTTACCCTTGCCCTTTTTAACCATAAGTACATCATTAGTACCAGGTTGCATCTTCTTAAGATTGCTCTCAACAGTTCTCAACATGCTTAAGAGCTCAGGCAATGGTTTGTCAATTTCGCTCATGTAATAATTCATGAAAAATTGACTAAAGCCTCTAGGCAGCGAATATAGAATAAGGTCAGTGGCCAACTCTTGGCCTAAAGGAAACCCCAATCTTTCAAGGTTCTCAACATACCCAATCATCTTGAGTACATGAGTTCCTACGGGTGTTCCTTCTTGCATTTTGCATGAAAATAATGCCTTAGATACCTCAGATCTCTCGTGCCTCTCGCCCCTTGATATAGTTGCTTCAAGTGTGCAACCATATCGAAGGCATCCATGTTCTCATGTTGCTTCTGAAGCTCAGAGTTCATGGTTGCAAGCATAAGGCATGATGCATCTAATGCATCATCTTGATGCTTCTTGTATGCATCCTTATCTGCACGAGTAGCATTATTGGCAGGTGGTTCAGAAATGGGTTGCTCTAGGACATAGAGTTTCCGCTCCTGTTTGAGAACTATTCTCAAATTTCTGAACCAGTCAATGAAGTTTGCTCCATTGAGCTTGTCCTTCTCAAGGACCGATCGCAGAGAGAGGGTATTTGACGTATTTGAAGACATAGTAATCTACAACAGAAATAATATGCAGAAATGAGTATTATATCTGAAATCATTTAATTAGGCCTTTAATTAAATGAGACTCCCACTGATTCCCTTAGCTTCAATAGGAGCTAGTCATACCAGTTCTATTGAGCTTCAAGTTCATGTGGGACAAGATCCACATCATACCTCACCTTGAGTTAGCTTTGGCTAATCGCCCAAGATTTAGTATCACTAGGTAGGTAACATTTTACCAATTGCATCGTATGCAACTCTTGGAATAAAGGATCAAGATTCACATTATACATCATCTTGAGTTAGCTTTAGCTAATCACCCAAGACTTAGTATAAATGTTCTCTTATCCGTGTCTCCTAACTATTAGGAAATGCCTCTAAGTATTTCTCAATCTAATTGAGACACTTAGTGAAGTCTCATCCAAAGTTTGATAGCAGGACATCACAATTGTCCTCTCGCACTCTACCAAGATAAAATGCACTGCTTTGCTTTGGCAAACCCAACACAAAATGATCGAGGTAGTTTATGAGTACCAAACTTTGGTAGGCATATTCATTTGACTTAATTTTAAGATAACAGATTATCTAGCATGCATCACATACACACAAAATATATCACATATACGCTAAACGTGACATGGTTATGTCCCTTATTCTACGATTTCTCAAGCCAATGAGAAAATCGATTGGTTACCCTAGGGATAGCATCTTCTCCAAGCGCTTCCTTTGGTCAGCATGTGTTGTCAGCATCGTCCTTGTAACATCCACCTTCAATGGACTTTCATTGCTTATTTATTTTGTACAATACAAAATGAGAATACTCGAGTTACATTCGAGTCTAAATCTATTTTACAACTAGAAAATAGAAGTGAAGGCACGACACGCAGGTCGTGAAAAAAAAATACAACACCCACATACATATGATGGCACGCAGGCCGTATTACGAATTACAACACATAACCACAATCATATTGGATCCTAGGCCATAACCATGCACCATATACAAATCATTCACAATGATTTAATAAATTATTTTATTTATCAGTTTTATTATGTGCAATTTTTAAGACGCTATGCCGATTAGCCGCAACACCACGGCGGTCCCGCTAATTCATCTTGTGAGTCGCTGCCCATTTTGTCCATCTCTATGAACCCGAGACCTCCAGATGGCTAGGTGTGTTCGGCACCGTCCGACTTGAACCAGCCCACTTGGTAGACCATCTTCTTGGCTGAATCAACTCGGACACAGGCGGAGTCGGCACCATCCGACTTGATTCAGCCCACTCGGCAGACTATCTGCTTGGCTAAATCAACTCGGACATATACCGAGTCGGCAAAAAAAAACATAATAAAACTAATCTCATGTTTATATCACATAAAACACCAAAAAAAACGTGTACATTTTTTTTACAAGTGGCTCTGATACCATTGTAGGGATCCCTTGCGATAAACAAAATTCACAGCGGAAAACTTAGGATCCCTCTAGAGATCCAAGAAAAAAAATATACTCGTTTCAATTATCGATTCTATCCTATAGGAATCGAGATTACCTTCGAAGCGTGCCCTTCGAATTCCAGTCAGCAACACTTGCGGATCTCAGTGTGGTCAGAATGTCCACGCCTCTACGGTGCACACACACACGATCTTGGAGAGAAGAGGTAAGCCCTTTCGGTTGTGCTAGCAACCACTCCAAGGTCTCACTTTTCCACTCTATACTTGGCCCTCTTTTGTTGTGAACGAACAAAAAAAAAATCTAATTTTCTTTTTTTATTGTCCACGTTGAAGAAGAAGAAGCAACCATAATACACCTTAATGAGACATTAAATGCACTTCCTTATTCTTCATGGTAAAAGAAAGGAAGTCAATTAATGCTCATTAAATTCACATTAATGAGTTTTAAATCCCATTTAAAATCCCATTTATTAATTCGTGTATTATATTATTAATTCATGTATTATATTATTAATTCATGTATTATTCATTTTAGCCTTCTTCTCTTGGTTTGACTTGAGTCTAACTCAACATAAACCAATTTGAGTCCAACTCAAATTTAGCCAAGTAATGAGTCTCACTCATTCTAGTTAATCCAATTAACTAATAATTCATTTTAGTCAAACCAAAATGATTTCCTCTCCAAAATAATATGTTCTTTGTGTGTGACCCTATAGGCTCTCATAACGTTGGCAATGTATCCAAAACCATTTTAGATATGTAAGCAATGAGCTGCATCTAGCAATACATCATTGTTACCCAAGTGATGAGAATGTCGAGATCCGACAACCTCTTCCGTGACTATTATCATATGACAGTGTCCTTCTATCCTTGATATCTCAGATCGATCAATGAGGCATAGACCGTGTCACCCTCTTATCAATCTTTATGTTTCTTGATCCCCAAGTAGACTCACTCAAACAAATGAGCTCAATATCTCATATTGACTCATTTGAGCATGACCATGCATTTCGTGGTCCTACTCTATCAAGAGGCCAAAGATATCACTCCCGTCATTTGGGAGGGATAGATCCCATCTACATCACTCACATCCCTCCGCATAATTTGTTACATACTCAGTGATTGCCGTTATAGTCACCCAATTACAGTGTGACGTTAGACGATACCAAAGTACATAACTCCTTATGTAGGGAACCGTAGTGACTTCAGGTCTAAGGACTATTCATACCAATAGTCACATGAGAAAGTATATGACACTCATATAACGATCCATGATACTTTCTCATGGTGGGTCAATTCAGTATATATAGTCTCCAATATATATACCCATGTATCAATGTGATATCACATATCCATGACTTGTGAGATCAAGTCATCCATTGACCTACATGCTAGTCTCAATGTATCAATATAGCCCTTGTCTATTAATACAATACTCGACTAAGAATATTTAAGAATAGTGTTCTCTATAGCTTCTCATAATCAATTCTACCAATTGATATACTGTAGATAACAACCTACTATTCATGGGCATTATTATATTTATTTAGCTGGCACACGCATAAAGAAATATAATAATCAATCTTTGCCTTTATTAATGCAAGAATATAATACAAAAGTCTCCCTCACCAATCATCTCATAATTGGCACTAAGGGCTCATACTAACACGTTCGTGATGGAATTTGTTTCGTGTTTGTCTACAATTTTCGTTAGCGCACAGCGGAATAATAATAAAGCGATAATGAAATAGACAAACACACCACAACACGAGGATATAATATTGTTCGGAACCTCAAGGTTCCTACTCCACGAATCGAGCTCTACGAGCTCTAGTGATGCACACACAACCACAAATAAACTCTCCTTCTCGGAACAATCCGTGTTGGGTTTCCGGCACCGCGGCGAATGTGTGTTCGAACATGTTTCGTAAACATGTGCACAGCGGAAGAAATAAAAATAATAAATCTAATTTATTACAACACACACACCACACGCATGCATAGTACAACATGTGTAGATATAACCGTAAATTTAAATTTTGCAATAAAAGGAAATTTATACTACGTATACCTGACGTATTACATGTAACGGAAAAGGCATCAACCGGAACGATCCTCGCTAGAATCGTCTCTATCCGTATCCACTCCGAGTATCTTCAGGATGACTTCACAAAGTCACAAGCCTCGTCTTCATACGAGTTACTAGCCTTGTGTTGAAGACGATGTGATCGAGAGAAGATCACAATCCGAATCAAAAACTCGCTTCTCTGGAGAGGTATTCGTCAACCGTTTGACGAATCATTCATCCTCCACCTATGAGGATTACCAGAGATCGAATTCCTGGCAAGGCTACCGCTGTCGGAGCTCCAAATGTCGTTTAAATGATGCTCCGACAAGAAGAAAACACGCTGTCCAGAAACCTGGACAGCTTTGGTGGAGACCTTGCGTCGGCCAAAAAGGAAAGCTATATGCTCACCTTGTCGTCGGAGCCAAGGAAGATCACCGGAGCTCCTCCGGCAATAGCTAGATGCCGGCAAGTGGGGAGGATGGCAGCTGCTGGACGCCGGTTGGAGAAGCTTGGGCGGCGGCAAGGAGTTGGGCGCTGGCAAGACTAGGAGAAGAGAGGGAGGTGGGCGGCAATATTAGGGTTTCTTGGATTAGGGCTTAACAAAACCCTTAAGCCCTATTTTATAGAGAACAAATTCTCTTAATAGTTATCGGATCATAACCAAAATCCCGTTAACCCGCTCCATTAATTTAAGTTAAAATAAACCAAACCATGTTGGTCTATTTTAAGTTAAAACGAACCGAACCAACTTTGGTTCATTCGTTTAAAACAAACCAAACCCCTTTGGTTTATTCTCCTCCATTGGATTAGAACCAAACCAATTTGGTTCATCCATCATGTCTTCATAAGACACGACCCATCCACACTTCCATTGCGACTGAAATGATTTCATGCTCGCTCCTTGTTTGGTCCAACCAAACCTAGTTTCTCTCGGTCTGAGAATCTCATTCTCAAGCTCGTTTTAAATCCTTCGGATTATGCTCGTTGTGCGTGTGACCAAATAGGTTCTCGGTTTATGTTGGCCGTCTATAATTAATAATTAATTATACAATAATCATGAGTTGCACCTAGTAGTACATCATGATCCTCAATTAATCGAAAAGATCAACGGTTGATCCAGAACTATTTCTGAAACCCTTCAGTAGCTCGAATGAATCATGCCCCATTCCCTTCACTCATCTTATTCCCACTTGGTTCAGGACATGGTCTATAGTGTCAGTCCCCACTAGGTTGACTACGTCACACCTAGCCCAAGTATCATTTCCTCGTCCTACGGATTCTAGTTACTGCACATGTATCGAAGAGTACCTTACTCTAAACATGTAATGCTTTGGCCAAAGACTTTAGTAACAATCCGACGAGAGGCCATGGGTATACATCTCCTCACAAGGAGTGGTGAATCCTTTATAGGCTATTCAAACACCTTCGATCACTTCGACTTATACCCAATCATCCCGGGTCCACATCTCCTCAGAGATGCTTGCTTAAGATGTCAAAGCATAAGTCTTTATGATCAAGATGACTTGAATACCGCAAGTCAAAGGAACATCGCACTTAAGCTGCAGTAAGAACTTCATTGACATATCTATATATGCAGAGAACCATATGAAGAGTTACGGCTGGTCACTTCAATGAACTAGTTACCATAACTAGCATCCACGATTAACTCCGGACATCACAATGTCTCCAGCCAGTGAGAATCAGCTGCTTGGATACACCAAGGAGTATACCTCATGCTAGTCTCGACAGAATCAATGGTGTCCAAATCCATCAATTCATCGACTAGGGATAATTCCGATACATCACAATTACACATGTATAGATACTCACTAGTTGTGATCCAATCACAAATTCTCTCATGCTGTAAATCGTATCGTGGACATTCAGTAAATGAGTTTAAGATCTAATCAAATACATGAAAACATGTATACTCAAATAGTGAATCTTCATTTATCATATAAATGGTTCAAACATAAGGCGATTGCCTTAGGACATCTCTCATATATTACTAACAATCCGGAGGCAGAGAAACCTAGTACAATAGTTTACAATAATAAACAAAATACAACAAGCAACTAATATGAAATACAATGCAATACAAGTAAAGAAAACACTTTACAAATGCCTTTGGATTTCTTGTTTTTGGTTGATTGAAGAATGGCCTTGGAGACCCTGATTTGCAGCAACAAATCACCCCAAGGATGTTCAAGAACTGAATATTTTTTCCTCCTCCACGAGCTCCATTTAAAGCTTCGAAAATGTCGACACCGATCGCCGACCATCGATGATGGATGACATCGCCGGAGACAACGGTGTAATCCATGCTGGAAAAATCCAATGGCTAGGACATCAGTGGACTGATTATGACCAATAGTTGACTGATCAAACCATCACTCGATTGCTGACTACAGCGGTCGAGTGAGACTCCATTCTGTGCCCCAAAACCTGAGCATCAGTCGACTAATCACAAGATCAATTGACTGCTCATCCACTCAGCCGACTGCCTACCTCTGGAAGTCGACTGTTGGGACATTTCTCTCAGTCAAACCCTAGTTAACTTACACCAGTCGACTGTCATATGACATCAGTCGACTGACACACCTCAAACATGAGGTTTTAACCCAAGTATGGTTCCCCCATACTTGCTAGACCACCCTTAGCCTAGACCTAAGCCTTCTAGCCACCTTCGTCAGCCTCATGCCTCTCAGATCCCTCCAAGTCATCCATTGCGCTAGCCTTCAGGTGCTTCCATCGGCTATGTCATACTAACGGTGTCTACACCGCCAAGGCACATTGGACTTATGCCGCCAAGACTCCGCTTGGACTTTACGCCGCCAACCATTGGACTTATGCTGCCAAGACTCCCGCTTGGACTTTACGCCGCCAATATCAACCCCTTGGACTTCTCAAATGCCAAGACTGTTAGGACAATCAACCCGTGATATGGTTTTGATGTGTGTGGCAAGGGGTTTAAGTTAGGTTGTTATTGTGATTTGATATGTGCGTTGGAGTCTTGCAGGACTTAGTCATTCGGACATGGAGCCTTGGCGAGTTTCACATCTCATGACTCAGTCTTTGAGTCAGTGAAGGATGGCTTTGTGGAAGCCGTGTGCTTGGAGCATCCGAGGGACCGCCGGACGAGGAGCTTGGAGTGAAGTCGGAGGAAGTAGACTTTAGGGCGAGACACGAAGGATGATGCTGCAGAGTTATGCGCTTGGCGCATCCGAGGGACATGGCCAGACGAAGACAACTTCGAAGGCGAGGGACTCCAAGGGATGAGAGTGAGAGAATATAACCCGGGAATGGGTAGTGCTCTTAGGTGAAACTTGGCCATTTGGCTAAGTGTTGGATGAGATTTCCCGACATCAGTCGACTGCAATGGAATGGCAGTCGACTGCTCTGAGTCGAACGGGGTTCGACTAGTGTTCGAATGATGGGTTTAGGCCCAACAGTCGACTGACATGGAATGACAGTCGACTACCAGAGGAAGTCACGGGCACAGAACCCCCCGTAGACGACTGACCAGCCGACTACGGAGGCAGCAGTCGACTGATGGTTACATCAGTCGACTGCCAAGGGATCCATTGGACTACAACGGTCGGGATCTGACGTGTTCAGAGGTTGTTGTAGCGGTGACAGTCGACTGCCAAAGGTAGTAGTCGACTGATAGCGGCCAACGGGAAGAAATCAGCCCTCTCTATAAAAAGAGAAGGTGTGAGATTTTGGATGGCTAATGCTTAAGTTCCAAACTATCATCCAAGTTCTCCACAAGTGTTAAACTCCTTCTAGTTTCTTTCACATCTATTGTAAGAGAAGGAGTATTCTTGAGTTGTAAGGGTTTACCTCCACCTTGCATTGGCTAAAGGGAGAGACCAATAGTGGATTGGTTGCGGAGTGATTCACCGGGGACGAATCGGGTCGTGGATTACCGGCGAGGCCGTGAACCACGTTATGACTTTTTGTTAGCATTTGTATTCTTATTTCTATTTGCTTGTCTTATTTTGTTTCCATTGCGCTAATATTCTTGGTAGACGAGCAAATCCCATCATCGTACGAAGAGGGATATTCACCCCCCTCTAGCCGGCCAACCACATCAATCCCCTACAAGTGGTATCAGAGCCAAGACGCTTGTTGAGGACTAACCGCCAACACAAGCACTATATCAAGAGATGGCCGACTCGAACATTCATCCACCGAAGTTTGAAGGAGAATTCTCTTGGTGGAAAAAGAGAATGGAGGTATTTTTCTAAACCAATTTCGAAATTCTTTTAATTATGGAAAACGGTTTCGAAATGCCTAGGGATGAAGAAGGGGAGCCATTGGAAAAATCAAGGTGTAGCAAGAGGCAAAGGGAAGAGTACTTGGCAAACTCAAAAGCCAAACATCACCTCTACAATGTACTCCCCCAACAAGAAGTCAACCGGATAGGAGAGTTTGCTAGCGCCAAGGAGATGTGGGAGAAACTAATAGAGATTCATGAAGGCACATCCGAGGCGAAGCTAGCAAGGAGAGATTTCCTTCGTGTTGGACTTTTCGAGCCATAAAAACCGCTTTTTGCGTTGCGGAAACCCCGGAAGTCCGGCCACGGATCCGTACGAAGATGTATTAAAACTAAAATATGTATGTGTTTACTAAAAACCCTAGATCTACCTTGGATCTAGAGGGTGATATCATTACCCTCGATGCGACACCCTTCGCAAATCCCGCTCGTCCAAAAGCTTCATCGGAACTCAAGAGCATCAAGTGCACACTCCTCTATTGGTATCCACACAAGCAATAGGTGGAGAAAAACAATCTTGAGTGTGCTAGCACTCCTTAGATGCTCACGGAAAGATGAGGAAGAAGAGGGAGAGAGCTTGAGAGGATGATCCAAGGAAGAAGATGAAGTTGGAGAGTAACTCACCAAATCAATTTCACCATCAAATGGAGTAAAGTGGCCGACCACAATAAGGCTTGGGAGGTTACATGCATGCATGTAACTCAAATAGCTCTTGGTCTCCCTCATGAGGTGGCACCACATGATAAGTCAATGATGATGTGGAGCATCATCATTGGCCGGCCATGCCAAGCCATCATCATGACATGGCATTTGGTCAAGTCAAACTTGACCTTTCATCTTCCCTATCAAGTCAAGTCAAACTTGACCTCTTATCTCGCATGGTTGATCAAATCCAACCATTTGATTCAAGTCAATTTTAATTTAATGAATCTCTATTCATTAATTTAAATTGATTTGATGAATCAAATCTAAATTAGACTCATTCAACACTTGAATCAACTTGAGTCTAACTCAATTAGCCTAATTTGGATTACACTTAATCCAATTTGGTTTATCCCATGAACCTAATCCTCATGGTTCATCATATGAACCTAATCTCCATCTAATTGCCCTTTGTGTGTGACCCTATAGGTTCTTGTAACGTTGGCAATGTCCCTAAACCGACTTAGAAACATAAACAATGAGCGGTATCTAGCAACACATCATTGCTACCCAAGTTACAAGAATGTTGAGCTCCAATATCACCTTTGTGACTACTAATTGTGAGTCTCACAATATGTGACAATGTCCCTCTATTTATGACATCTAGATTGACCAATCGAGGCATAGACCGTGTCATCCTCGGTACAATCTATATCTTGAACTCCAAGTAGACTCACTCTAATCAAATGAGCTCAATATCTCATATTGACTCATTTGGGCATGGTCATGCACTTTGTGGTCTCACTCTATCAAGAATATCGATGTCACTCCCGTCATATAGGAGGGATAGATCCCATCTACATCACTCACATCCCTCCGTATAATTTGTTACATACCCAATAATCGCCTTTATAGTCCACCCATTTACGGGTGACGTTTGAAGAAGCCAAAGTATGCAACTCCTTATGTAGGGAACCATGGTGACTTTAGGTCTAAGGACTAATAGTCATACTAAAAGCCACATGAGAAAGTATATGACACTCATATAATGATCCATGATACTTTCTCATGGCGGGTCATTCAGTATACATTCTCCAATGCATACCCATGTGTCAACTTGATATCTCATATCCATGACTTGTGAGATCAAGCCATCGTGTTGACCTACATGCTAGTCTCTACGCATTAACATTGTCCCTGAATGATAATACTTGACTAGGAATGATTAAGAATAGTGTTCTCTATAACATCTCATTATCGATTCAACCAATCGATTGATATAGATAAAAACCTACTACTCAAGGACGTTATTATATTTTGTTATTTGGCACCAATACAAGTAAATATAATAACCATGCCTTTATAAATAGGAATATGAATAAAGTCCATACAACAATCATCACATGATTGACTCTAGGGCTTTCACTAACAATCTCCCACTAGCACTAGTGCCAATCACCATAGTATCTAATACCCAATGACCTAGTGTGACCATCATGCTTTTTCTATGCCAAAGCATTGGTCAAGGTATCTGTGATGTTAGCCTCTGTGGATACTCTGCAAATCTTTACATCTCCTTTATCGATAATCTCTCGAATGAGATGGAAGCACCGATATATTCGGCCTCTGTTGTAGAATCAGCAACTGTGTCCTGCTTGGAACTCTTCCAGCTCACAGGGCCACTATTCAAGCAAAACACGAACCCTGACTGCGATCTATAATTATCCTGGTCAGTTTGGAAGCTTGCATCGCTGTAACCCTTTACAGCTAGCTCCTCATCGCCTCTAAATATCAAGAAATATTCTTTAGTCCTTCTCAAGTACTTAAGAATATTCTTGACTGCTATCCAGTGACGCTCACCTGGATCTGACTGGTACCTACTCGTCATGTTCAAAGCATACGAGACATCAGGATGAGTACACAGCATGACGTACATGATAGATCCTATAGTAGATGCGTAAGGGATCTTATCCATGCGGTCTCTCTCCTCTCTAGAAGAGGGACTTTGAGTCTTCGAAAGACTCACACCATGTGACATCGACAGAAGTCCCTTTTTGGAATTTTACATGGCAAACCGTAGTAATACTGTGTCAATGTATGTACTCTGTCTTAGGCCAAGCAATCTCTTATATCTATCTCTATAGATCTTGATGCCTAGAATACAGGCTGCTTCACCTAAGTCCTTCATTGAGAAGCACGTCCCCAGCCAAATCTTCACAGACTGTAGCAAAGGGATGTCATTCCCAATGAGTAGTATGTCATCCACATACAATACAAGGAAGACAACTGTGTTCCTATTAACCCTCTTGTAGACACAGGGTTCATCTTCATTCTTGATGAAATCAAACTGTTTGATCGCATCATCGAATCGAAGATTCCAGCTTCGAGAAGCTTGCTTTAGCCCATAAATGGACCTTTGCATCTTGCATACTTTCCCAGTATGCTGTGGATCTTCAAAACCCTCAGGTTGTGTCATGTACACATCCTCGAGTAAGTTTCCATTCAGAAACGCGGTTTTGACATCCATCTGCCAGATCTCATAATCGTGGTATGCTGCAATAGTAAGCAAGATCTGAATGGACTTAAACATCGCCACTGGAGAAAAGGTTTCATCATAGTCAATACCATGAATTTGCTTGAAACCTTTAGCCACCAATCGACCCTTATAGGTATGCGTAAGTCCATCCATGTCAGTCTTTCTCTTAAAGACCTACTTACACCCAATGGGTTTGACCCCTTCAGGTGGATCAACCAAAGTCCATACTTGGTTGGTGTACATGGATTCCATCTCAGATCTCATGGTCTCTAGCTATTTCTCAGAATCTGGGCTCATCACAGCTTCCTGATATGAGGTAGGCTCATTGTCAATGAGCATAACGTCATCATGGTCAGACAAGAGAAATGAGTGGACTATAAAGGCGATTACTGGGTATATAACAAATTATGCGGAGGGATGTGAGTGATGTAGATGAGATCTATCCCTCCTATATGACGGGAGTGACATCGTTATTCTTGATAGAGTGAGACCACGAAGTGCATGGTCATGCCCAAATGAGTCAATATTAGATATTGAGCTCATTTGATTATAGTGAGTCTACTTGGAGTTCAAGATATAGATTGTACCGAGGATGACACAGTCTATGCCTCAATTGGTCAATCTAGATGTCATGGATAGAGGGACATTATCACATATTGTGAGAGTCACAATTAGTAGTCACAAAGGTGATGTTGGAGCTCAACATTCTTGTAACTTGGGTAGCAATGATGTGTTGCTAGATACTGCTCATTTCTTATGTTCCTAAATCGGTTTAGGGACATTGCCAACATTACAAGAACCTATAGGGTCACACACAAAGGGTAATTAGGTGGAGATTAGGTTCATATGATGAACCATGAGGATTAGGTTCATGGGATGAACCAAATTGGATTAAGTGTAATCCAAATTAGACTAATTGAGTTAGACTCAATTTGATTCAAGTGTTGAATGAGTCTAATTTAGATTTGATTCATTGAGTCAATTTAAATTAATGAATAGAGATTCATTAAATTAAATTGACTTGAATCAAGTGGTTAGATTTGATCAACCATGGGAGATAAGAGGTCAAGTTTGACTTGACTTGAGAGGGAAGATGAATGGTCAATTTTTACTTGACCAATTGCCATGTCATGGTGACATGGCATGGGGGCCAGCCAATGATGGTGTTCCACATCATCATTGACTTATCATGTGGTGCCACCTCATGAGGGAGACCAAGAGCCATTGGCTCTTGGAGTTACATGCATGCATGTAACCCCCCAATATTGAAGTGGTTGACCACTCTCATTAGATGGAATTCATTTGGTTGTAACTCCATCATCTTCTTCCTTGCTCTCCTCTCAAGTTTTCTCTCCCAATTCCTCATCTTGCCAAAATTCCTAAAGGGTGCTAGCACACTCTAAGGTATTTTCTCCACCATTTGTCCATGTGGATACCAATAGAGGAGTGTACACTTGACACTCTTGAGTTCCGACAAAGCGTTTGGGCGAGCGTGATAAGCGAAGGGCGTCGCATCGAGGGTAACGCTCTCATCATGTAGATCTAAGGTAGATGTAGGTTTCTATAAACACATACATGTTTTTATTTTTTATATCTTCGCACGGATCCATGGCCAGGCTTCCGAGGTTTCCGCAATGCAAAAAGCGGTTTTTGCAGCTCGGAAAGTCCAACACTAACATCTCACACTCATCTACGTGGCTCAGTACACAAACACATTGGACCTATGTGTTGTGAGATGTGTTGGCTCCTTAAATCTATAGGTGCATGCTTTCTAAGGTAAACCCTAAGCTAGTTCCATGTAGCATGAAAAATAAAAATAGGGTATATAAATAAAATAAGAGTTGAATCCTACTCTATTGTGCACATTCCTAATTTTCGTCTAAGCAGACTAAACTCTACTTTTAGTAAGGGTTTGGTGAAGATATCCACTAGGTTCGATTTGGATTCAACATATTCGAGTTGTATTATCCCATTTGCTACATGTTCTTGAATGAAATGGTGTTTTGCCTCTATGTATTTTGTCATAGAGTGACAAATTGGGTTCTTAGTGAGGTTAATATAACTAATGTTGTCAATGAAAATTTTAGTGTTACTAAAGTTCAATTGGAAGTCTTGGAGAGTATACTTCATCCAAAGAAGTTGAGCTACACACTCACCCATCGCAACGTACTCGGCTTCGGTGGTAGATAAGGCAACACAATATTGCTTTCTACTACACCAGCTAACTAGACTCGAGCCTAGGAGTTGACAACAACCACTCATGCTCTTCCAATCAAGTTTACTACTGGCATAATCTGAATCAGAGTAGTCGATTAGTTCTAACTCATTAGACCTAGGGTACTAAATTCCTACGTTTAGTGTTCCTTTAAGGTATCGAAAGATGTGTTTGACTAGTGTTAGGTGCGACTCCTTAGCACAAGATTGAAATCTCGCACACATACTCACTATGAAAAGTATATTAGGTCGACTAGCAGTTAAGTATAGGAGGCTACCTATCGCGCTCCTATAGTACTTTAAATCAATTGGCTTTCCTTCTAAGTCTTCTCATATACTCACATTAGTTGTCATTGGTGTGTTAATTTCCTTAACATTTTGAATTCCAAATCTATTAATTAATTCCTTAGCATATTTTCGTTAGTGTAGGTAGATACCTTCTCTAGTTTGTTTAATTTGTAAGCCTAAGAAAATGGTTAGTTCTCCTACTAAGTTCATTTCGAACTCACTTTCCATTAGTGAAATGAACTCATTTAATAAAGTTGTATTGGTAGTTCCAAAAATTATGTCATCTACGTATATTTGGCCAATAAATAGCTCTTTCTCTAAGGATTTTACAAATAGGGTTGGGTCGACTAAGCCTTGAATAAACCCTTTAGACTTAAGGTAAATCGAAAGTCTTTCATACCAAGCTCTAAGAGCTTGTTTTAGTCCATATAAGGCTTTTCTAAGTTTAAGGACATTGTCGGGTTTGTCTAGACTCTCAAATCTGGGTGGTTGGCTAACGTAAACTTCTTCCTTGATAAATCCATTCAAGAATGCTGACTTAACATCCATTTGAAATAATTTAAATCCTCGATGTGCAGCGTAGGCTAATAACATCCTAATCGATTCAAGTCTAGCTATGGGTGCATATGTTTCATCGTAGTCTAACCTCTCTATTTGACTGAATTCCTTAGCAACTAACCTAGCCTTATTTCTAACGACTTCTCCTTTATCATCAAGTTTGTTTCGAAATACCCACCTCATTCCAATTATTGTTTTCCCCTTAGGTGGGGGTACTAATTCCCAAACTTGACTCCTAGTAAATTGAGCTAACTCTTCTTGCATAGCTATAATCCAATCGGGATCAAGAAGAGCTTGTTCAATTGTTTTGGGTTCAATTTTTGAGATAAGTGAAATTTGGCTTAGGTTCCTATAGGATGCTCTACTTCGAACTCCTAAATTGGGATCACCTATTACTTGATCAATAGGATGATTCGTTTGTAACCTAGATTGATTTGGGTTAGGATTTACACTAGATTCATTTTGTGAGTTAGATTCGGATCTAGAATTAGGTTCAGGTCTAGAGTTAGGTTCATTAAACACTTCTAATCCGGGTTATGTAGTTTTGTTTTCTTCATCAAATACTATGTTAATTGTTTCTTTGATTTTTAGGGTTTCATTGTTATACACCCTATAGGCTTTACTAGTGGTTGAGTATCCTAGGAATGTCCCGGTAGTTGTCTTAGGGGTGAATTTCCTAAGTATTGTTTAATATTCAATATGTGCACCCTACAACCAAAGACCCTAAAATACTTAATGTTTGGTAATTTTTCGTAATAGATTTCATATGACGTTTTAATATGTCTTCTAACTAGTAGGATCCTATTTTGAACGTAGCAGGTTGTATTGACCGCTTCTGCCCAGAACCTATTAGGTAGGTTATACTCATTCAAAATCGTTCTAGCGGCTTCTTGTAGGGTTCTATTCTTACACTTGACTAGACCATTTTGTTGTGGGGTCCTAGGACAGGAGAATTCATGACGGTATCCGTTTTGGTTACAAAAGTCGAAAATCCTATGATTTTCGAATTCACCACCATGATCACCTCTAATTCTTTTAACCTTAAGATTCTTTTCATTTTCTATTAATTTGCATAAATTGATGAGTTGTTCTAAGGTTTCACTCTTATGTTTTAAAAACCTAACCCATGTGAACCTAGAGTGGTCATCGATTATAACTAGACAATATTGGCTTCCATTTAGTGACTTGGCTCCATGAGAGTCAAAAAGGTCTAAGTGTAGGAGCTCAAGTACACTTTTGGTTCTTTCTTGGTTGGTTAGTTAATGTGAGATCCTAGTTTGTTTATCTTGTTGACAAACATTATAAATTTTATTTTCCAAGTTATTAAGGTTGGGTAGACCTCTGACTAAACCACTCTGACTCATTTTGTGTATGAGTCTTTGGTGAGAGTGACCGAGTCATCGGTGCCACAACCAGGATTCCTCTTGTTAGGTCATTAGACACTTGGTTGAGGAGTTGGGTAAGTTAATTGTGTAAATGTTGCTATTCCTAGTTCCCTTAAGTATAATTGTTAAAGTATCATTATTTTTGATTAGGAATTCATTTTGTAAGAAGGTGACTTTATAGTTATTATTACATAATTGACTAACACTAAGTAAATTAAATTCGAAATGCTCAACTAAAAGTACATTACGAAATATAAAGTTTGAGTTTAGTTCAATATCACATGAACCGATGATTTTGAGCTTCCCGTTGTTTTCGAATGCTACCAATCCTTGGATTTTGAATCTGAGCTTCAAAAATTTTAGTTGGTCTCCGGTCATATATCAGGAGCACCCACTGTCCAACATCCATTGAACCTACACATATAGTAGTTGGATCAAACATTGGAATTTTAAAGTTGGTTGAACATTTTAGCCTAGTAGTCATCTCACCCTTTCTACATGATCAAATATGTTATCCTTATATGTTTTGTGAGATCACTTCAATTTTATTGATTAAGTTTAGTGAATTGAAGATAATCAACCTTGGGTTAGATTTGAATTTAACCCTTAGCTCGTCAAGTAAACTTTTCGAGAAATTGGCTTCCAAGTTGTGGCGAGGCACAGAGGCCTTCTTAGATCGGAACAACGACCACTTCCGTAGACAAAGCCAAATTCAAGAAATTGATCACTTGAGCCACTTAAGATAACTCTCTGGTCTAACTAGTTTAGGATACAGTGAGGTAGCTTCAGCTAGTTCAACTTAGTCGAGTGCACCAAGCTAGATACACCTTATCTAGTTCAGACACACAAGACTTTGTTTCCCTAATGTACTATCATCTCGTCACGTCTTGATACTATGTTATCAAGATTTATTAACTATTGATCCTATCTAGCCATTCTAAAAATTAAAACAACAATTTAGCTAAGCATGCAAAACTAATTCAAGAAATAAAATAAACAAGTTTAGTACTAGCTCCCCCTGGACCATTGAATTGATTCGGTCTTCCTACGTAGTGGATTTGGTCCTTGGGAACCCAATACTTAGTGGATCCTAATTGTGAAATCAAAATGATGTTAGGGACCCATGCTTGGACTTTTTGTCTATTTCGATTTACAATCGACATATAAGATTTGTTTGTAGTGGGTGATCTAAATCCGAGTCCAGCCTTATTGTACACGGTCTTTTGTGATCCAAGTAGTAGGTCAAGACCCTTGGACCCCAAAGTAAACCTTTCCAATATTTTCCTATGATCTTGGACTTGTCCTTTCAAGACAGAGTTCTCTTCTTCGAGTTTTTCAACTCGAGTTGAGTTCTCCTCTTGAACTTGACTAGTCGAAGAGGTCAGGGAGACCTCATGTTTAAGGAGTTTCACCTCCTCAACTAAGGTCTTGAATTTGGACTCGGACTTAGCTAATTTCTTAGTTAAATACTTAATTGCATTATAAAGGGTATCAATTAACGACCGACTCACCTTGATCGAATCTTTTGAACCAAATACGGATTCGTGGCTTGTCTTGAATTAGAGTTCATCATCGGATCTGGAGTTGAACTTGGTCTCAGACTTGTAGCTTGTTTCAGGTTCGGACTCGTTTTCGGGCTCGGTCGGCTTTGCCATGAATGCAATGTTGTTGAGCTCGTCTTCTTCCTCCGACAACTCTTCCCATGATGCGTTGAGCGCCTTCTTCTTGGATTGAGATGGTTTATTCTTTAGTCTTGGACAATCCAATTTGATGTGGCCCATCTTGTTGCATTCGTAGCATCTGTAGTTGGAACTTTGCTTGGGTATGCTTTCCTTGGATTGCTTGATCGGGCATCTTCGGCTCTTGATCATCTTCCGATGTGAAGCTCGATGAGCTTATTCCATAGGTCTTTCGCACTTATGAATGGTCCGACCCGATTGAGCTCCTCCTTGGAAAGACCACATTGTAGGATTTGGGTTGCCTTTGCATCGGCCTCCACTTGATGCTTCATGGCGTTGGTCCACTTGTCACAGTCTAGGAACTCGACATCTTCATTGGTAGGTAGCAAGAACTTGGTCTGAATGACAATCCACATCTCGACTTGGATTTTTAAGTAGCACTCCATCCAACCCTTCCAGTAACGGAAGTCATCTCCATTGTAAAACGGAGGTCGGGCGATGCTAAACCCTTCGAGATGGGCCATCGAAAACGAATCTTGCACATAAACAAAAAAGACACGAAAAAGATTGCCAAGACTCTAGTCTTGGATTAGTAATGCAGGAAGAGAATAAACCAAAAGCTGAAATTAAAAAAAATATATACGAAAAGAAGACCAAAAAGTTGCTAGATTAGTGGTTGCACTAAATCTTAGCGCCTCACTCTGATACCGATTGTTGGATCGAAAGCAAGCTAGAGGGGGTGAATAGTGAGCTTGAAAACTTCTTTTCGTTTTGACAATTCTCTAGTAGTAAATGGAGGGGAAATTAAAGATTAAAGTAAAATGGACACTTTGTTTTTTTTTACTTTGTTCACAACCTACCGGTTGCTACTCCAAGGCCCTGCGATCCTAGACTGAGTACGATGGAATGCACTATAGATCTCCTCCTCATTAGAGGTAGGAGACAATGAATACAATCAACAAAAAGCTCCAGGTAGAGGCACAATCCCACCTCTCCTCTTTACAACGAAAAGCTCGAAGATGAAACACTCGAATACAATATAGAGAAAATGAAGTAACAACTAAAAGATACCGACGAAAAAAGAACTTCAATTATTGGCACATCGTCGGCATTGCGTCAATGTTTCTACGGCATAGAGTAGTCATTAATGGCGCGACATTGCGGGAGAACTTGGAGAAGAATTTAGATGATCCCAAAGGGTGAAACCCCCTTATTTTATAGCCCTCTAAACCCTTGCTCGTTGAGATCTAAATCTGAGTCAAAGCTCTTTATCTCCCCAAGATAAGAGGAGCTTATCTTGACTTTCATCGAGCTGGTCAGTTTGAATAGCAGTCGATTGATCACCCTCAGCAGTCGACTGATGCTAGGATCAGTCGACTATTGCACTGTTTTCTCAACTACAACAAAGAGTTAGCACGAAAACATAAGTAATGGTAGAAATGACGGCTACTTACTGTCCGATCTCGACCTAGATTTTCCACTAGATGTCTTAGTCCACTTGCCGCCTAAAGTCATCCCCATACAGAAGACCCGACCTCACCATTACTCACACTCGTACTTACCTCTGGTTCTTTGCGACTTGTCGCTTAGTTTCCGATCTTCACCTAGGTTCTTCGACTCCATCCGAAGTTCTCCTAGTGTCGCTCGACCACCACGATTTCTCGACTTAAGTTTCTCCGGGTGTCGCTGACCTTCATCTCAGCTTAAACACTTTCACACACTTAATAGTAGCTTATGAGATAAAGATAACACCTAAACTTTGAGTCTTTGCCATAATCAAAATATATGTTTGATTATCTGGTGCCCCTGCACCAACACTAATATAGCATGGATCTAGTTTCCCCTTTAGCTCGAATCTTTTGACTCCCTTTGTAGGTGAAACACACACAAGATCTCAATAAATCCTCCAAGGTCTGAATGGTGCGCTCTGACTGACCATCTGTTTGCGGATGAAATGTTGTATTGAGGCGAAGCTCTGTGCCCATAGCCTATTGAAGATTTTGCCAGAATCGTGAGGTAAATCCTAGATCTCTATCTGATATGATACTCAAAGGCACTCCATGCATCCTGACAATCTCTCGACAGTATAACTCTGCCAAACGATCCAATGTGTCCGTCCCATGAATAGGAAGAAAATGAGCAGATTTGGTTAATCGATCTACAATCACCTAAATCGCATCATGTCCTTTGCAGGTTATGGGCAATCCCATAACTAAATCCATGGTGATGTTCTCCCACTTCCATTCTGGTATCGGAATTTCCTGAAGCAACCCAGCTGGTTTCTGATGTTCAACCTATACTTGCTGGCATACTAAACATCGAGCAACAAAGTCTGCAAAGCCCCTCTTCATATTGTCCCACCAATATGAATGCTTTAAATCTTGGTACATCCAAGTACCACTAGGACGTATAGCAAATCTTCAATGATGTGCTTCTCATAACAACTCCTTAACTAGATGCGTGTACGGAACACATAGCCTTCCCCGAAAATGAAGTACTCCTTTCTCGTTACACGAGAAATCTATCTGACATCCTGAATCTATTATACTGAGCAAAAACTAAAGATGTTGATCACTAACTTGTGCCTCTTTAATCTTCTCAACAATAGTTGACTCGGCTACCATAGAAACTAATATTCCTCAGGATTTTTGTCCTCATTCAGACAACCCTAACTGAGAGAACTATCGAACTAGATCGGTAACTATTGTCAAATGACTGGCCAAAACCCCACGAGACTTCCTGCTCGGTGCATCTGCTACCACATTTGTTTTTCTCGGATGATAATGAATGTTGCAATCATAATCCTTCAGATATTCCATCCATCGCCTCTATCTAAGGTTCAGTTCTTTCTGTGTGAAAAGATATTTCAAACTCTTTTGGTCTATGTAGATCTCAAAAGTAACTCCATACAGATAATGTCTCCATATATTCAAGGCAAAAATAATGGTTGCTAACTCCGGATCATACACAGGGTAATTCTTTTCGTGATCCTTTAGTTGATGGGAGGCATAAGATATCACACGGTTGAACTACATCAAAACTACACCCAACCCTTAGAAAGAAGCATCAGTATATAGTACCATCCCATCAACACCAGAAGGAATCACTAACACTGGTGCAGAAATTAGCCGTTGTTTAAGCTTTTGATAGCTAGTTTCACAAGCCTCTGACTAGGTGAACTTGATCCCTTTCCAGGTCAAGTGAGTGAGTGGTGTGGCAATACGAGAAAATCCTTCCACAAATCCACGATAATACCCGGTCAAACCAAGGAAACTATGTACTTCCTGAACTGACTTTTGCTGCTCCCAACTAGTAATGGCCTTGTTTTTCTAAGGATCTATAGAAATATCTTTGTTAGATACCATGTGTCCGAGAAAACCCACTGAGGATAGCTAAAAAGCACATTTACTAAACTTGGCATACAACTGTTCCCGTCGCAACGTCTCCAACACTATCCGAAGATGATGTTCATTCTCCTCCTCCGATCGGGAATATATCAAAATATCATCTATGAATACTATCACAAACTGATCTAGATGCCTCAAGAATACCCGGTTCATCAAGTCCATAAATGTGGCTGGGGCATTAGTGAGACCAAAGGGCATCACTAGAAACTCGTAATGTCCATAACAAGTATGGAATGCCATTTTTTGAACATCCTCATCTCTAACTCTTAGTTGATGAAAGCCTGAGAGCAAATCAATCTTAGAGTATATACATGTATCCTTGAGTAGATCAAATAAATCCTCTATCCTTGACAATGGATATTTGTTCTTCATAGTTACCGCATTCAATTGTCGATAATCAATGCATAACCGCAACGACTTATCTTTCTTTTTAACAAAAAGAATCGGAGCTCCCCATGGCGAAGAACTAGGACAAATAAATCTCTTATCCAACAACTCCTACAGTTGTATTTTAAGTTCATTCAGCTCTTTCGGTGCCATCCGATAAGGAGTTTTCGATACCGATGTGGTTCCTGGAATCACTTCTATCGCAAATTCCACTTGTCTAGGAGGTGGCAAGCCCGGAAGTTCATTCGGAAACACATCTAGATACTCTCGGACTACCCACACACTAGAGAGGGGTGGTAGTCCCTCGCTCTCAACTTTAACTAGAGACAATAAGTAACCCTAACAACCATGGGCTAATAGTTTCTGAGCGTGTAATGCTGATATAACAAACACTCCATCATCTCTGGTACTAACGAATTTCCATGCAGGTTGATCTGGTGGTCGAAAATTCACTACTCTTGCTCTACAATCCACTATAGCATAATAAGTAGCCAACCAATCCATACTAAGAATGATGTCAAACTGTACCATTTCCAAAACCTGAAGGTCCACCGTAAGAATATGCCAATCGAAATCTAATGGGCAACTCTTGATTTCTTGATGGCTAGTCAGCACCTCTCCTGATGGCAAATATACCTCTAACCCTCAAGAATGAACCATTGGAATTCTTCCAATCCTACCCAGAAATATTCTAAATACAAATGAATGTGAACTACCAGTATCAATCAAAGTATCAACATATATGGAATAAACTAAAACCATACTCCGAATAATGATCCCTCGGCCTGCTGTGCCTCCTCTCTGGTCTTGGTGCAGGGACACTAGATAATCGAACCTAGGTTTTGATTATGGAAAAGATCCAAAGTTAAGGTCATATTGTTGTCTCATGAGTTGAATTAAGTATGCAGGAAATGGTTAAGCTAAGCTGAAGGTTAGCGACACCCGGAGAATCTCGAGTCGGGAAATCGTGGTGGTCGGGCGACACCAGGGGAACTTCGTGGGAGTCGAAGAACCTAGGTGGAAGACCGGAAGCAAAGCGATAGGTTATAAAGGACCAGAGGTAAGCTTGTGTGAGTGAGAGATGGTAAGGTCGTGTCCTCTGTACGGGGACGACCGTAGGCAACGATCCGACTAAGACTTCCTGTGGAAGGTCTAGGTCAAGATCAGACAGTAAGAAACCATTGCATTTATCATTTTATGTGCTAACCTCTTACTGCAGGGAAGTGACCAGGCTAGCAGTCGACTACTGACCATTGGATAGTCGACTGATGCACATCAGTCGACTGATGGAAGGCATCAGTCGACTGATGGCGACGAATCAGCCTTTTGTGCTAGGCCAAAATAGATAATGTTTGACGCGGCCACTTCGTGATAAAATATGGTACCACCTCATGATCAGTTCCAAAAGATGAGGATATACATCAAGACTTATTCCAAGGCAAAACTCTATAAAAGGAGGGGAGGACTCCAACCCAAACATCAATCAATTCTATTCTCAAAGTGCTCCTACAATGCCAAAACTCCAACGCCGTAACGCCGTAACGCCGATGCAACGCCAACTTCAAAATCTATTCGTTAGTAGCAAGTACTTTTTTTATTTACTGTATTCGATTGTGGTTTTAATCAAAACGAGGTGAGGTAGGCTTGTTGCCTCATCCTTGTACTTTCAGTTTTGTGATCGCTGTCTTCTACCTCCAATGAGAAGGAGACTTGATAGTGGATTGACCCTTCGTACGCGGTCAATGATCATGGGGCCTTGGATAAGCAGTCGGTGGGCTGTAAACCAAGTAAAAATAAATTATGTTATTTATTTTTCCACTGCGCTTGCTATTATCGAATGAACAAAAGAAAATTTTACGCTCGCTATTCACCCTCCCCTCTAACGACGCTTCTCGATCCAACATCTGGTTATAGCATAAACACGTTCAACCCCCACATTTGATGGTTGCATCCCTGATGATGTAGTAGAGTGCCTCCACTCAGGTTGAATCTGGTTCTGTGGTACCGTAGACTGAGTCGACTATGCCGACATAATATACCCCGGAGAGCTAGCTGGTAAAAATTGTTGTGTAGGTACCCCTGGATAGTAAATCACTAGAGCTGTCGGATACTGAATAGCTATTATCACCACTGAAGAGACACCCCCTGTATGTGATACAGCTATGCCTGTGAAGGTACTGGCTGCTTTTGACCATATGTATGTGTCCTTGGTGCTGTCCTCTGCTGTCGATGCTAGCTAGGATTCTTTCCCTTGTTGGAGTTATCTGAAAACTCCAACTGTGCCCTCAAAGTACACTCCCGATTGGTATGCCTTGGAATTTTATGGCTTTTAAATCCACATCTATAACATCCGGTCCTGTTCTAGCTCTTACAACCCTTCTGAGAACCTCCAGAATACTCAAAAACTAGATGCTTCCCTTTTTGCGATCTAGATGATCCCTCTATAGAACCTCAAGTAGCTCCATCTCTAACCTGCTTCTTTTGAGTCTCCTTTGCTGAACTCTGTTTCGGCTGCTTACCCTGTGACATCTGCTTCTCAACATCCTTCTCCCGAGCAATCTGCTGAGAAGTCATCTCGATAAAGATAGCTCGATCTAATGCCTCTCTGTAAGAGTTAATAGAAGACCCTGATATTCTGGCCCAAATATATGTAGCCAGACCTTGAGTAAACTGAAACACTCGATCTCCATCCTGAGCCACCAGATGAGGGCAAAACTCCACAAGTCTGGTAAACTCTACGTTATACTCCATAACCGATCAATCATCTTGCTTAAGGTTCAAGAACTCCTAGCACCGAGCCATAGAAAATGCAGAAGGAAAATATTGTCTCCAGAAAGCATCTCGAAAAACTAACCATGTAATCTCACGCTCCCCAAATAGGGTTTTCTGCATCTTCCACTAGGTAACCGCCTGATCTCGAAGATGGTATGCCGCTAAGCCCACTTTCTCCTCGTCTGTACAATTCACGTAATCAAAAGTGTCTTCCAAATTATTGTTGGTGCAATAATGCCCCAAGCATCTATATGTTTTGATGATTGCATAATCATCTAAGTTAGGCAATGCTTTGTGATTTAATTTTTAATGTGTTCAAGTGATAGGAAAATCTAAGTATGAAGACTTGGTAAAGGCAAAGTCCAAGTGTGATCTTGGCAAGAGAAGTCCAAGGAAAGGGCTTGGTGGCGTAAGACCAAGCATGTAGTCTTGGTGGGGGTAAAGTCCAAGCGGACCTTGGCAAAGGAAGTCCAAAGGCAAGTCTTGGCAGCGTAAGTCAAGCATGTAGTCTTGGCGGTGTAAAGTCCAAGCGTACTTTGGCAAAGGGAAACCCAAGATATGACAAAACCGAAGAAAGCTCTTGGAAGCAAGCACAAATGATGAACAAGTCACGGACTCGGAGGGATCCTGGATGCGCAAGGCTTAAGGAAGATCTAGAAGGTTGAGTCTAGGTCTAGGGACTCAATTCAAGTATGAATTACTCATACTTGATGAGTATCAGTCGACTGATACGATGTAGCAGTCGACTGATAGAATGCTCAACTGAGTCAGGCTGAAAAGCTAACGGCGATCATGCCTAGTCTTGGCGGATCGATGATGTCACTCATCGATCGCCAAACAAAGGATACGTCGATCAAGTTGACATCAGGCACAAAATGGGGTCTCACTCGACTGCACGTCGTGATCACTCGATTAGTCGACTGATGAGCCTACTGTTAGATGATGATGCCTGTGAATCCCACGAATCCGCTATTCATAAGTCGTTAGCCGCGACGGCAGTCGACTGATGTACAACATCAGTCGACTGATCATGGCCCAACGAAAAAAACAACCCTCTTTCTATAAAAAGAGGGCTTGGGGTGCTTGAGAAGGCTAGTGCTTATCTTCCAACCTCATTCTCAAGCCCCTCACAATTTTCAAATGCTTTCTTTGTTTTTAATTCCTCCTCTTCTCCTAAATCTCATTTTCATCATTGTAAGAAGAGAAGAGGGTCTTGTAAGAGAAAGCTTCTTAGTGAAATTGCTTGGGTTGATCCACCTTAAGGATCGCCATAGAGTAGGAGCTTTATCTTCGAACCACGTAAATCTCCTTGTTAGAGATTGTATTTGCTTGCTTTTAAATTTTGTTTAGCTTTTTGTGTTTGCTTCTGCTAATCCTTTTGTAGAATTCGAAAAGAGGCTATTCAACCCCTTCTAGCCTTCTAAGGATCACCAACAAGTGGTATCAAAGCCAGGATCGCGTCGGAAGATTTAACCATCAACCAGAGCATAATGGCATTCCAAGAGGGGTATAGCATGGCGAGGCCTCCATTTTTCGACGGCAATGACTTCGGCTATTGGAAAGGTAGGATGGAATACTACCTTATGAATGATATTGAAAATTGGTTTAGTGTTATAGATGGATTCGAGAAGTCGGTCGATGAACACGGAGCGCCTATACTGACCAAGGATTGGATGAGGGACATGGCCAAGAAGGCTCAAGCTAACACTAAAGCAACGAACACACTTCAATGTGGTTTGTCAAAAGAGAAATTAAGCAAAGTGGGGCCTTTCGAATTGGCAAAGGAGCTTTGGGAGAAGCTAATTGAGCTCAACGAGGGATCAAAGGAAACAAGAAGAGCCAAGAGAGATCTCTTGATAGGACAACTCCAAAGCTTTTCCATGAAGACCAACGAGACTGTAAGCCAAATGCACAGTCGCTTCAAGGAGGTAGTCAACGGACTACATGTGATAGGTGAGAAGGTCGACAACTGAGACCTTGTGAGGTATATTCTTCAAGCTTTCCCTAGAACAACCTTATGGGCATCAATGGTAGATGCTTATAAGGTATCTAGGGATCTTTCTTTGGTTAAATTAGATGAACTCTTTTGTAAATTTGTGTTGCACGAGCAAGCTAACACTTCATCCAAGGAGAAAGGTGTAGCTCTTTTTGTAGGAAAGAATGACAAGAAGAAGAAGGAGAAGAAAGAAGTCTCTTCTTCATCCAAATTCGAGGAGGAGTCATCTAGTAGCGACGACGAGCTATCGGCTAGTGAGGTAGCTCATTATGTTAAGAAGTTTGGTGGGAGGTCAAGGAAACTCACCAAGAAGGATGTGAGGAGGATGTTCCAATCCTCCAAAGATAAAAATTCTAGTAATTCAATTTCTACTCCTAATGTTGTTTGTTATGATTGCAACAAGAAAGGGCATATCAAGCCAAATTGCCCGGACCTAAAGAAGGAGGAGAAGGAAAAGAAGAAGGAAAAGAAGGAGAAGAAGAAGAAGGAGGCAATGGTGGCACAAACATGGGATACCCTAAGCCTTGAAGATTCCTCCGATGATGAAGAAATTTGCCATGTCATAAGAAACATGGCACTCATGGCTTTGGAAGATAGCTCAAGTGAAGAGTCATCCTCCTCCTCCTCCTCAAGCGACGAATCATCATCTAGTGACGATGAGGTAAAGGACTCCCCTAGAATAGACTTACTATATAAAACTATTGCATGCCTTCAAAATGCACTAAATAAATCAAAGTCTAGGATTAAGGATTTAAAAGTAGAAATTAGATCCATTAAGAATGTAAAAATTTCTTGTGATGATGCATGTTCATTTAGGAATGAGAATGATGAACTTAGGAAAGAAATAAGTAATCTACGAGCATGCTTAGAGAAATTTACGAATGGGTCAAAATATCTTGACATGATAATTAAGGACCAAAGGGCCATTTATAACAAGGCCGACATAGGATATAGGCCTAAGGAGAAGGAAGTAGCTTTCACCTAACTAGTTAGTAGAAAATCAACCATTAGAAGCAAGGCTAGAAAAGCTTGGGTTCCCAAAAGCTATATAGTTAATGCTAACGGTCCTAAAATTTAGGTGCCTAAAACTTGCATTTTTTATGTTGTATAGGTAGAAGGACCAAGCTTATGGATTGTTGATAGTGGTTGCTCAAAACACATGACCGGTGATGAGAGCAAAATTTCAACAATCAACCACATTAGCAAGGGGAAGGTGTCTTTTGGAAATAGTGGTAAACTTAAGATCCTAGGAAAAGGGACAATTGAGGTATCCCCAAACCTTGCAATTCACAAAGTATTATTAGTTAAAAATATGAAATTTAATTTTCTTAGTGTAAGTCAACTATGTGATGCCAATTTTGATGTTAAATTTGATTCTTCTAAATGCTTCATAAGACACAAAAATCAAAATGATTGCATGTTAGTAGGTTTTAGGAAATCAAATATATACTATGTTGATTTATCCTATGCTACTAACGCTTCTACTAAGTGTCTCATTGCAAAAGAAGAAGAGAGTTGGCTATGGCATAGGAGGCTAGGGCACATCAATATGAAAAACATTGCCAAAATAGCCAAGATGAAGCTAGTCAAGGGGTTGCCAAAAGTCAAGTATTTTAAGGACAAAATGTGTGATGCATGTCAAGAAGGAAAGCAATCAAGTTCATCACGCAAAGGTAAAACTTAACTTAGTACTGCTTTACCTTTAGAACTCTTGCATGTTGATTTATTTGATTGTCATAGTACCCCTTCTTTAATTGGTAGTAAATATTTCTTAGTTATAGTAGATGATTTTTCTAGATTTACTTGGGTATTCTTCATGAAACATAAGGATGAAACCCTAGGAATAATCATAGGCTTTAGCAAAAGAGTAGAGAATGAAAGAAATCTCAAAATCAACTGGATCCATAGTGATCATGGTGGAGAATTTGAGAATTCTAACTTCTCTAATTTTTATTTAGAATAAGAGTACAAGCACGAATTTTCTTGTCCTAGAACACCTCAACAAAATGGGGTTGTGGAAAGGAAAAATCGTGCCCTACAAGAAGCGGCTAGGACTATGCTCAATGCATATTCTTTACCTAGCTACTTGTGGGTGGAAGCGGTCAACACCGCTTGCTATATCCAAAATAGGGTTTTAATTCATAGGTTTTTAGGAAAAACCCCATTTGAATTATGGAATGGTACAATTCCAACAATTCACTATTTCAAAGTCTTTGGATGCAAAGTTTACATTTTAAACACCAAAGACAACCTCGGTAAATTTGAATCCAAAGCGGATGAAGGAATCCTAGTTGGATACTCATCCACTAGTGTAGGGTATAAAGTTTATATTAAAAGAAGTCAAAAGATTGAGGAATCCTCAAATGTGCAATTTGATGAAACTTCAAATACTTACCCTAGGAAATCCCCTATTGATGATGATATCAATGACAAAAATCAAGAAATTACCCAAAAATTTCAAGATTTGACTTTAGGGGGTAATGATCAAGGGGGAGAGTAATATCAAGGGGGAGTAAGAGGTGATTCCGATGATGAAAGAAGGTTTGAGTATAATTATGATCAAAATCAAGTTAATACACCTCCTAGAACAATAAGAGTTCATCAAAATCACCCCTTAGATCAAGTTGTAGGCGAATTATCTCAAGGTGATAGGACTAGGTCATTTCATAGAGCTCCATCTAGTTATATATGTTGGGTTTCCGGCACTGTGGCGAGTGTGTGTTCGAATATGTTTCGCAAACATGTGTACAGCGGAAGAAATAAAAATAATAAATCTATATTTATTACAACACACACATCACACGCATGCATAGTACAACATGTGTAGACATAACCATAAATTTAAATTTGCAATAAAAGGAAATTTAACTACGTATATCTTTCGTATCACGTGTAGCGGGAACGGCATCAACCGGAACGATCCTCGCTAGAATCGTCTCTATCCGTATCCACGCCGAGTATCTTCGGGATGACTTCACAAAGTCACGAGCTTCGTCTTCGTACAGGTTACCAGCCTCGTGTTGAAGACGACGTGATCGAGAGAGGATCACGATCCGAATCCAAATTCGGATCCAAAGACGAGTCCTCAAAACTCGCTTCTCCAGAGAGGTATTCATCAACCGTTTGACGAATCCTTTGTCCTCCACCTCTGAGGATTACCGGAGATCGAATCCCAGGTAAGTAAGGCGCTGTCGGAGCCCCAAACATCATCCAAACGATGCTTCGACGAGAAGAAAACAAGCTGTCCAGAAAACTGGACAGCTTTGGTGGAGGAGTAGGCGTCGGCCAAAAAGGGTAAGATGAAGCTCACCTTGATGCCGAACCCAAAGGAGATCACCGGAGAGTTGCCGGAGGATCACCGGCCGAAGCTTGGATGCCGGCAACAATTTGGACGGCGGCACAAGGGGCTGGGCGGCGGCAATGGAGGTGTTGGCGCCGAAAATCACCAAGGGGAGGTGGGCGGCAACTCTTAGGTTAGGGTTTTGGATTAGGGCTTAACAACACCTTAAGCCCTCTTTTATAGAGAACTAATTCTCTTAATGGTTATTGGATCATAACCATAAGGCCCGTTAACCCGCTCCATTAATATAAGTTAAAATAAACCAAACCATGATGGTTTATTTTAAGTTAAAACGAACCGAACCAACTTTTGGTTCATTCGTTTAAAATAAACCAAACCCTTTGGTTTATTCTACTCCATTGGATTAGAACCAAACCATTTTGGTTCATCCATTATGTCTTCATAAGAGACGGCCCATCCACGCTTCCATTGCGACTGAAACAATTTCATGCTCGCTTCTTGTTTGGTCCAACCAAACCTAGTTTCTCTCGGTCTGAGAATCTCATTCTCAAGCTCGTTTTAAATCCTTCGGATTACGCTCGTTGTGCGTGTGACCAAATAGGTTCTCGGTTTATGTTGGCCGTCTATAATTAACCATTAATTATAGAACCATCATGAGTGGCACCTAGTAGTACATCATGATCCCCAATTAACCGAAAAGATCAACGGTTGATCCAGAACTATTTCTGAAACCCTTCAGCAGCTCGAATGAATCGTGCCTCATTCCCTTCACTCATCTTATACCCACTTGGTTCAGGACATGGTCTATAGTGTCAGTGTCCACTAGGCTGACTACGTCACACCTAGCCCAAGTATCATTTCCTCGTCCTACGAATTCTAGTTACTGTACATGTATCGAAGAGTACCTTACTCTAAACATGTAATGCTTTGGCCAAAGACTTTAGTAACAATCCGACGAGAGGTCATGGGTATACTTCTCATCGCAAGGAGTGGTGAATCCTTTATAGGCTATTCAAACACCTTCGATCACTTCGACTTATACCCAATCATCCCCAGGTCCACATTTCCTTAGAGATGTTTGCTTAAGATGTCAAAGCATAAGTCTCCATGATCAAGATGACTTGAATACCGCAAGTCAAAGGAACATCGCACTTAAGCTACAGTAAGAACTTCATTGACATATCTATATATGCAGAGAACCATATGAAGTCTTACGGCTGGTCACTCCAATGAACTAGTTACCATAACTAGCATCCACGATTAACTCCGGACATCACAATGTCTCCAGCCAGTGAGAATCAGCTGCTTGGATACACCAAGGAGTATACCTCATGCTAGTCTTGACAGAATTGATGGTGTCCAAATCCATCAATTCATCGACTAGGGATAATTTCGATACATCACAATTACACATGTAGAGATACTCACTAGTTGTGATCCAATCACAAATTCTCTCATGCTGTGAATCGTATCGTGGACATTCAGTAAATGAGTTTAAGATCCAATCAAATACATGAAACATGTATACTCAAATAGTGAATCTTCATTTATCATATAAATGGTTCATACATAAGGCGATTGCCTTATGACATCTCTCATATATTACTAACAGACTCCCACTTGGTCTAATGCGAATCGCTACGGTATCCAATACCATAAGCACTAACATGACCCTCAAACATACTTTGAGATAATGCTTTAGTCAAAGGATCCGCTAAGTTCCTTTCAGTGGGAATTTTCTCGATTTGTATTTCATTCCTACTGATGATCTCTCTGATAAGATGATAGCGGCGAAACACATGTTTGGATCGTTGATGAGACCTTGGCTCTTTTTCCTATGCAATTGCTCCATTGTTGTCGCAGTAGACCGGTATTGCTTCAACAATGGCTGGAATCACACCAAGTTCATAAACGAACTTCTTGATCCAAATCGCCTTCGCTCTTTGCTTGCCGCAATGTATTCTCGCCTCGATGGTAGAATCCGCTCACGTCTTATTTGGAACTTTTCCAACTCAATCGCGCCCCATTCAAAGTGAACACGTATCATCGAGACACGAATCATCCTTGTCTATCCGAAGTGCATCCGTATACCCGCGTATCACCATGTCCCCTTCTCCATATATTAGGAACACATCCTTAGTTCTTCTTAAGTACTTAAGAATCGTCTTAACAGCCACCCAATGATCCATTCCTGGATCAGACTGGTATCTGCTCATGACACTCAGAGCATACGATACATCAGGCCTAGTACATAACATAGCATACATGATAGATCCTATTGCGGATGCATAGGAAATCTTACTCATGCAAATCCTCTCATCTTCTGTGCGCGGACACATAGACTTCGAAAGGTGTACCCCATGCCTGATGGGTAGGAAACCTTTCTTGGATTTCGACATGCTAAACCTCTTTAGCACTCGGTCTATATATGTAGACTGCGAAAGACCAAGCAACCGTTTCGATCTATCTCTATAGATCTTAATCCCGAGGATGTAGGTTGCTTCTCCCAGGTCTTTCATGGAGAATGTCTTGGATAACCAAACCTTAACTGATTATAAGATTGAAATATCGTTTCCTATAAGTAATATGTCATCAACATATAATACTAGGAACACGACTGCACTCCCACTAACCTTCTTGTACACACAAGGTTCGTCTGAATTTTGTGAGAAATCAAACTTTTTGATTGTCTCATTAAAATGGATATTCCAGCTCCTGGATGCTTGCTTCAATCCATAAATGGACCGTCGCAATTTGCATACCTTGGTTTTATCAACCGATGTGAAACCCTCAGGCTGTATCATATACACGTCCTCGAACAGGTTTCCATTAAGGAAAGATGTTTTCACATCCATCTGCCATATCTCATAATCATAATGAACCGCTATGGCCAGGAGCATCCGAATGGATTTAAGCATAGCTACAGGCGAATAGGTTTCGTCATAATCAACACCTTACTTTTGACAATATCCTTTCGTTACCAATCTAGCCTTATAGGTAATCACATTACCATCCATGTCGGTTTTCTTCTTGAAAACTCACTTGCACCCTATAGGCTTTATGCCTTCAGGTGGGTCAACCAAGTTCCAAACTTGGTTTTCATACATGAAATCCATTTCCGACTTCATGGCTTCAAGCCACTTATCCCTTTCTGAACTTATCAGCACTTCTTCATAATTGGTAGGCTCCTCATCATCAATGAGTAACACGTCGTTCGATTCACTTACGAGAAATCCATATCTCTCAGGAATGTTGCATGTTCTACCAGATCTACGAAGATGTGGTGTTACAGTAGGTCCAGCCGATTGCTCATCACTATGAGTTATCGGTTGTTGTGCTTCACCAGGTATCTCATCAATGTCTATTTGAGTCTCTCGAGCCTCCTCAAGCTCGACGACACTCCCACTGTTTTCTTGCAAGAGAAACTCTTTCTCTAGAAACACAGCATGTCTTGAAACAAACACATTTTGTTCCACAGGATGATAGAATTGGTAACCCCTTGTTTCCTTAGGGTATCCAATAAATAGACATTTATCAGACTTAGCATCCAATTTGTCTGATACAGTCCGCTTCACATAAGCAGGACAACCTCATATCTTCAAGTAAGATACATGAGGTTTCTTACTATTCCATATCTCATATGGAGTAGTAGAGACTACCTTGGTTGGCATTCTGTTTAATAAGTAAACAGCTGTCTGAAGTGCATAGCCCCAAAAGGACTTGGGAAGATTCACATGATTCATCATTGACCTGACCATGTCCAACAAGGTCTGGTTACGCCTCTCAGATACACCATTATGCTGTAGTGTATATGGTGGAGTCCATTGAGACAATATGTCATTGTCTCTTAGATAATCAAGAAACTCTTGACTTAAGTATTCACCACCTTGATCCGATCGAAGTATTTTAATACTCTTGTCATGTTGTTTCTCTACTTCATTTCTGAATTCTTTGAACCTTTCAAAGGCTTCAGACTTGTTTTTCATCAAGAACACATACCCAAACCGTGAGTGATCATCGGTGAAGGTAATGAAGTAGCTATAGCCTCCTAAAGCATGAGTTGACATAGGTCCACATACATCACTATGTATTAGGCCTAGCAACTCTCCCACTCGTTCACCTTTTCCTGTAAAAGGTAACTTAGTCATCTTGCCTTTTAAGCATGATTCGCATGTATCGTATGAATCCAATTCAAACGATTCCAGAATTCCACATCGGTGTAATTCGGACATGCGTTTCTTGCTTACATGGCCAAGACGACAATGCCACATGTAGAAGTCTATTTGATTATCCTTTCGAGCACGCTTGTTGCTCGCTTCAATATTGAAAATGTCACTGGATACGTCTAACGTATAAATACTATTGCTTAAAGTTCCAGTCCCATAAAGAACTCCATTCAAAGTTACGTAACAACAATTGTTACTAAAAGTCAAATGGCACCCATTTCTATTTAAACAAGAAATAGAAATGATGTTCTTTATCAACGAAGGAACTCAAAAGCAATTGTCCAGTTCTAAGACAAGTCCTATAGGGAGTTTCAACAAATACGTTCCAATGGCGAGTGCAGCAACCTTTGCTCCATTCCCAATACGTAAATTTGACTCTCCCTTGACGAGTCTTCTTCTATTCCTTAGCTCATGTATGTCATTACATATATGTGAGCCACACCCAGTATCCAATACCCAAGTGTCTGAGGAAATAGAATGACAATCAATAACGAAGATATATGAAAAAGATGGAGCATCTTATGCCTTATTCTTCTTCACGGACTCAAGATAAAATCTTGCAATTTCTTCACCAATGGCCCTCCTTGCCATAATGATGGCAAGTGCCCTTTTGAGATGGTTTTGCCTTTTTAGCCTTTTCTTCTTCCCCTTTTGTTGTTCCTTTGACTCCCTCTTAGAACCTTTCTTCGAGGAATCAACTAACAACACCGTCCCCTGCTCATGCTTCTTAGAAGGCTCCACAGTCTTCAACATGTTGAGCAGTACCACAGATGAACCTTCTTGCATCTCAGAGGTGAAGAGGAGCTTAGAGACTTCGAACCTTTAGAATCTCACTTGCTTATCAAACAACTCATAAAGATGAAGGACTACAATATGAGCATCCATATGCTCATGCTGCTTCAGTAGCTTGGGTTCCATCATGGCTAGCATGATGCAACTCACCATTTCAGAATCATTCACATGTTTCTGATAGGCCAACAATTGGTCCAGAGTTGCATTGTCACTAGGACGGGCGGGAAGAGGTGCTTCGAGGACATACGCAAGCTTTTCCACCTTGAAAACAATTCTCAAGTTTCTAAGCCAGTCCAAGAAGTTCGGCCCAGTCAATTTATTCGAATCCAAAATGGAACACAAATTCAAAGACATCATGATCAATCGATTAACTTAAAAATACAAAATGAGAATATATGAGAAAATGATTTTTAAAATGCATCAATATACATTCATAAATCCCATTCATTTTTCGAATTTCAAAAACCCCAAAATCACTTCGGGAGATCGTAGGTCCATCTCCGAATGGGCTGATATCCATCATAGATATGAACAACCTTGGAGAGAGTCCAACAAGCCATTCATAACTACGATGGTAGGTATCAACTATACCGATTGCATATCACGTATATGCAACTATCACAATGTGCTATCAACTAATTGAATGTTCACACATACATCAGGTTGTTAACACATTAACAAGTATGCATCATATGCATAGCACCCAACTTCACCTCCCTTTACATCGACCTTGGAGAGAGTCCAACAAGCCGATGCTCCAGGTTAAAGCCAACCCATTAATCGAGAAATAGTTTTAATATGGTTAGAGCGCATTCAACCAATTAGCCCAGCTTGGAGAGATTCCAACAACCAAAGCTAACGATTGACCTCTGACTCTTATCATATTAGTATTAAACTATTCTATGGTTTGAACATGTTCGGGTTCGAGCCGGGCTTGGAGAGAGTCCAACAACCCAAACAAGAAACGAAACTCTGGTTCTAACCATATTAATGGAAGGTGTAGGCTTTAATATTGAGTAAGGGTTTTTATGTCTCATCCTCTTTGCATGCAAATAACTATTATCTACATGGCATGACATACATGGCATACATCTACATGTCACGACACGCATGGCATAATGATATGCATCTAATGCAATTACATGGCATACAATTATGTCATATACATAATTTCCTTATTTGTCATAACTATTTATGGAAATAAAATATGTTTAAGATTTGATTCTCCAAATCAAATCATGATTAAATTAGGAAACAAATTTCCAAATCTAATCACATATTTTATTTATGGAAATAGTTGATTAAGGAAAGTCAATTTAGGAAACCAATTTCCTAAATCATCAAAACTACTTATGGAAATAAAATATTTTAAGATTTGATTTCCCAAATCAAATCATGATTAAATTAGGAAACAAATTTCCAAAATCTAATCAAATATTTTATTTATGGAAAATAACAATTTCCATAAATACTTCCAACTTTGCAAAAATGGAAGATTTCCATAAATACTTCTAGACTTTCCAAAATTGAAAATTTTCCATAAATACTTCTAACTTTCCAAAAGTAGAAAATTTACAGAAATATCATTATGACTATCGCAAAACCATTTTACGATTATGTCGAAATACAACCTGGGCTCTGATACCACTGTTGGGTTTTCGACACCGCGGCGAGTGTGTGTTCGAACATGTTTCGCAAACATGTGCACAACGGAAGAATTAAAAATAATAAATCTATATTTATTACAACACACACATCACACGCATGCATAGTACAACATATGTAGACATAACCGTAAATTTAAATTTGCAATAAAAGGAAATTTAACTACGTATACCTTTCGTATCACGTGTAGCCGGAACGGCATCAACCGGAACGCTTCTCGCTAGAATCGTCTCTATCCGTATCCACGCCGAGTATCTTCGGGATGACTTCACAAAGTCACGAGCTTCATCTTTGTACGGGTTACCAGCCTCGTGTTGAAGACGACGTGATCGAGAGAGGATCACGATCCGAATCCAAATTCGGATCCAAAGATGAGTCCTCAAAACTCGCTTCTCAGGAGAGGTATTCGTCAACCGTTTGACGAATCCTTCGTCCTCCACCTCTGAGTATTACCGGAGATCGAATCCCCGGTAAGTAAGGCACTGTCGGAGCTCCAAACGTCGTCCAAACGACTCTCCGACGAGAAGAAAACAAGCTGTCCAGAAAACTTGACAGCATTGGTGGAGGAGTAAGCGTCAGCCAAAAAGGGTAAGATGAAGCTCACCTTGATGCCGAACCCAAAGGAGATCACCGGAGAGTTGCCGGAGGATCACCGGCCGAAGCTTGGATGCCGGCAACAATTTGGACGGCGGCACAAGGGGCTGGGCGGCGCCAATGGAGGTGTTGGCGCCGAAAATCACCAAGGGGAGGTGGGCGGCAACTCTTAGGTTAGGGTTTTGGATTAGGGCTTAACAACACCTTAAGCCCTCTTTTATAAAGAACTAATTCTCTTAATGGTTATTGGATCATAACCATAAGGCCCGTTAACCCGCTCCATTAATATAAGTTAAAATAAATCAAACCATGATGGTTTATTTTAAGTTAAAACGAACCGAACCAACTTTTGGTTCATTCGTTTAAAATAAACCAAACCCTTTGGTTTATTCTCCTCCATTGGATTAGAACCAAACCATTTTGGTTCATCCATTATGTCTTCATAAGACACGGCCCATCCACGCTTCCATTGTGACTGAAACAATTTCATGCTCGCTTCTTGTTTGGTCCAACCAAACCTAGTTTCTCTCGGTCTGAGAATCTCATTCTCAAGCTCATTTTAAATCCTTCGGATTACGCTCGTTGTGTGTGTGACCAAATAGGTTCTCGGTTTATGTTGGCCGTCTATAATTAACCATTAATTATAGAACGATCATGAGTGACACCTAGTAGTACATCATGATCCCCAATTAACCGAAAAGATCAATGGTTGATCCAGAACAATTTCTGAAACCCTTCAGCAGCTCGAATGAATCGTGCCTCATTCCCTTCACTCATCTTATACCCACTTGGTTCAGGACATGGTCTATAGTGTCAGTCCCCACTAGGCTGACTACGTCACACCTAGCCCAAGTATCATTTCCTCGTCCTACGGATTCTAGTTACTATACATGTATCGAAGAGTATCTTACTCTAAACATGTAATGCTTTGGCCAAAGACTTTAGTAACAATCCGACGAGAGGCCATGGGTATACTTCTCCTCGCAAGGAGTGGTGAATCCTTTATAGGCTATTCAAACACCTTTGATCACTTCGACTTATACCCAATCATCCCGGGTCCACATCTCCTTAGAGATGTTTGCTTAAGATGTCAAAGCATAAGTCTCCATGATCAAGATGACTTGAATACCGCAAGTCAAAGGAACATCGCACTTAAGCTACAGTAAGAACTTCATTGACATATCTATATATGTAAAGAACCATATGAAGTCTTACGGCTGGTCACTCCAATGAACTAGTTACCATAACTAGCATCCACGATTAACTCCAGACATCACAATGTCTCCAGCCAGTGAGAATCAGCTGCTTGGATACACCAAGGAGTATACCTTGTGCTAGTCTCGACAGAATTGATGGTGTCCAAATCCATTAATTCATCGACTAGGGATAATTCTGATACATCACAATTACACATGTAGAGATACTCACTAGTTGTGATCCAATCACAAATTCTCTCATGCTGTGAATCGTATCGTTGACATTCAGTAAATGACTTTAAGATCCAATCAAATACATGAAACATGTATACTCAAATAGTGAATCTTCATTTATCATATAAATGGTTCATACATAAGGCGATTGCCTTAGGACATCTCTCATATATTACTAATAATATAGCCCTCATATCCCAAATTGAACCTAAAACAATCAATGATGCATTACTTGATCCGGATTAGATCTTAGCAATGCAAGATGAATTGGCTCAATTTGAAAGGAGTCAAGTATGGGAGTTAGTTCCTAGACCTAATGATAATACTATCATTACTACAAGATGGGTTTTTAGGAACAAATTAGATGATCAAGGCAATATAACTAGGAATAAGGCAAGGGAGGCTTCAATCAAGTTGAAGGACTTAATTATGATGAAACATATGCCCCGGTTGCTAGGTTAGAGTCCATAAGAATCGTATTAGGATATGCCTCCTATATGGGTTTTAAACTTCATCAAATGGATGTAAAGTCGGCATTCCTAAATGGGTTCATTAAGGAAGAAGTATATGTAGAACAACCTCCTGGGTTTGAAAACATAGACTATCCAAACCATGTATTTAAGCTTAAAAAGGCTTTATACGGTTTGAAACAAGCTCCCCGGGCTTGGTATGAAAGATTGTCATCTTTCTTGATCTCTAAGGGGTTTAGAAGGGGTCAAGTAGACCAAACTCTTTTTATTAAATCAAAGTCTAAGGACATCTTTGTAGCCCAAGTATATGTAGATGACATTATCTTTGGGTCAACAAATGATGAGCTCCTTCAAGACTTCATAAAAAATATGGAGAATGAGTTTGAGATGAGTCTAGTTGGGGAACTAAATTTCTTCCTAGGTCTATAAGTCAAACAAACAAATGAAGGAATTTATGTATACCAAACCAAATATGCTAAGGAAATGATTAAAAAATTTGGCTTGGAAAATGCTAAGGTAGTTTCATCCCCAGTGGCAACTAATACAAAAATAGATAATGATCATGAAGGAAAATAAATTGACCTTAAACTTTATAGGAGTATGATTGATAGTCTTTTGTACCTAACCGCTAGTAGACCCGATATATTATTTGTGGTAGGTATGTGTGCAAGGTACCAATCATGTGTCAAAGAGTCCCATTTAGTGGCTGTTAAGAGAATCTTAAGGTATATCAAGGGCACACTAAATGTAGGACTTTGGTACCCTAGGACTAAGTCTTTTGATTTGGTTGGGTACACCGACTCCGACTATGCGGGTTGCAAGTTGGATTGGAAGAGTACTAGTGGTGGATGTCAATTTCTTGGATCCTCCCTAGTAAGTTGGAGTAGTAGAAAGCAACCTTGTGTTGCTTTATCAACCACCGAGGTTGAATATGTGGCTATGGGTGGTTGTGTGGCTCAATTACTTTGGATGAGACACACATTATATTAGAGGATTATGAGCTACACTACTCCAATGTAAAAGTTTATTGTGATAATGTGAGTACCATAAACTTGACCAAAAATTCGGTACATCACTCTAGAACTAAGCACATTGAAGTGAAGCATCACTTCATTAGAGATCATGTTACTAAGGGTGACATTGAACTTAATTACATAGAATCTAAGTCTAACTTAGCCGACATATTCACCAAGGCCCTCCCCGAAGTGGAATATTCATCACTAAGGAGAGAACTTGGGATGTGCTTAGTAGAATAGAGGTCTATGTTTGCATGATCCTATAGAAATTCTAGGATTTATACCTTTAAGCATCTCAAAAAACACCTAAGAAACCATGATTTTTGTAATGAGTCACTTAGACAACATGTGAGATGTTAGGAAAATGCACTTGGGTCATCATGCTTGTTATGATGCATTACTATGAACCAACTGTCATCTAGAGACATTAATCCTTCATTGGACCAATAATTGGGAAGGCTTATGCACAATTGATGTGCATATAACTCCAAGAATATGATTGGAAATGTCAAATAAAACATAATTTAAACTATGTTTATCATACTTTGAAAAACAGTTTTCAACTGCTAAGCAAAAGTGATATACAAAGTTTGCAAAATACTTAAAGCTTTTGCTAGGTTTCAAAATTATATCATTTTCGAAATCTAGAAAACATATATTTTTTAAATTATTTTTTCTTGATAGAAAATGATTTCAGAAATATGTACACAAAATTTAGTGATTTTTCGATGTTTCTAGAATTTTTGGCGCATTTCTGAAGTTGGACTGAAAAACCTGAAAAATAGACTTTGGGCGTGGCAGTCGACTGAATCAGAATTCAGTCCATTTATACCCTGGTTTTTCTGCATTTCAGCCTTATTTCTTGATCTTGAGTGTGCTATTAAGTGTCCTAACCCTATGGTATGTTGACTTAAGTAATTAAAAGGGTATGAGACTGTTTTATGCAATGTTCTAAGGGGAGTTTCATAATATAAATTCTTTCATTCCCTAAATTTATATTGTTGGTGCAAAGTTAGGACTTAACCTTCTATCTTATGTTATGCTTTGCTCCACATGTTATTCACACATCATGAACCATGTCTTGGATTAAGGGGGAGCCTCATATCGATCTTATGCCTTAGTTCAAGATATAACAAATTTAATTCTTTCATGAACTTATTATTGAATTCTTCTCTTTTTGATGTATATCAAAGGGGGAGAAGGAATGTTTAAGTTAGAATTCATATTGGAAATATGATTATGTGCATGTGTTAAAGACCTAACTTAAATGATTGTCAAACATTAAAAAGAAGAAGATTGTTGGTGCAATAATGCCCCAAGCATCTATATGTTTTGATGTTTGGATAATCATCTAAGTTAGGTAATGTTTTGTGATTTAATTGTGAATGTGTTCAAGTGACAGGAAAATCCAAGTATGAAGACTTGGTAAAGGCAAAGTCCAAGTGTGATCTTGGCAAGAGAAGTCCAAGGAAAGGGCTTGGTGGCGTAAGACCAAGCATGTAGTCTTGGCGGCGTAAAGTCCAAGAGGACCTTGGCAAAGGAAGTCCAAAGGCAAGTCTTGGAAGCGTAAGTCCAAGCATGTAGTCTTGGCAGCATAAAGTCCAAGCGTACTTTGGCAAAGGGAAACCCAAGACATGACAAAACCGAAGGAAGCTCTTGGAAGCAAGCACAAAGGATGAACAAGTCGCGGACTCGGAGGGATCTTGGAGGCGCAAGGCTTAAGAAAGAGCTAGAAGGTTGAGTCTAGGTTTAGGGAGTCAATTCAAGTATGAATTACTCATACTTGATGAGTATCAGTCGACTGATACGATGTAGCAATCGACTAATAGGATGCTCGACTGAGTCAGGCTGAAAAGTTGATGAGCAGTCGACTGCCTAGTCTTGGCAGTCGACTGATGTCATCATCAGTCGATTGCCAAACAGTGGCAGTCGACTGATCAAGTCGACAATGGACACAGAATGGGGTCTCACTCGACTGCACGCCGTGATCACTCAACTGATCACTCCATCAGTCGACTGATGGAGGGATCAGTCGACTAATGAGCCTGCCATTGGATGATGACGCCTGTGAATCCCGCGAATCCAGCTATTTAGAAGTCATTAGCCGTGACGACAGTTGACTGATCGTGGCCCAATGGAAAAAACAGCCCTCTCTCTATAAAAAGAGGGCTTGGGGTGCTTGAGAAGGCTAGTGCTTATTTTCCAACCTCATTCTCAAGCCCCTCACGATTTTCAAAGGGTTTCTTTGTGTTTAATTCCTCCTCTTCTCCTAAATCTCAATTTCATCATTGTAAGAAGAGGAGAGGGTCTTGTAAGAGAAAGCTTCTTAGTGGAATTGCTTGGGTTGATCCACCTTAAGGATCGCCATGGAGTAGGAGTTTTATCTCCGAACCATGTAAATCTCCTTGTTAGCGATTGTATTTGCTTGCTTTTGAATTTCGTTTAGCATCTTGTTTTTGCTTCCGCTAACCCTTTTGTAGAATTCGAAAAGAGGCTATTCACCCCCCTTTAGCCTTCTAAGGATCACCAACAATTATCCATCCAAGCACGAGCGATCCATGGATTAGACTCCCCTTGGAACAAGATAAGTCGATCCTTGGCCGAACGCGCCAATACAAGTATCTGTGCTTTATCATTGAGCCAACTGGATTCCGTAGGTACCAATATAGTCGGTGGTATATACAGATCTTGAGACTCCAAACCTCCAATATGGGGATGATGAGGTTGTTCCCGAGTAACAGGCTCAGTCATAACATTCTCATGTCCCACAATTCGGGCTGGTCGCCTTGGTGGACGACCCCTACTACGAGTCTGAACAGGTGTCATATCTCCGTCTATCAACACCTGCTGAACAATTCAAATAAGTATCTAACCAGAATATAAGGTATCAAGAATTCTTACTTCGTGCGGCTCGGAGCTCATGCCGATGTCAATCCCATCTCAAAATCTAAAACGAAACTAAAACAAAATGACTCTCAAGGTCCAAAACTCGACGAAAAATATCATTACACGACATCGCAGCCTTGGCTCTGATACCAATAAAATTGTCATGCCCCGGAGGTGTACCTTGTCCGACCAACAGATGGAACCCCTCCCTTATAAAAATTTAGAATACAATCGAGACACAACTATCTAGTCACAACCAACACATCAAGAATAATATATATATAAGAAAACCAACAACGGAAGACTATCACAAAAGAGTTATAAATTCAACAAGACTGTATACCGGTATGACTGACCACAAAATAAGAAAGTAACGTAATAAATCTGGACCAACATGTGTGTATACCATCAAAAGTCCAACAATACAAACCATCATATGAATCTAAGTTCATAACAAGAGACAACATACGATAAACCAAAAGCTAGGACCCTAGGAAGTGAGATGACATGAAATCAGCTGGCGATGCTCCAAGCCTGCCACCAAGTCTGCTACCTGCTACCTGGGCGACAAGAAAACCCAGGGTTTGTGGTGGTGAGTGTAAAACTCAATGGTAATATGAAAAAATAGTGCACGGATATCCTATATCACATGAGAGTCAACAATATATAGTCTAAAGGTACAACAGATTACCAGTATAATATAACCCATGTGCATACTAAAAGATCAACTGAACAACATAAGGTACTGTCATACCTGGAGCTCTGCCACACTACAACTCATACAACCTGAACACATATATCACTATATAACCCATACAACATGAAGGCACAACACTAAGCATGTAGTCAGCATACTACCCTATGAACCTATAAGCAACATTATCAATGAACCTAATCAACCCTATACGACATAATGATACTGATCATAGGCATACAACAGTCTGGTCCAACTCATACACAGGTAATCCACATGCAACAGTATAGATCATACAAATAACATGCAAGATGATGTACAACTAAATGCAGCAAGCATAGAACAAACAAATACAACAACACAACAAACATATATAGACTGTATCTATATATACTGATCACACTCACACACATATATATACATAAATATATGTATATGTATATATATGCCAATGCCCTCACACATGACAATGTTGATGCATGGTCATGCCTGCATACCCCACTCGCTACCACGACCCCAGTGTGGCCTAGGTGGCACGACATGACAACTGTTCCAACTCAATAACAACCACTACTCTCAAGTGGTCAAGTGGGCAGTATGAGTAAGTAGCGATAAGTTAAAGAGCTATAAGCTACACAAAGGTGGTCCCAGCTGCTGGACACTCTGACTGTCACTATCCATGAGTGGACGAGTGTCACACACCCAGGACAACTACATGCAACTCCAACCACCATCATCAATAGTGGTCGAGTGTGGCATAACATATTCTCTACCCTCACACCAGTTACTACTACCACGAGTAACCACGGAGGAAGGATGACTGACGACCCTCTCAACCACAAGGGAGACCAAGTCGCCAGCATGCATGTAAATGTGATAAATGCACAACTACACACACATACATCCACAATGACTCTCTATCCCACAGATAGTCATACACAACTGACAATCAACCATGTTAAGCACTACCGACAATCCACACAACCCTACACTAATACACAATCAATAATAGATATACAACATTAAGGAACACGATAGAACAATCCCCTCCACCCTCAGAACATCTCCCACCAGGGACATATCCTGATGATACAACCAGATCCACTCCCATACTCAGCTACAAATGTATAATTACGCAACTATTGGTCCATATGCCCTAGCATCTGTAAACCATAACAATGATGAACGAAATGTAACAACAACAACGGAGCTTCTCAAAGTGCAAAGATTAAGTATCAAGCAACAGAATAATACGAATGGAGTCAAGGTAATGGTTTCATCAATATAAATATCATGCACAAAATTTATCAACTACCTGACTAGGGTAGGAAATTACCCACCTGATACGAAGCTCAATGTTGTAGTACTCATGCCCGTGGACCTGCCTCGTATCCATGTCCTGCACATATCATCAACTACAGTTAAGTTTAAGCACACGACAAGCATACAAATGAACTACTACATCATTCTTATATTTACATCCCTTTAACGAATACGAATTAGAAACCCCATTCTACATTCATCAATCTACTCCATAACCACATCCAACTCAATCACAGCCCCCCCCCCTCAACAAGGCACGAATAGAGTATCCCAACAACACACCTACCGCATAAACATCTCCACAACCATCCACGTTACAGCAAGGCTAATCAACAACATCTTAGATCAAACCCCCGTCTCACCTCCAGCTCAATCCAACCCTCCGATCACACTCTCACCGCCCGCCTTAAACTCAAAAATAGACACCAACATCCACTTGACAATAACAACCTATAGAAACACACTGGACAGAAGAGAAACAAAGGGGAAAATGAGATATATACCAGAAATTGTAACTTCACCGACGACACTCCCCCAAATTGCTCTGTTTAATGAAAAACTATCGCTGCCCTAACCCTAGGTATATGAACTGCAAGAGAAGATGGAAATGCGATCGGAGATGGATCTCATCCGAGATCAGGGAAGAAGAACAAAGCCTCACCTTGCTCCGGTAGAGATCGTGGCTCCGGTTCAAAACAGGGTGTCGAACGTTGCTGACGCAAACTCCCAGCCATGGGCACGCTCGCCATCGGTGTGTCCATGAGCACCGTCGAGGGTAGTCGGTCGTCGCTTGCAGAAGGAGGATGGCTGTGGAAAGAAGCAGAGATGCGAGGAGGAGAGGGTCGTGAGAAGGAGAGGATCGCGAGTAGGAGTTGGGTCGCGAGGAGGAGTTGGGTCGCGAGGAGAAATTTGGATCAGTAAAAATAAAATCGGATACCCCCTTTTTCAAGCAATTAAACCTATATTTTAATTAATCCCTCATTAATCTAATTATCCCAATAATGAGTTCTCTACTTAAGGAATAATAATAATGGTATAATTCTATGTAATTTATTTGTAGTATTTTACACATGGATTCAACCACCTGTGACAGTATCGTTTCCATAGCGGCTAACCAATGCAAAGAGAGATGCTGAGTCCGAAAAATTCTAGAACATGTTGAAATCGATCTCAGTGGAGGTACCGATACTCGAAACTTTGCACCAAATGCCCCAATTTGCAAAGTTTATGAAAGATATTTTTACACACTACAGAAAGGTCAAGTGGTTAGAGATAGTGGCCCTTACAAAGGAATCTAATGCTTATCTCTAGAATGGGACCACTCATAAATTAAAGATCTGGGGAGTTTCTATATTCTATGTCATACAGGAACAACCATGATTAGTAAGGCATTCTGTGACTTAGGTGCCAGTGTGAGCTTGATGCCATACACACTATGCAAAAAATTAGAGCTAAGGAATTTAAAGTTGTTCACTATGACGTTATAGCTTGCTGACCACTCGTACCGATACCCACTGGGGATTCTGGAAGATATCCCTGTTAGGGTGAGGGATTTTACACTTCCCATAGATTTTGTAGTCTTAGAAATGGAAGAAGACTCGAAAATCCCTATAATTCTTGGATGACCATTTTTAGCCACAACAAGAATGGTCATCGACATAAAAAATCATAAGATGACTCTGACAATGGGAGACAATAGTTTAGAGTTCAAGCTTGCTAGAGCAGCGGGCCTGGAACCTGCATTGGGTAAGTATATTATTCCTGCAAGGGCTAAGGCATAGAGCGAAATTAAAAATTTTGACAAGGATGAATGGGGGTTCATGGAACCACCAGAGCCAAGCTGAAGCGTGGGAGTATGGTCAAGCTAAAGACCTTAAATCAGTGCTCCTTGGGAGGTAACCCAAGTTTAACTTTCTTGGTCTATACATTCATGCATGCTAGGTTTAGGTATAAATTTTTGTCCATTAGAATCCTTACAAGTGGTTCAGGGTTATGAAGAACTTGCTAGGTAGAAAGGAGATTCCTTTTTAGAACCCTAGAAGGAAGCACGAACGGTCGTGTGGATTCCACACGGTTGTGCCCCATGGGCAGAAGAGAACATGGCAGGGCGTGTGGTATGTCTCATACCGTGTTGCAGTCCAGGAGAAATCCAGAGTCGCACATGGCCGACCGTGTGAATTTCACATGGTCGTGCCAAATTTCAGACTTTTTCCAAGCGCCCAGGTCAGAGCCTAACACGGCTGGCAGTGTGGATTCCACACGGCTGAACGTGTGGATTCCACACGGTCGTGTCATGCCCCGATAAAAGGTCATGAGCCATGTGATTTGTTCTAAATTAGCCATGCAACTCAAATCTCCTACCCTATCCTATGCAAAATCATCTTCTCCAACCTCCAATGACCCTCTTTAACTTCCAAGAAGCTTTCAAGAAGCAAGGATGAGAAGGACAAAGTATTTCACAACAAAGCCTGCCTCATCAAGGCCAAGGACAAGAGGAAGGAGTAACCAGTAAGCTTCGGAAGAAGGTAATGCTTCCTCTAGCATTATATTTCGAGATGATACTCATAGGGATAGATTTAACATACTTTCTACTCGAAAATTAACTGCTACCCATTATCAAGACACTGCTCTTTTTTCATGTCATGCATCGTATTATGAACTTTAGTACTTGAGTTTAAGATCCAATCAAATACATAAATAATATATACTCAAATAGTGAAATTTATTAATAACTTTTAAGATGATTGTCTTAAGACACCTCTCAATTATATCAAACTCCCACTTGGCCTACAACAAATCACCTTGGTATCTAATACCATAGGCCTCTTTTTGCCTCTCGAACTTTTCATGGGAAAGAGACTTTGTCAAGGGATCTGTTAGATTCCTATCAGTGAGAACTTTTTCTATTTGTACATCTTTTCTACTTATGATCTCTCTGATCAAATTGTCATGCCCCAGGGGCATATTCGTCATCCAAATGACGGAGGAGCCCTTTAGTGATAATATTCCGAAATACATTACTGGAACCAAATATGGTAAAAACTTTGAAATAATTAAAATATAAAATATAATTATTTTATTAACTGTATGCATGCATGATTAAAACATAAGTCAATAAAAGTAAAATAGATTTATGACAAAATCCAAATTGTGTAAACAAAATACAAAAACTATAAGGAAAACAAATCAACATCTCGACGATGCTGTGGGACTAGCATGGCAAGGGACTCTCTGAGTGATGCGAAGGTAGGTCAATAAGACACGCCCTCTATAAGCTAACCTAGAGGCCAAAGAAAAGAGAGAGAGTACAAATCACTCAGTAGGTATATAGAACATAGTGCATGATATACAACATAATGGAGGTCAAAGGAAAGTAAACCTGAGTAACCCAAATCTCAGAGTACCAGTATCAATCTACAACTAACCTGGTCAGCCATATAATAAAATACACCTGTGACATACACAACCAACTGCAAAACTGCAAATAATAAATATCAAGATACCACAACAAAGTCTCATGACTATCATGATAATACCAAGGGGGTACTATCTGTGGGCAACAACATGTTGTTGGATCTTTGTAATGGCTAGAGGGGGGGGTGATTAGCCTTTCTTTGTTTCTACAAATACGTTAGCGGAAGCAATACAAATACAAATACGAATAAGAATAAGAAACAAGAAAAAACAATGCTAACACCCGATGTACGTGGTTCGGAGATGACGCTCCTACTCCACGGTAATTCGTAGAAACCTTGTATTACAATGCACTCCTCTTCTTTACAATGATGGAAGATGAAGACTAGAGAAGAGGAGATTTAAAATCACAAAAACACTTGGAGAAAGCTTGGTCAACACGAGGGTGTAGTTAGGAATGAGAGCACTAGCTTCACCAAGCTCCCCAAGGCCCCTTCTTATAGAAGAAAGGATGTTTTTCCCGTTGGGCTTTGATCAGTCGACTGATTATCACCATCAGTCGACTGCCATCGAAGCTAATGGCTTCTGACAAAGCCGATCCGCGGGGATTCACAGCTGCCATTTCCAACGGGAGGCCTATCAGTCGACTGATTACCTCATCAGTCGACTGATGAGGCGATCAGTCGAGTGATCGCCGCGAGGAGTCGAGTGAGACTCCATTCTGTGCCCATTTTCGACTCGATCAGTCGACTGCCTGGATTGGTAGTCGACTGATTGCCTCATTAGTCGACTGCTATGATAAAGCAGTCGACTGATAGTCAGGGTTTCATCCTGACTCAGTCGAGCACCTGATCAGTGGACTGATACTAGTCAAGTATGAATAATTCAGACTTGAATTAACTCCCTAGACCTAGACTTGACCTTCTAACCCTTCCTTCAGCCTTGCACCCGCCTTCAAGAGTTTCCTTCGGCCTCGTCATGTCTTGGGTTGCCAAATGCTTGGACTTTATGCCGCCAAGACTACAAGCTTGGACTTATGCTGCCAAGACTTTACTTTGGACTTCCTTTGCCAAGGTTTACTTGGACTTTACGCTACCAAGACTCCAAGCTTGGTCTTACGCTGCCAAGTCCATCCCTTGGACTTTCCTTTCCAAGATCATACTTGGACTTCTCTTTTACCAAGTCGTCATCCTTGGATTTCCCTGTCACTTAAACATGTGCACAATTAGATCACAAAGCATTGCCTAACTTAGATGATTTAACCAAACATCAAAACATATATAAATGCTTGGGGCATTGTTGCACCAACACATACTACCACGAACAGGACTCGTGGGTAGATAGGCAATATACAGAGAATTGTCTGTGTGCAACAATATGCTACCACGAATAAGTCTCGTGGGCATACAAGCAATACAACGACTCAATGTTTGCGGGCAACGACATGCTACGACGAATGGGTCTCATGGGCAGATAGAGTATATAGCTATCTAGCTATGGACTGCACACAACAACATGCTACCACAAATGGATCTCATGGGCAATCAAGATGTAAGATAGCTATTTAGCTACAGACGACACATGAATCCAACTATCACTGACTCCGAATGGGTAGTCCAAGAGTATAACTCTACGATAGATTCTCTTAACCATGAATGGGAGACATGATCGACCACAGGTATACAAAGCAACCATAATTCGAAAGTAATATTGTAGACTCTCTCAACCACGAATGGGAGAAATAGTTGACAATCGATATATAAGAAACGTTATATACCTTCTAAGGATTAATCTCATCTTAATCATACTATTTCTAGTAGTCCAATTACAATATTAGCCGAAACAGTAAATAAATAAGCACATATAACAATAGTATCCAACTAACAATAATATAAGCATTCACATATTAATGATGGAAATTAAATAGTCCAAAAGTCAAATAGAGTATAAAAGGGTCAAGCAAATATAAGATCAAAGCAATACTAGAAAAAACATAGAGTGGAAAGATAATATAACCTAAATAAACAACGTAACTAAAATAATCATACACTAAGATCAAAAGATCTAAAGAGGCCAAAGAAGGAAACATCCATCTCTAACTGTTGGGCGTCCTAGCTATCTCCCAATACGAAGATTTACTTCAGCTTCCAAGTCTATCAATCATTTAATAACTCGATAAATCTCTAAATTGATTATCTATTCAATCTATGCATCTTAGTTGACATTAATCTAATTATTTACTTATTCCATTCATTGTAAATATTTTAATTAACCTATAAATTTTCCACACGAACTTAATTGGCTCCATTGAACTAATTAATACATTAATCACAACCTCATTTAATTAAATAATTAATTAATCCCATAAAAACTGATAAGCTCTTTACCTAAATCATTTAAGCAAGATCAATTGATTTGATTATACTAATTGAGTTTAATTACCCGAACGGGTCAATTAAATCTAACCCCAAATTAATCTAAACTCTCCATTAATTAACCTAAAGCTAATTAATCAATTAACCAGATTAACTAATCTATTACTAATTAATCTATTAAATAGGTTAATTAATCTTGACCAATTATTCAATTGAACCCAAATTAATCAATCCTGATTAATCTTAATTAATTGGTTAAATTCTGTAGTACCTAAGTTAATTAAACAAGATCAATTGAATTAATTCTACTAATTTAATTTAATGAGCCGATTAAAAAGATTAATTAAACTAATACATCAAATTGGTTAACCGAAGCCCATATAAATCCAAAATTTTAGTTAATTAATCGATTGAACAAAATTAATTAATCTAATACTAATTAATCAATTAAATAGAATAATTAGTCTTACCCAACTAATGAAATCCGATTTAATACAATCAGATTAACTCAATTAATTAACGAATTAATCATATTAATTTAATTAACAAAATTAAATATTTACATAAACAAATTAATGAAATTGATAAATCAAACAATCGATTAATCAATATTTTTCTAAAAAAAATCCTTACCTCATTCGTTGTCGAAAATGAATCTCGATGGTCGTCGAGCTCTGCTCGCAATCGAACGAAGACTGGCAGCGGGATTGGTGGCCTGATTCATGACCGAAAAGAAGATGACGACACTGCAGGTGCGGTCGACAATGAGCGCACGAGGATCGCGAAAGGCAGCGGTGTTGCATGAGCACTACGAGATGATACCCACGGGAGTTGCGGGAGGTCGTGTGTGTTGCAGAGGGGCCATAGGCATCGTGAGACGACGATCGATCGCTTCCGGCAACGGCGGGCAATGGGTGCATGGGCATGTGCAGCGTGTGACAGCGAAACGAAACACATGATTTTAATTCTCAACTCAATCTTAGGTAAAATCCTAATCTATGCTTAATTTATATAAGCTTAGATTAATTGACTTAATCAACCCTATAATTAATAAGGATTAGACATAGCCTAATTTTTATCCGAAAAATCTTCTAATAATTATAGATAATTAAATTCTATTTTAATATAAATTTATTTTATTTATTTATTTCATTTTTATATTTATTATTATTATAAATATTTTTAAAAAAAATCGGTATATTACTTTCTCCCTCACTAATAAAAATTTGATCTCCAAATTTTCTACCTGAGATATGCTAATAAAGATATCATATTTGCACACCATTCTATTGCTCCAGGCAGTTTCTTCATCAGAATCATGTTACCATCCAACTTCTATCCAACATATGACCTTGCTTCATAATCAACACTCTTTACATCTGGAATATGATCTAGAACTCCAATTATAATCTTCACAATATAAATAAGTTAAGTACATACTTTCATATTAATGAAATTTGAAAGTCCTTATATACTTCAATGGTTAGTTAACCCTAATTCTTATGTTACTCTTCTAGCTCATTCTAAACCTTCACAATGTAAATAAATTGAGTACATACTCCCATATATGAAAGTCATTATGTACTTCTATAGTTAGGTAACCCTAAGTGTTTTATCACTCTTCCAGCTTATTCTAATATCTTAACATTCCAAAATTGTCGGAGTGTAAACTTCTCTTATATAAATTCTTTGTGGGGTATAAGCCCACCATGCTTCCGCTGCGCAACTTTTGATCCATATCCTATATTGGTTATTAGTCTTCTCATCTCAGCAAGTGTGAGATCTAGTGCATTTGTGTTGAGTTTCTATATATCAGAATCTCTTACTCTAAGTGCATGGTAGTCTAATCTCATCTCAAGATATGACTACAAAAATCTAAGAGGTAACTCTTTTACTTTGCACCGGGATGTTAGAATCTCCCTTGGTAGTGTCATTATAACTAATCTACAATGATAATATCTTACCAAACTAATGTCATATGATCGCTTCTACTAGTCAACTCAGAGGATGGTCAAGCTAACTTCACTAGTTGAGAGGCTCCTCCAGTGCTAGATTATGACCTTTAAGTATGACTTTGCGCTTTCTGACCACCGAGCTTCTTGTCCTTCGTCTGAGACTATCTACAATATTTGTTTCTCTGATTCCCTCTCCTGAGTTACTTGTTGTTGGGTCATCTCGATTAGTATGCCTTGGTCTAACACTTTTCAAAAAGTCCCAATGATGGATTCAGACATTCTAATCTGGATATAGGCTATAAGACCTTGGACGAACTGGAGCATATGATCATAGTCCTGGGCTCCTAAGTGGGGTAAAATTCTACAAGTCGATTAAATTCTACATTGTAATCCATAATGCTTCGATCACCTTGCTTAAGATTCAGAAACTCTTGACGACAACTTATACCGAAAGAGGTCAGAAAATACTATCTCTCAAAAGCCTCTCAGAATAGTTTCCACTTGATGCTCTATTCTCCGAAAATCATCCACTGTATTTTCCACCAGGTGATGGCCTGACCTCTTAAGTGATACACAGCAAGCTCCACCTTTTCTGCATCCATGCAGGTGATATCCAAATGAGTCTTCTAGATTGTCCATCCATGCACGAGCAATCCATGGATTGGTATCTCCCTAAAATAAGGTAAAATGATCCTTCTTTGTTTTAGCCAATGCAGGTATATGCACCTTGTCCATGACCCAAGCAGTGGTGGTAGGGATTGGTGCTCTCTGAGGGGTTACTCCTTGACCTTCAACGAGTGGCTCGTGGATCTGACCTTGTCCTCCCGACTGCACCTCAGTCGGTGCCTCTGAAGAGTCTATATTTTTAGCCTCGAGGGTAGGTTCCACAGCATCAGCAAGTCACTTCCGAGGTTGACCTCGTCCACGACCATGATTAGGGGTAGTCTCATTTGGTGGCATTTCTTGCTATGACTAAATAGATAAGTACCTCGTAAAAGAACATAGTGATAACTTCCTATTACTCGAAGAAAGTACATTAACCATTAAAGAGAACAACTTTTCCTATAGCTCAGAGATGTCCATCAGCTTGCTTGGTTCCAAATGCAAATTCTCCAAAACAAAAGTAAAAAAAAAAAGCTCAAAACACAAAACCCACAAATCGAAATTGCAAACCAAAGCTCTGATACCAATAAAATTGCCACGTTCCGAGGGCATATTGGTCATCCAAAAGACGGAGGAGCCCCTCAGTGACAATATTCGAAAATACATTACTGGAATCAGATATGATAAAAATTTTGAAATAATCAAAATATAAAATATAATTATTTTATTAATTGCATGCATGTATGACTAAAACATAAGTCAATAAAAGTAAAATAGGTTTATGACACCAAATCAAATTGTGATAAAATCTAAAGTGTGTAAACAAAATACAAAAACTATAAGAGAAACAAATCAACATCTCGACGATGCAGTGGGACCAGCACGACAATGGACTCTCTAAGCGATGCGAAGGTAGGTCAACATGACACGTCCTCTATCAGCTAATCTGGAGGCTAAAGAAAAGAGAGAGTGAGTATAAATCACTCAGTGGCTGTATAGAACATAGTGCATGATATAAAACATAATGGAGATCACAGGAAAGTAAACCCGAGTAACCCAAATATCAGAGTACCAATATCAATCTGTAACTAACCTAGTCAACCATATAATAAATGCACCTGTGACATACATAACCAACTGTAAACCTACAAGCAATAAATATCAAGATAAAACAAAGTCTCATGGCTCTCGTGGTAATACCAAGGGGGAACTATCTGCGGGTAACAATATAGTACTACAAATGGGACTCGTAGGCAGATAACCAATATACAGAGCACTATCTGCGAACAATGACATGCTACGATGAATGGGTCTCGTGGGCAGACAAGCAATACAAAGACTCAATATCTGCAGGCAACGACATGCTACCACGGACGGGTCTCGTGGGTAGACAGAGTATATAGCTATCTAGCTATGGACTGCATGCAACAACATGCTATCACGAATTGGTCTCGTGGATAGTCAAGATGTAAGATAGCTATCTAGCTACAGACGATACATGAATCCAACTATCACTAATTCCGAATGGGTAGTCCAAGAGTATAAACTTTATGGTAGATTCTCTCGACCATGAATGGGAGACATGATCGACCACAGGTATACAAAGCAACCATAATTTGAAAGTAATACTGCAAACTCTCTCAACTATGAATTGGAGACATAGTTGGCAGTCGGTATATAAGAAACGTTATATACCTTCTAATGATTAATCTCATCTTAATCATTCTATCTCTACTAGTTCAATCACAATATCAGCCGAAACAGTAAATAAATAAGCACATATATATAACAATAGTATCCATTTAACAATAACATAAATATTCACATATTAATAATGGAAATCAAATAGACCAGAAGTCAAATAGAGTATAAAAGAGTCAAGCAAATATAAGGTCAAAACAATACTAGAAAGAACATCGAGTGAAAAGATATATAACTTAAATAAACAACGTAACCAAAATAATCATGAACTAAGATCAAAAGATCTAAAGAAGTCAAAGAAGGAACCACCCACCTCTGACTATCGAGTGTCCTAGCTATCTCCTAATCCGAAGATTTACTTCAACTCCCAATTTTTTCAATCATTTAATAACTCGATAAATCTCTAAATTGATTGTCTATTCAATCTATGCGTCTTAGTTGACATTAATCTAATTATTTACTTATTCCATTCATTGTAAATATTTTAATTAACCTATAAATTTTCCACACGAACTTAATTGGCTCCTTTGAACTAATTAATACATTAATCAGAACCTCATTTAATTAACTAATTAATTAATACCATAAAAATTGATAAGTTCTTTACCTAAATCATTTAAGCAAGATCAATTGATTTGATTATACTAATTGAGTTTAATTATCCGAACGGGTCAATTAAAAAGAACCACAAATTAATCTAAACTCTTGATTAATTAACCTAAAGCTAATTAATCAATAACCAGATTAACTAATCTAATACTAATTAATCTATTAAATATGTTAATTAATCTTGACCAATTATTCAATTGAACCCAAATTAATCAATCCTGATTAATCTTAATTATTGGTTAAATTCTGTACCTAAGTTAATTAAACAAGATCAATTGAATTAATTCTACTAATTCAATTTAATGAGCCGATTAAAAAGATTAATTAAACTAATACATCAGATTGGTTAACCCATATAAATCCAAAATTTTAGTTAATTAATCGATTAAACAAAATTAATTAATCTAATACTCTTACCCAACTAATGAAATCCGATTTAATACAATCAGATTAACTCAATTAATTAAGAATTAATCCGGTTAATTTAATTAACAAAATTAAATATTTACATAAACAAATTAATGAAATTGATAAATCAAATAATCGATTAATCAATATTTTTTCCAAAAAAATACATTACCTCATACGTTTTCAAAAATGAATCTGGATGGCCGACGACAGTCATCGGACTCTGCTCGCAATTGAACGGAGGCTGAGAGCGGGATTGGTTGCCCGATTCATGATCGAAAAGAAGGCGACGACACTGCAGGTGCGGCCGATAACGAGCGCATGCACGAGGACTGCGAGAGGCAGTGGTGGTGCACGAGCGCTACGAGATGACACCCGCGGGAGTCGCGAGAGGTCGCGTGTGTTGCAGAGGGGCCACGGGCATCACTAGACGACGGGCGACGGGCGCGGCGTGGGCAAGTGCGGCGTGTGACAGCGGAAGGAATCACAGGATTTTAATTCCCAACTCAAACTTAGGTAAAATCCTAACCTAGGATTAATTTATATAAGCTTAGATTAATTGACTTAATCAATCCTATAATTAATAAGGATTAGACATAACCTAATTTTTATCTGAAAATCTTCTAATAATTATAGATAGTTAAATCCCATTTTAATATTAATAAATAAATTTATTTTATTTATTTATTTCATTTTTATATTTATTATTATTATAAATATTTACTTTTCTTGGAGAAGTGACTTTGTCAAGGGATTTACTAGATTTCTATCAGTGAGAACTTTCTCTATTTGTACGTCTTTTCTACCTATGATCTCTCCGATCTGATGGTAACGATGTAGTACGTGTTTGGATCAAGGATGAGACCTGATAACAGTATTTGTTATGGTACCATTCCAAATTAATTATCAAACCCTCTCTACACTAATATAACATAGTGAATGGTCTGGATCATTTCTCAACGAGTTTAATTGATAGAACAGTAGTCTTAGGATTATTAATTATTGCTTTGTGTTTTCTATTATAAATGAAATTTGGAATGTAAAAGTCTAATCCTACTTGATGTGACGAGGAAAATCTGTTCACTCCTTTTCAATGCAGTGAAGCACTGAGGGAGATCTCAGAGGGTTCTCACAGACTGCAATCAGTAGAGAATAAGAAGATGAAGTAGATGAAACGCAAAAACCGGTACCAGCAATCGAAACTCAGACACAAGATATAACGTGGTTCGGAATGAGGATTCCTACTCCACAGAGGTGAGCTTTCTCACCGGGTGCAGCGCCTAAGCACTTTCACTATGAAGGTCCTCCCTTACGGAAAAGAAGTTTCCGGAGGCGGAGGAGAAAAACCTCTTACAGTGATATCACAAGATGAGAAAAAATACAAGAGATGTAACAACAATAGATCTCTATCCTTCTTCTCCGGCGAGGTGGCTATCGCTCTCCCTCTCCTCTTGCGCCTTCTTCTCTCTTGCTGGATTGGAATGATTGCGGATCCCCCTCTTCTCCTTTGCTTCCTCCCTTTTATCTTCCTTTTTCCTCCATCGTGAAGTCGTGGGTTGTCTCCATCGTCCACGTGGCCACCACCTCCACCTGGAGAATAAATCTGTTACAGATATGAGGAATGAAGGCTCCTTGGAATATTGTGTGGGGCCTCCTAAGCTATTGTATAACGCCTCTTCTTCTACTTTTCGGGTAACTAGGTTAGACTGTCTCCCTCAACCATCCGCTTTAGGTGAAGCTAACTTAGGCCTATGACCCACGGGTGACCTAGCCTTAGGGCTCCTCATCAACCCGAACCAATTCCTCTTTTTCCCATGCCAAACTTCCTTCGGATCGATCAGGTTGAATCGATCCTTTATCCATCCCATCTACTTCTGGGATTACCTAGCTGAACCAATTCCTGTTCCGCCCTTAGTGAAGTGCCTTCTGTCTCTTCTTTGTCATGTCAATTGCTTATGCTAATTCTCCCATGCCAATTGCTTCTGCTATTTGTGCCCGAACCATTCTTCCTTTTCTCCCTTCCCTGAGCCGAATATTTTGGCTCGGATCACGTGTTACATGCTAAGCCTTCTATCTAGAGTATATAGAAAAGGTACCAGTAGTATCATTAGTCAACCCCGAAAAATAGTCAAGCGAAGTTATAAGCTTGACTTTCCAGATGTATATAAAGTTTCTGCCCTATTCTTTATTTCTTAACTTAAATTCACTCTTTCCCTTATAGCTCCCTTATGTATATTCGAGGCGGCCCGATGGGCCCGCTTCTCCTTCTCCTTTCGTGCAATCAAACCGTCACGAAAAACCCTATATAAACCCCCGCCTTCTCCTTTTAGGTATCACTTAGTGTGTTTAACAATCCTGTCTGTTCTACTTTTTCCGTGATTTTCACCGGCGGCATTTCGGCGACCCAGTCCTTCCTTTCCCACACGATTCTTCCTTAACCTCCGAGTAAGTGCTCTGCCTTGTTCACACCCATGGCTCCTAAGACCATCCCTTCACTCGCCTGGTATGAACATACCATAACTCAGCTAGATTGCAACTATTATTTCTTTAATCTTAAGAACAAATAGATAGACCCTTCTATAAAATGTTGTTTCACTACTAAAATGCATCGGCCCCATAGTCCTCCTCCCGGTTCGACGTGCTTTTTCTCCGAACAGTTTCTTAATGGCCTATGTCTACTAGCACCTTCCGGTTATCTAGATATTTTGCACTTTTATAGACTTCCTTTAAACCAATTCACCCCTAATTCCTTTCGCATTTTGTCAGGAGCTTCTATGGTGTTTAAACACCTAAACCTTCCCTTAACCCCTGAAATATTCCATTGCTTTTTCCAATTGAAATCTTCCAAGGAAGGTCTCTTCTATCTATCTAGCCATTCAGACTGCCAATTCTTAGTGAACCTTCCTACTTCCCACAAGGGATGGGAAGAATTATACTTTTTTGTACAACTTCTAGAATCCCTACCTTATTCTGATACCTGGAAGGTAGACCTTCCCGAGTTGCCTCCCTTCCGGGAAATGAGGACCAAATGCCCCTTCCCAGAGGTTTATAGAGTATTAGGAGAGTTAAATTACTGCTCGAACCACCTAATATAAACTCCCCTTTTGAGCCACTTTGGATTGTCTCCTCTACCTTTGACGACTTCGGTTGTTGTAGGTAGGGTGATACTTACCCTGCAGTATGACTTCTTTTCTATATTATTCATCTTTCTCACCAGTACACTTTGCAGATAACCTAATGCAGAAGGCTTTGGTGGAAGGAGAGGCAATTGAGGCTGCCAAAAAGAAGAAAACCTCAACTAAAAGAGGTAAATTAGTAGCAGCTCCGTCATCCCCTCGGAAAAAATTAAGGCTCACTAAGAAAGGAGCCTCAAGTTCATCTGCTCTTCTCCCCTCGTCTTCCGACCAGCCAGGGTCTTAGTCCCTAACCATTTATGAGCCGAGAAGAAGAGGCAATACCTCATTTGTCCCTTCTCCATCTCCTCAAGGAGGGGACTCTCCCTCCCATTTTCTCCATTCCTCCCCATCTGCACAGAATTCACCCACACCTTCTCATACTGAATCTCCCCAAGCTCCTATCCCTTTCATCGCAAGAGCTTCTCCTACCCTCCTTCGGCGTATCAGACCCCCACTTTCCTCTGAAGGGGAGGATCCTTCCCTTCCCGTTCCTCCGAGGGCCACATTGGGGTCCCTGCTGAAGATCTGGCACCTCTCGGAGGTGAAAATTTTCAATCAGTCGGGCATACAAGGCCCCTGCGAGTAAGTGGGCAAGCTGTTAGCGGAGGTATCTACTATTTCTTCCTTATCTCTAAAATACGTCTCTATACATCGGCATATACTAACGTTGATTTCCTTCTTCCAGGCCTCATCCCAACACCACAACATGGTAGTCCAGCTAGCTCAGTTCCAATCATGCGTGGAGACCCGCCACTTTGCCGCCATAGCGCAACAAAAAGAGCCCGTTCGGTAGTTAAGCGAGAAAGAGGCGAAGGAAGCGGGCCTAAGGGGCCAGTGTGAAGATGCAATGATGCGACTGGCCCTGGTCCAAAGTGAGAAGGAGGAGATGCAGCGAAAAAATGAAGAACTTGAACAACACATCTTCTTACAATCCAGTGAACTGCAATAGGTAGATGTCCTGACCCGTGAACTGAAGGAATATAAAGGGTATCTTGGGGATGCCATGATCAAAGCTGCTGACTCCTCGACTACAATTCTACAGCTTCAGCAAGAACGCCACCGGCTTAAACTGGAGCGTCAAGCCTGGGAAGCTACCAAGAAATCCTGTATAGAGAAATGTCAGGAGCTTTCCTCCATGGTGGCAGCTCTTTCTCAAACCTCATCGTCGGTGGCTCGGCAACAGTCCACCCTTCACAAAGAGTACTTCGAAGCTCTTTCAACTCTAGGACAGCAAGCTATACAGGCAGCTATCGAAAGAGATGCCTTGGCAGCCAAATTGGCGGAAAGTCAAGCCCAGCTGACCAAATGTCAAGACCAACTGAAGGAGCAAGAAGCCGATCTTAAAGGGTGCTATGTCAAGAAGGGAGTAGATTTATTCATACTAGGTTTTTAGGGGTCCTCGACTCAAAATACCGAACAAGGATACCCGCCTCCCGGCACGGACACTAGCTATTTGAATCCTGTGGATGCGCTAGCTAAGTGTCCTCCCGAACTCTTTGAGCTGTAATTTCCACTATTCTCTTCTTTAGTAATTTTGTCAATAGCTTCTCTCTTGCTTCTAAATAATAAATTTGTCTATATATCTAGTTGTCATCGTCTTGTTATGTTCCTTGATGGGTCAGGAATTCTGAACCAATTTTAAACTGCTCTCTTTTTATACTGTTATCTCTTTTCCCGTGTCGCATGGCGCAATCACCTAGTTGGTTCGGGAACGTACTTGGAAGGTCTTGAATGACATTATTCACATCCGATCCAATTTTGGTTCTGGGATTTGCTTGAAGGGTCTTGCATAATATTATTCATATCCGTCCCGATTTTTGTTCGGGCAACACTTTAAATGACTTTTGCCTATTGATCTTCCCTATCCCTCTTACTGCTTCGGAAACGATATCAGTCTCTTCATCTTCTTCCCCTTCCCTAGAACTTCTGTCGTCGCTTTCCTTCCATTATAAATCATCACCCTCCATGTCTTCGACCTTCTATCTCACTATCATGGCTTCAGCGGGGCACCCCATCAAAATTTCTTCAGAATCAGAATCTTTTGAACTACAAGACTGGGTTTCTGAAGACCTGGAAGACTCGGATACCCGCTCAACCGCCACTTCAGCCTTCTGCCCCCTTCCTTTTTCGCCTCCCATTCCAGCTCCAACCCCTCCTACAGGGAGGTCCTTTCGTGCACCCTTCTCCTCATTCCGCAATAGGGTGTGGAATCCTCCCTTCACATGGGAGTATACAGTGGGAGACCCCCGTGCTGCTGCCGAACTTCCCCCACTTCCACCAGCGCTGGCTTTCATCCCAGTCCCCTCGGCGAGAGCTCATCCTCCTCCTTTTGATGAAGGTCCATCAGCCATTCCTCCGTCTCAAGGCGAGCGCTTCAAGGTCATCTTGGCGCCTTCTCCCCCCAAAGAGACCTCTCCCGCTTCGTGTATTAGGAGTAATCAGAGAAGATCTTCATAGATTAAGTTAATGTAATCATTTCAAATAGGTTAATAAAAATGAGGGAGGGAACTGATATTTTCTTTTGTCTTTTTCTCATAGAAGTAAGGTTTCTGTCTTCAGAAGGACTGTAATCTGGTCCGAACATACCTTCTTCTATCATCGCCCGGGGATTCGGACCCTCTTAATTACAGTTATAGTTCCGTCGACTGTCCACCTACTACCTCTACGCTTCCTCTTCTTTACTGGCATTTATTATCCCTATTTCTTCTGCAAATAAATGCGCTCTTCTCCTTCCTCGCTATAAAGACTTCCGACCCTTATCAAATAGCTTCCACCTTTTCCCTTTCCTTTCATTTTCCATGGACAGAATATTTGAACAGGGTAGCAGTTCCTCTCCTGCTGAAGAACAGATAAACGATCGTCGCTACATAGCTAGCCTGGAGGAGAAAGTGAAGTATTTACAACAACGGCTGAAGGAAGCTTCCGCTAGTAATAGCTCTCTGCGTCAACAACTGGTCGGGTCCCAAAAGGAGCTAGCCAAGTAAATTTTCCTGCAGCAGTCTTACCGTCGGCAATTACTGTGCCAACCTCGACCACACAAAGGAGCTCCATCCGTTCCCCCTAACAAAGAACTGTAATACCCTAGATGTATAAGGGTTTCTTTTGTTATCTCCCCCTTGTGAATGACTCAGAATATGTAATTTTCCCGCATCAGTGAACTTTCCCTATTTATCTTCTTCTTCTAGTATCTTTTGAGTTGTGCCACGCTTTACTTTTTATTATTCACATAGACTGATATATAGTTGAGGCATATTTCATCTCTTCTACCTTTTTACCCTACCGGGAATATAGAACCACTAAATGAGCCAACTCTGCTACTCTACGGGAATAAAGCAATATAAAGTTAAATTAGGACTTCAACTTCTCCCACTTTACGGGGACAAAAATGATATATAACAGAGGAGACTGTTGGATCGATGTGGTTCGCTAGAGGGGGGGGTGAATAGCGAAAAACCTTTTCTTTTTCTTTCGTTAAAACTCGAGAGATAATTAGTTAATTGCAGTGGAAATGTAAAAATAAAAAAAACAATCGACACAAGGGTTTTACTTGGTTCATAGCCGAATGCTACTACTCCAAGGCCCTAGTGGTCCTTGACCACGTACGGAGGGCAAAAGCACTAAAGGAACTCCTCCTCGTTAGAGGTAGGAGTTAATCGATACAAGAAGGAACCACAAAAACTTGAGGTAGAGGGACACTCCCCCTCTCCTCGTATACGATAAAAGCTCCGGAAATATAAATGACAAGAAAAACTAATACCGATGTACAAGAATAATAAGAGTTAAACCTAGACGTCGGAATGGAAGGACTTCGTTGTCGGAGAGTTGCAGCGTAACGGAGACTTTTTGGAGGCTTAGAATTGTTGTTAAAACCCTAGGTTTGACCCTCCTTTTATAGCCTTTGAGCCCATTTTCGAGTGGGTCTTCAACCAATCACAAATGGACACCAAACCGCTTTGAGGTGGAGTGATAAGCCTTGACTCCTCGAATCTGATCATTGACCATCAGTCGACTGATGGCCATCATCACGATCGATGGCAAAGATCGATCGATTGATGACCTTCGGCAATGATCGATACACATCCGAGTCCTCCAAGCTGGCAGTCGACTGATGCTTGCTGCAAGTCAAAGTTAGCTCAACAAAAACATACTTCCGACGGTCTTCGACCGTCCGATCTCGACCTAGACCACCTATGAGATGTCTTGGGTCGGATCTACGCTTAAGATCATCCCCGTAAAGAGGATACGACCTCACTTACGCTCACACACACGAGCTTACCTCGATACTTACGTGTTGCTTTTGCTTCCGGCCTTCCACTCAATTCCATCGGCTCCCTCCGAAATCACTCGAGTGTCGCCCGACCACCGCGGCTTCCTCCGGGTATCGCTAGCCTTCAGCTCCAACTATAGCAATCTTCTGCACACTTGATTCAGCTCGTGAGATAACGACATGAGCTTAACTTTGTATCGTTTGCTATAATCAAAACTCAGGTTCGACTTAGGTGCCTGCTGCACCAACAGAGACCTCAGTTCTTCCGTTCCGCCACCACACGGGGATTTCTTCCGCTTCGTGGGGATAAAAATTAAGTATAACCGAATGAATTTCGGTTCTTCCGTTCCACCACCACACGGGGATTTCTTCCGCTTTGCGGGGATAAAAATTTAAGTATAACCGAATAAATTTCGATTCTTCCGTTCCGCCACCACACAGGGATTTCTTCCGCTCTGCGGGGATAAAAATTTAAGTATAACCGAATAAATTTCGGTTCTTCCATTTCACCACCACACGGGGATATCTTCCGCTTCGCGAGGATAAAAGTTTATATATAACATATAACCGAGGAATCTCGGTTCTTCCGTTCCGCCACCACACGGGGATTTCTTCCGCTCTGCGAGGATAAAAATTGAGTATAACCGAATAAATTTCGGTTCTTCCGTTCCACCACCACATGGGGATATCTTCCGCTTCGCGGGGATACAAATTTATATATAATATATAACCGAGGAATCTCGGTTCTTCTGTTCCGCCACCAAACGGGGATTTCTTCCGCTCTGCGGGGATAAAAATTGAGTATAACCGAATAAATTTCGGTTCTTTCGTTCCACCACCACACGAGGATATCTTCCGCTTCGCGGGGATAAAAATTTATATATAATATATAACCGAGGAATCTCGCTTCTTCCGTTCCGCCACCTCACGGGGATTCCTTCCGCTCTGCGGGGATAAAAATTGATATTAACCGAATAAATTTTGGTTCTTTCGTTCCACCACCACACGGGGATATCTTCCGCTTCGCGGGGATAAAAATTTATATATAATATATAACCGAGGAATCTTGGTTCTTCCGTTCCGCCACCACACGGGGATTTCTTCCGCTCTGCGGGGATAAAAATTGAGTAAAATCGAACAAATTTCGGTTCTTCCGTTCCACCACCACCCGGGGATATCTTCCGCTTCACGGGAATAAAAATTTATATATAATATATAACCGAGGAATCTCGGTTCTTCCGTTCCGCCACCACACGGGGATTTCTTCCGCTCTGCGGGGATAAAAATTGAGTATAACCGAATAAATTTCGGTTCTTCCGTTCCACCACCACACGGGGATATCTTCCGCTTCGCGGGGATAAAAATTTATATATAATATATAACCGAGGAATCTCGGTTCTTCCGTTCCGCCACCACACGGGGATTTCTTCCGCTCTGCGGGGATAAAAATTGAGTATAACCGAATAAATTTTGGTTCTTCCGTTCCACCACCACACGGGGATATCTTCCGCTTCGCGGGGATAAAAATTTATATATAATATATAACCGAGGAATCTCGGTTCTTCCGTTCCGCCACCACACGGGGATTTCTTCCGCTCTGCGGGGATAAAAATTTAGTATAACCGAATAAATTTCGGTTCTTTCGTTCCACCTCCACACTGGGATATCTTCCGCTTCGCGGGGATAAAAATTTATATATAATATATAACCGAGGAATCTCGGTTCTTCCGTTCCGCCACCACACGGGGATTTCTTCCGCTCTGCGGGGATAAAAATTGAGTATAACCGAATAAATTTCGGTTCTTCCGTTCCACCACCACACGGGGATATCTTCCACTTCACGGGGATAAAAATTTATATATAATATATAACCGAGGGATCTCGGTTCTTCTGTTCTGCCACCACACAGGGATTTCTTCCACTCTGCGGGGTTAAAAATTGAGTATAACCGAATAAATTTCGGTTATTCCATTCCACCACCACACGAGGATTTCTTCCGCTCTGCGGGGATAAATATTAAGTATATATTGCTCAAAGGCCATCAGCATAAAGGAGGTGACGCCTTCATACCATCCCTCTTTTGGCTTTCCTCCTGAAGGGGAACGCCTATATCTGCCCCTTCCCATGCAAATGAGGGCTTTAATACATAATGGGTCATTTAGAAAAATAAACCCTTCTTTCCCTTTCACTTAGGGCCTCCTTCACCACAGACGAGGAGCCCAATAATGGTTATAAGCCCATTCTTCCCTCCTTTTATAGGGGATCCTTTGTCTTCGTCTCTTTTGCTATCTTCATCCTTTCACCATTTCATCTCCTTCTTCTTTGCCTGTTCGTTCCTCCGCCGCCACACTTCGTTGCCTCAATCCCTTCTTTCATCCCTTTTTCCTTATTCTCAGACCCTCAAAATGCATTCTACCTTCTTCTAGGAGATAGCGGGCCGTTATCCTCACCGCAAGAGGGGTGCCGGTCAACCGTCAGCTCCGTCTTCCTCTTCACCTTCCCCGATCACCACCACACCTGATTCAACTCGTATTTCTTCCTCTCCTCCTCCTGCAACCCTTGTTATCTCCTCCCCGGAGGAAACCGGGGTAATTAGTCCTTCCTCACTTCCTCTGGCATTTACAAACCCTAGCTCTCCTACTTTTTCTCCTTCTGCCACCAATGTTCGGAAGTCACCTTCTCCTTCCCTGCAACCTGGGGAGGATGTACTTCCATGTCCGCCGATGACAGAGGCTGGCTCACCCCTGCCTTCTCTTTCCCCTGAATACTATTCCTCCTCCGAACCCATGGCGGTTGATATCCCCTCACTGCCAACTTCCCCCTCCCCGCATCGCCTGAAGAGCCCTTCTCCCCCATAGATATCACCCCCACTCCCCCCATTATAAGTGAACTTCCCACCCCAGTATCATCCGTCCCATCTTCTTCCCTTTCTCCCAGGAGTCTTCGGATCCTGAACTTAGAGGAAGTGGTTCCTCGCAAGGAAGGCCTACGCCATGCTCTGGATTTAGTATGTTTTCTCAATTAGCTTCCTTAGCTTTATCTTACTAACCAATTTCTTTTCTACGACCGGCATGCAGGCCCTGACCAACCATCAAGAGTTGGATCGCTCCCTTCATCAATATCGATCTCAAGCTCTGACATGGGAGCGGCAACAACGGGAAGATTTGGCGAATGCTCAGAATCAAGAACGGCTCCTGTTGCAACAACTGCACTTGTGCCAGGAGCAATTAGCCGAAGCTCGCCAACAAATTTGAAAGGATGCTGATACCATTGCAGCATTACGGGAACACCGGCGAGCAAGTGTGGAGCCACCCGTTCCCCAGTGGGAAGTCCAATCGGCTCCTCTTGATGAGGGGTCTTCCTCTGCTCGAGAGTTAATACGTCTTCAAGGGCAGGTAGCAGAGTTCCTCGAGGGGAAACAACAGGACTCTGACACCATCGCTCATCTTCAAGTTCAACATCGACAAGCACAGGATAAAATAGGAAACTTCCGCACCCGCTTATGCAAGGAGGTACAAGAAAACTCATCCCTCATAAATTCCAGGGCGCATGCTCACGCCCGTCTACGCAAGAAAGAGACTTCCCTCCAGAGGCTGAACACTGAACTCGCCCGAACCAGATCTTATTTTGAAGCAGTGGAGAGAATTTCAGCTTCAATGCGTCAAAATATGATGGAGATGACACACCTTGTACAGCAGAACCAAAATTCCTGAGCCGACGATGTTTCCATCCTAGCCGATGCTATTATGGAGGTGTCACGACGCTATGTTGACGTACGCCGAAAGCTTCAAGAACAACAAGAAAAATGCCATAGGCTTCATCGGAATCGAAGCCCTGACCGCCCGAACCGCCAGGAGCGACTCATCATTTTGCTGCGCGCCACTTATCAGGATGGATTTAATGAAGCGGTTTGGCAATATGCTGATCAAGGATTGCCTCCTCCAACTTATCCTTCATTCTCTTTAAATTGGGAGGCTGGCTTTCGACGTTATCCTCTCGACCGATTTAAGTTGTAATTCGATATATTGTTTCAAAACAGGAACTTCCTCTCCATCTTCTTTCTCTTTTTCAAGATTTATTAACAATACCGTATTGCACTTGTAAATGACTCATTAATGAAATTTGGGGGGTATTTTGCGTCTAATTAATGCAATCAAGTTAGGAAGTACACCCCTTCGGAGTCTCATAATTCCTCTTCTTCTATTCCCCACTTCTCATACAGTGTGAAAAAGTTTTAAATGAATGACATTCCAAGGTCATGGAAGTTCTTTGCCTTGGTCATCTTTCAGATAATATGCTGACCCCACTACGCGGCGCGTTACTTCATAGGGTCCTTCCCAGTTCGAAGCTAGCTTTCCAGGGTCTCCAGCGGGATTAACTTTATGCAAAACCCAATCCCCCTCTTGAAATCTTCGAGGCATCACTTTCTTATTAAAGGCTCGCTGCACTCTTTGCTTGTAAAATTCCGCTTGCCTCCGTGCCATCTCCCGCTTTTCCTCCACCAAGTCAAATTTAGTGCTTCGGGTAAGTTGGTTCTGATTTGGTTCATACGCCTTTATCCAGGCGCTACTTAAGAGAACTTTGACCGGAATAACAGCTTCTGTCCCGTACACTAAACTGAAGGGAGTTTCCCCTATTGCAGTCTTTGGTGTAGTTCGGTAGGCCCACAGGACTCCTGGTAATTCTTCTACCTAGTTTCCCCTCTGAGCCCCCAATTTGGTCTTTAATCCTTGAATGAGAATTCTATTAGTCACTTCCACTTGCCCGTTAGCTTGAGGGTGAGCTACTGAAGTGAAAGCCTGCTGAATATTGAGACTTTGGCACCACTCTTTGATCTTTTTCCCTTGGAACTGTCATCCATTGTCACTGACTATTTTCTGAGGAATACCATATCGACAAACAATATTCCTCCATAAGAATCAGATTACATAGCATTCTCGCATTTTGGCTAGGGCTCGCCTCCACCCATTTGGAGAAATAATCTACGCCACCAACAAAACTTCTTCTGTAAAGGTGCCACTGGCATCGGACCCACTATATCCATTCCCCATTGATCGAAAGGACATGAAGAGACCACGACTTTCATTAACTCAGCTTTCGATAAGTAAGTTTGCACTATACGAGCAAAGATCTCGTCGAGAGTAGGCCAAAAATATCCTGCTAATAGGGCCTTCCTTGCTAAAGCTCTCCCTCCTAAATGATTGCTACAGCAACCTTCATGAATCTCCCGGAGTACCCATTCCGCATCCTCACTTCCCAAGCATTTCAATAAGGGTCGTCCGAAAGAAATCTTGTATAAGTCTCCATTTAAGAGGGTAAACCGTTTGGCTCAGCTTATTAAAGCAGATGTCGCTGCTTTTTCTTCAGGGACCTTTCCGTGCCGTAAATAAGCTATGATATCAGTCCTCCAATCAGGAATTAGGCTTGATTCGGGTGTGTCTTCCTCCACGTCGCATATTGCTAAGGAAGTATGGATTTCCGCATAGACCGTTTCCAAGGACATCACTCCTTCCATAACACTAGCCATCCAAGCCAATTCATCTGCCTTCCCGTTATTCTCCCGCGGGATTTGCTTTAAGAGGACTTGACGGAATTGAGCTTTTTCTTTCTCAACAGCCTTCAAGTACTTATGCAACCTTTGTTAGGGCAATCTCTTGCCGTAATATGGTTTTGATGGTGTGGCAAAGGGTTTAAGTTAGTGTGTTATGTTGATTTGATATGTGCGTTGAAGTCGTGCAGGACTTAGTAATTCGCACATGGAGCCTTGGCGGGTTCACCCTCACAACCTCGGTCCTTGAGTCGGTGAAGGATGACTTTGCGGAAGCCGTGCGCTTGGAGCATCCGAGGGACCGCCAGACGAGATGACTTGAAGTAAAGCCAAGGAAGCAGACTTCGGAGGCAAGAGACGCGAAGGAGCATTGCAGAGCCGTGCGCCTGATGCTGCCAAGGGACGTGGCCACGAATGAAGAGAGCTTCGGCGAGGGACTTCGAGTGAGATGAGAGAATGAGTGAAATGTAAGTAGCTCATTAGGTGAACTTGGCCAAATGGCTGAGTGTCGGAGACTTGACCGCAAGGGTTAAGGTTTACCCGACCGCCGGAAGCTCAAACTTATGTTAAGTCTGAGTTTCACACGGCACCAGTCGACTGCCATGTCACGGCAGTCGACTGCTCTGAGTCGAGTGAGTTCGACTGGTATCCGACTGATGGGTTTATGCCAGCGATGATCGCCATGGAATGGCAATGATCGACTACCGAGGATATCGCGGCACAGACCGCTTATAGCCGCCGGGCGGCCGATTGATCCGAGCCGATCCGGTGAGGTCCAGCGATGATCGCCAAGAGTTCCGTTGGACTACAACGGTCGGGATCCGACGTGTTCGGAGGCCGTTGTAGTGACGGCAATCAACTGACAAGGGCGGCAGTCGACTGATGGCGGCCAACGGGAAGAAATCAGCCCTCTCTATAAAAAGAGAGGGTGTAAGCCTTTGAGAGGCTAATGCTTATGCTCTAAGTGATCTTCCTAGTGCCCCACAAGCTCTAAACTCTTCTTACTCGCTTTTACTCCATTCTATTTGTAAGAAGAGTGATCTTGATTGTAAAGGTTACCTCCACCTAGCTTGGTGCAAAGGAGAGACCATTTAGTGGATTGGTTTAGCGGAGTGATTCACCGAGGATGAATCGGGGACCGTGGATTAGCGGCGTAGTCGTGAACCACGTTACATTCTTTGTTAGCGTTTGTTTTCTCGTATTTCTATTTGCTTGTCTTTATTAGTCTTCCGCTTGCGCTAATTAGTTTTGTAGACGAGCAAATATCGGCATCCAAACGAAAAGGGCTATTCACCCCCCTCTAGCTGGCCGTAGCGATCCCCTACAAGTGGTATCAGAGCCGAGGAAAGCTTGTCGAGGACTAACCGTCACAACAAGCAATTTTCAAAATGGCCGGCTCCAACATTCATCCTCCGAAGTTTGAAGGAGAATTCGCTTGGTGGAAAAAGCGAATGGAGGTATTTTTCGAAACGGATTTTGACATTATGATTACAATGGAATCCGGTTTCGTTTTGCCTAGGGATGAAGAAGGGAAACCAATCGAAAAATCACGATGGACTAAGAAGCAAAGAGAGGAGCACCTTGCGAACTCAAAGGCAAAACATCATCTTTTCAATGTGCTCCCCCAACAAGAGATCAACCGGATCGGAGAATGTGCTAGCGCCAAAGAGATGTGGGAGAAGCTTATAGAACTCCATGAAGGCACATCCGAGGCCAAGCTAGCAAGGAGAGACCTCCTCCACTCCCAACTATCCAATATAAAACTAGAAAAGGGAGAAAAGGTAACCTCTCTACACTCTAGGTTTAAAGAAATTTTAATTGGGCTAACAAGTGTAGGTGAGAAGCTATCAAACCGGGACATGCTCATGAAGGCTATAGATGCCTTTCCCCGGTCCTCAAAGTGGAGCTCCATGGTGGATTCGTTCTACATCTCCAAGAACTTGGAAGTAAGTACCTTGGAGGAATTTTTCTCAACAATGGAGCTCCACGAAACTAGGCTTGAAGGAATACAAGAGGAGCCTAGAATTCAACCCTCAAGAGGAGTAGCCTTGATGGCAAACAAGGGGAAGAAGAAGATAGAAGTCCCCTCCTCCTCATCCGATGAAGCCTCCTCCTCCTCCATGGATAGCACCAAGAAGCCTACATGGTAAGGAAGGTGAGGCGTGTATTTAAGAATTTTAGATTTGATAAATCTAATGATAGGAATAGAAGACCAAGGGGGAAGGTCATATGCTACAATTGCCAAGGAGAGGGACACATAAGGGACAATTGTCCCCTCCTAAACAAGAGCAAAGAAGAGAAGAAAAAGAAAGAAGAGAAGAGGAAGAAGAAGAAGGGGAGCAAGAGAAAGGAAGAAGAAAAGAAGGCAAAAGAAAAGGGGAAGGCCAAAGCATTCAAGGCCAAGACATGGGATGATCCTTCCTCATCCTCTTCATCATCATCGGAAGAGGAGAATGCCTTTGTCACCAATTTGGCCTTGATGGCCTTTGATGACTTGGATTGCTCTTCCTCCGAAAATGAAGGTTCAAGCTCAAGAGGAGAGAGCTCAAATGAAGGGGGAGCTTCTACATCATCCTCATCATCCGAAGAAGAAGAGGACATGGAAATTATGGTAACGAAAGCTTCTCCTAAGAAAATAGTTTCCATAATTTCTAGTTTAACTAAGGACTTATTTGGAATGAAAAAGAAAAATAAAAGCATGCTTAATCAAATTAAGACTTTGGAATATAAGCTAGAAAATGCATGTTTAAATAATAATGATACCTCTTCTTGCCATGATGATGCATGCTCACATGATTATATACCTTTGGATGTTAATGATGCATGCATAGAGGAAAATAGGGCATTAAGGGAAAAGGTAGATTATTTAACCAAAGCCCTAGAGAAATTCACAATTGGCTCCAACACCTTAAATATGATCTTAGGGAGCCAAAGGGCAAGTTTTAACAAGAAAGGCCTAGGCTACAAGGAAAAGAAAAATGAAAAGGCTTACAAATGCCTAATAGCTAGGGGACAAGATAAGAAGAAGGTAATTGCTAGAAAATGGATCCCCAAGGAATATCTAGTGAACCCAATAGGAAAGAACTTATTTTGGGTTCCAAAATCCATCCTTAAGGGTTAGAATAACCCTAGGGTAGTCAACCACATGGTCCTAACCTATATCATATTTTGGTTGACTTAGGATGACGGGACAACATTTTTTAGATAGTGTTGGGTGATGATAACGTACCCATAAATAGGTAATAATGCTTAAATCATGATGATTGATGTAATTCCTATGTATGTTTACAATCATGATTTATGTTTTTGAAATTTGGCACGTTATCATATGAAATAGGTTTGAATCATGCTTTAGGTGATACTTTGTTTATTATCATCATATAATACCTAATGCATGACTATTATTTAATGAATACATGTGTTTCATGATCATAATGTAGAATTCATTCATATATGTCATTATGATCATGTTAATTGTTAGGTTGATACTTAACCATGATAAAATTGCATGAACATATTGGTTAAGTATACACAAATCCCCCCTAGGATGCATCTCACACTCACTATAGGCTAACTTGATTGCAAACTTAGCATGGGTGAGATGTTTGGATGATACAAATGTCCACTAATGCCTATGGCATTTAGATGGTCATTTAAAGTATCAACATAGCAATAATAGACCAATCATGGGGAAGGCTTATGTTTAATTCATAGACATATTGCCCAAAGATCATGGTTGGATATTTCATATGTTTTCAAAACAATTTCTTAATCTAAAATCTAAGTATTCATGTTTTGAAACAATTGGATGCAAGACTAGGTGTTAAAATGGATACTCTTATGATAAAAAAACTAGTAGTTTTTAAAGCTTTTGGATTTTTGGCATATATGTGGAAATATAATGATTTTTCATGAAAACCTATTTTTCCTTGATAGATATACTTAATAGAAATATGCTCCTCAAATTTCATGATTTTTCGAATTTTCTGGAATTTTTAATGCATTTCAAATTAAAATCGTAATTTGAATCAATTGTGCGACCGCCATATCATGATGGCGATGATCAGCCACCAAAATCAGCCTGCAATTTTCTAATTTCAGATTTTAATCATGTTTTTGGTATTTTCCCTCCATTATACTTGATGCCATGAGCTTATAACTTAGTGTTAATCTTTTTGATGGTGTCAAAGGGGGAGAAATAATTTATGTTTAAGTTAATTATTTTAGGGGGAGAAATATATGATAGGGGGAGAAAATTTGCAATATAGAGTTTCATGGATTAAGGGGGAGTGGCATGTTGCTATATCATCTTTATCTTTACATGCTTTCTTACCTTAGAATTTATATCAAATGTTTTTACCTAACTTAAACGGATTGCCACACATCAAAAAGGGGGAGATTGTTAGGGCAATCTCTTGCCGTAATATGGTTTTGATGGTGTGGCAAAGGGTTTAAGTTAGTGTGTTATGTTGATTTGATATGTGCGTTGAAGTCGTGCAGGACTTAGTAATTCGCACATGGAGCCTTGGCGGGTTCACCCTCACAACCTCGGTCCTTGAGTCGGTGAAGGATGACTTTGCGGAAGCCGTGCGCTTGGAGCATCCGAGGGACCGCCGGACGAGATGACTTGAAGTAAAGCCAAGGAAGCAGACTTCGGAGGCAAGAGACGCGAAGGAGCATTGCAGAGCCGTGCGCTTGATGCTGCCAAGGGACGTGGCCGCGAACGAAGAGAGCTTCGACGAGGGACTTCGAGTGAGATGAGAGAATGAGTGAAATGTAAGTAGGTCATTAGGTGAACTTGGCCAAATGGCTGAGTGTCGGAGACTTGACCGCAAGGGTTAAGGTTTACCTGACCGCCGGAAGCTCAAACTTATGTTAAGTCTGAGTTTCACACGGCACCGATCGCCATGTCACGGCGATCGCCCGAGTTGAGTGAGTTCGACCGTATCCGATCGATGGGTTTATGCCAGTGATCATGCTATGGAATTGATCGATTGCCGAGGATATCGCGGCACAGACCGCTCGTGAGCCGGATCAAGGCCGACGACTCAAATGATCGGGTGAGGTCCAAAGAATGGCCGCCAAGAGTTGGCTGACTACGGTCGGGATCCGACGTGTTCGGAGGCCGGTAGTGACGATCGACGACAAGCGACAATGTGATGGCGGCCAACGGGAAGAAATCAGCCCTCTCTATAAAAAGAGAGGGTGTAAGCCTTTGAGAGGCTAATGCTTATGCTCTAAGTGATCTTCCTAGTGCCTCACAAGCTCTAAACTCTTCTTACTCGCTTTTACTCCATTCTATTTGTAAGAAGAGTGATCTTGATTGTAAAGGTTACCTCCACCTAGCTTGGTGCAAAGGAGAGACCATTTAGTGGATTGGTTTAGTGGAGTGATTCACCGAGGACGAATCGGGGACCGTGGATTAGCGGCGTAGCCGTGAACCACGTTACATTCTTTGTTAGCGTTTGTTTTCTCGTATTTCTATTTGCTTGTCTTTATTAGTCTTCCGCTTGCGCTAATTAGTTTTGTAGACGAGCAAATATCGGCATCCAAACGAAAAGGGCTATTCACCCCCCTCTAGCCGGCCGTAGCGATCCCCTACAGCCTTTCCTCCCGAACCGCGAAAGAACCTTGAAGTTGGGATATTACCAACTGGGAATCCGAATGGATTACAATTGAATAAGCCCCTACCGCTTTAGCAGCCTGAAATCTCGCTAGAATGGCTTCATATTCTGCCTCATTATTGGATGCCCGATATCCCATGCGAACGGCTATGCGAGTTTCTTTCTTATCAGGGAAAATTAATAGAACACTGATGCCGCTGCCCGTAGATCCTGAAGAACCGTCTACGAATATATTCCATGCATCTGATCCCTCCTCTTTTGCTGACGAACCTTCTTTCGGGTCGTAAGGTACCTCTGCTAGAAAATCAGCAAGCGCTTGGGCCTTGATAACCGTTCAGGGTTGGTAGTGAATATCATACTCGCTTAGTTCTACCACCCATTTGGCCAATCTTTCGGAGAAATTGGGCTTAGTGACGACCTTGCCCAATTCGCTGTGAGTTAGAACGGTGATGGGATGAGCCAAAAAGTATGACCTCAATTTGCAGGCGGTTAACACTAGGATATATGTCAGCTTCTCTAGCTCTGTATAATGGAATTCAGCACCCTTCAGGATATGGCTGGTATAATAAATAGGCTGCTGGTGAGAGCTTTTTTGTTTTAATAAAACTGAACTAATAGCTCCTTCCGAGATGGACAGATACATCCATAATGGTATTCCGGCTATTGGTTTGCCTAGCAGTAGGAGTCCAGCCAAATATTTCTTCAACTCCTGGAAAGCCTGTTCACATTGATCGTCCCACTGAAATTTAGTAGCCTTGCACAGGATCTTGAAGAAAGGCAACCCTTTGTCCGCCAATCTAGCTATGAATCGGGATAAAGAAAAAATCCTGCCCACGAACTTCTTGGTTTCTCGCAGATTAGCAGGTGATTTCATGTTGCATAGTGCCTGCACCTTCTCAGGGTTGGCTTTCACCCCTTCTCAGTCACTATGTACCCCAAGAACTTGCCGCTTTTTACCCCGAACAGGCATTTGTTAGGGTTTAGCTTCATATTAAACCGTCTCAATGTAGCGAAGGTTTCATTTAAGTCCTTGATTAAATCCTGAGTGGTCTTCGATTTGACTAATATGTCATCCACGTAGACTTCCATATTTTTCCCTTTCTGTTCTGCAAAGATCTTGTCCATAAGGCGCTGATAGGTGGCCCCTGCATTCTTTAATCCGAACGGCATTACCACATAAGCGTATAACCCTCCTGCAGTCACAAAGCTAACCCTCTTTTTGTAAAATATGAAAAAAAAAAAAGTTATGTGGATTAATCCTTTAATTAATTTGGTTTGATTAGTGGGTTAATTGGGTCTAATTAGTGATTGGGTTTGAGGATTGGGCTATTGGGCTGAAATTGGGCTTGAACTGGATTGGGTCAAAGCAGATTTGGTTAAACTTGAGCTAACTTAACCAATTTGGTCAATTTAGGTTAGCTTGGCTTAACCATAAGAAGTCGATTAACATCATCCGAACCCAATTCACCGCAAATTTTCTTCTCTTCGTCAAAATCCCAATCGCGCGACCCGCGATTTCTCCGTTTCCCCTTTCTTACGCGAGTTCGGCGCTGACGATGCCGTCCCGATCGCCACCGCAACCTTCCCGATAGCACGCGACGTCGCCCACTCCTTCGGTCATCGCCGCCGTCGCGAGCTCAGCTGCCTCCGACCTTCACTCGCGCGATCGGCGATCTTCACTTTGTTTCCACCGAGAGCCAGCCGCTGTCGCTGTCGACGCCTCCGGTGGGTGATCCGGCTGAGGGAAGAGGTCGACCAAGCTTCGTCGGGTTTGAATCGGGTGAGGGATTGCGTTGGGAGCTAATAGTCGACAACGGTGCTATCAAGTCGCCGACTGTGGGCTGGGGCTTCGCGAGTTCTATCAAAATCTGGTAAGTGGCTGATCGTCTCCCTTGAGTCGAACAAGATCTTTCCCTTACTTGTGTTCCTTTGCCATCAGCTTCGATTTTGAAGGGAGAGGGGTAGCAGCTGTTGAGCAGAGTAGATCGAGGAAGAGGAGATTGGTGTCATCGGACTGCGCCAGTGTATAGGGCTGGTTGTGTTGTGAGCCTCTGTTTGCCGCAGAGCTTGGAGCTGGGATTTGAGATCTGACCTGTGTGGGGTGGTAGCCGATCTGTGCGTGTGGGACGAGAAGGTGAGCTAAATTGCAACTCTAATTTAGTTGTTGTTCAGATTTGTGTGTTGATTCATTGGTTGGTTTTGTAGCGATGAGTGGGGGAGACAAGGTGAGGAAGGGTTTGAAACAAAGATGTTATTTAATTAGTTCATTGTTGATCTAGTTGATTTCCTTAGCTGTTGGTTGGGGAGTTTATAATGGTTGGGTTGTGGATTGCGTTGGAAGGTGAAATCTTTCACTGTTTGAGTTTGTGGGTTTTGTGGATTTTGATGTCGATTTATCTATGTAATGTGTCGACCGTGGGTGGAAGGAGGAGGCATATTGGATTCTTCCGATGATCTGTTCTTGCCGTGATGGTCTTCGACCAATTGTCTTCAAGGGAAGTTTGTGATCGATTATGAGTGTTATTTAGATATATTTACCTTAATTGATCTTGTGGATGTCGTGATCTATTATGAGTTGGGTTAGGATGTATCAGATTGGGATGCTCGAGTTTTAGCTCGTAGTCGAGGGAAGGATGCAAATATAGAAACGATGTAGTCTCTAGTTCGTATATTGGTCGGACACTTGTACTTAATCATTGCTTGCTATTATGTGCAGGTTTGGGATACGAAGCAGGTCCACGACCGTGAGGATTATTTGAGCTTCGTATCAGGTGGGTAATATCTACCTGGTCCGGTAGTTTGATCAACTCTAGTGCATGATCTTGGATTTATGTTTATACCTGTTTACCTTAAATCCACTCTTATTTAATCATATGCTTGTACTGCCTTGACCTTTGAGATATAAACTCTAGTACTTCATTGATTATCTAGCTCGGCTAGGAACTATAAACCCTATTATGTATTAGCTGATAGATGTTCAGTAAGTACATGTGGTTAGGGTTATCTTGGTGACTTCAGATTGGTTTACTGTATTACATCACTAGGGTTAGGTGATGGTTTGGATTATGGAATCGATTGTTATATCATATCCGTATTAGTGGTGCATTTATAATGGATCTAGTCGTCTGTGCATAGATAATTGTATGATTGTCAGTATGTGACCAGGGACTAGAGGTCCTAGTGTGATGGTATATCCATTAGGGATTGTGTGTCTGTGTAAGGTTATATGGACGGTCGATTGTATATCGCTACTGACTAGAGGTCTTAGCATGGTTGACTGTCAGGTGTGTATGACTCTCTGTGTGATAGAGAGAGTCTTATGGATTGTAGTCCTTGCATGGTTGACTTTCAGTTGACTAGGTCTCCCCGTGAGTTAGGGAGTGTTGCGAGGATTTGTGTGTGAGCTATGCATCATTACATTTCATGCATGCTGACGACTGGGTATGCCTTGTGGTTGAGACGAGTCGTCAGTCATCCTGCCTCCTCGGCCACTCGGGGTAGTGGTTGCAGGGTTGAGGGCAGAGCATTGTGTGCGTGCCGCTCGCCACTAGGGATGGTGGTAGCCGGAGATGCGACTTGGCCACCGTGAGTGGTAGTTAGCGACTCACCCACTATAGATGGTGGTCGTGTGATGTGCGAGTCCCGGTGCAAAGGCTCGCCTACTCATGGGTAGGGACGGAGCGCCAGCAGAGGACCCCGTGAGTAGCATATAGCTCTATGGCGGCTAGCTACTGTTTCATACTACCCAACTCGGTCACTCGAGAGTGGTGGCGGCTGGAGTCGGGATAGTTGTCATGTCGTGCCACCTAGGCCACACTGGGGTCGTGGTAGCGAGTTGGGTACGCAGACATGACCATGCATATGCATTGTTGATATATATATGTATGCATGTATTTGATATATGTTTTACATATGCCTGTGAGATGCTGCATTTGATTGAGCTATGATTGTTGCACATGCTTGTACATCATGATACATGTCATTTGCATTTTATATACTGTTATGTGTTGAGCATGATATATGGGTTTGTCCTGACTGATGTATGCATTTGATTAGTGTCATGTCATAGTGTGGTATGGACCGGGTTGTTATTACAGGTGATCATATACTGTTTATATGTTGGCGTATTGGTCAGGTATGAGATTGACTGAGTATGTTATATGGGTTATGTTATTGTAAATCTGTTCAGGATGATATAGCGTATGGTGGTGCAGACCGTCAGGTATGTTGGTACATTACTTTCTTGTTCAGTTGATCAGTTTAGTATATACATTGAGTATGACTTTACTGTAGTTACTTGTTATTAGATTTGGATATGACTCTATGTCTATTGGAATCATGTTGTATACCTGTAGATCTTCACATGTATACTTGTAGATCTATCCTTATATGTTGTTCATGCACTTTCTATATATTACCCCTGAGTTTATACTCACCACCCCTGGACCCTGGGCTTCCTGTCGCCCAGATAACAGGTAGAAGACTCTTTGGACGTTCGGAGCTCCGCCAGCTGATCCCATCTCACACCGGACGAATGGATATGTTTTTCGTGTTATTGTATCCTTACGGATTGTGGTTTTAGCTTGTATTGTTTCCGTATCTGTGATATACAGACATATTGTATGTATTTGGTCTTTGATTCGATTTCTGTTATGATTCTTGTCGTGTCAAGTCACTCCGGAGTGCACAGTTAGTCTTTGTATCTTATTGATCTGTTTGTGTTGCTTCCGCTGTGTTTAGTGCATTTTATATGTTGATATCTGTGTATATCATATTGCTGTTGTGGGCCTACGGGCCTTGTATTAACCCGATATGTTGCCACGCATGACAGGAGATGCCGCCCGCTTACTTTTCGACGGCATACTCGGGGCGTGACAATTTTATTGGTATCAGAGCCCTAGGTTGCGAAGTCCATTTTCGGATTTTATTTCGTTCGGACATCGAGTTTTGCTTTACTCGGTCTTGGTTTTGTGAGTTCTGGGATCTGGCTGTTGCGGACATCTTCGAGCTACAAGGTTTAAGGTATGTTAATTGTTATTACATATCCTTCTGTTGGCTATGCATTTAGTTGCTTATAACAGTGCATGACTTATAGGATATTGGTTAGTATTCGCAACCGTGGTTTGAGTTGACCACGGGAACGATATGTTGAGGTTATTAGATATGTACCTGTTTCGAAAAAGGTAATTACCTTTAAGAGCCGACTGATACCGAGTCGGAAAGTAGGGATTAGGTACTCACATCTATTGTGGAGATTAAGGATTTCGGTCCTAAGATTTTCACTAATTATATAGTCAGATCATTACCTATGGGGTAATGGACTAAGTGAGCATACTATTGCTGGTGCAGATAGTAGAAGATTAGTTTGCGATGTATCATAGGGATTTTAATCCCTGAGTTGATCGTTCTGGATTGTATAACTTTGGGAATACTTGACTCGGGTTATACGAAGATAGTAGTGTTAGTTGAATACCATTATCCGGATTTAGCCGGTACTTGGTGGAAGAGATAGGAAATAACCTACGGAAAATAACGTATCACTTAGTCACAGTTCAGTGATGTTGTGAGAGAGTATTTTCCCACATCATTTTCTTTGACTCATTGTCAAGGAATTCTTGGGCATTAGGTCGAGTGATCGTTTGGTAATGGAAGTACCATGCAGAGTTGTTCGACTTGCAAAAGTTACGACCATTTAATAGCCCAAGAATGTGATTGGGTTGGTTTTGGCCACCCACAGGTTATTGGCTGACATCTTGATCAGGATGTTTGGGTCTCCTATCGGATCCTATCGGAAGGCATTAGACTGAGTCATTTGTATAGAAATGACTCTGTAGCAAGTATTTTAAGAGTTAAAGATTTGATAAGCAGATATTGCAAGTCAAATTATTGGAATCAGAAGTCTCCGGATGTTGGATAAAAGGAGCAAGATTAAAGTAATGAGTCACGAGTGACTATTGGAGAGTTTTCCGATCATAGAAGACCGTTTGCAGATTGTCAGCAACTTCTCATGTTTATCAGTGAACTCAGAGGAAAGACTCCGAAGGGAGATTATGTGTGTGCAGTGCGGGTTACGACGAGACACAGAGTCAGATTATTCGATGGACCATTGTATCTATTTCTACTATAAGCAGCCGGTACCTACAAGGAGAGTATGTATTTTGAAGACTCAGTTGAAGACTATGGATGATGCTTTCGAGCGGACGATCCACAACCTCGAAAGCCGAGATTATTACAGAAGATTAGGTTATCACATCAGCAGCGATCTACTACCCCAGATATAGTTGGAGTTCTTTGATACTTTCATCCGGAAGAAGTAAGTTACTCAAAGAAGATTACCAAGACATCTCAAGATTCTGCATATCTGACAACAACTTACCTTCCTGCACGACAACAATCAAGTACCTTCCCAGGCGTAGTTATGATTTGTTCAGAGGAGAGAGAGTATACGACGATGGTCGTATCTATGCGGTATTCTTCAGTTGCAGCTGTACCTTTCACAGAGATGGAGCGTGCTATGATGGTTACAGTTCTTCAGTATTATACAGCCGGATGCGTATCTTTTGCCAGTACAACAGTGTTTATCATCTCCAATGCAGTTGTTTCAGATTGTACCTCAGTTCCAGCAGTTGATTTCAGTTCCTCCATGATAGTATTTTGTATTTACATGAGCTCAGCCGTCCAGAACAGATGTTGGGCGAGTTTACATGGTTACTCGAGATGAAGTATAGAAGACCGAAGGATCGGTCCTTCGGGGTATTATTTTAGGTTATACTATTTGCGGATATATCGAGAGATACTGGTAGTTTACAGGTATCTTTATCTTGAACGTTCTTATATAGGATTAGAAGGATTCCTATATATCGACTTGTGGGTTGGTGGTGTCTCTATCGTCAGGTGAGATGTTGACCAGCAACCAAGAAGTCAAGGGATACCTTTAGCCTTTGCTAGACATACCTCTACTATAGACATATCCTTACGGATAGTTGGATTGTTAGAGCCTTGGTATACTGGGACTCTCGGATGTACGTATAATCTGAGGGTATTCGGATATAGTTTCGGATGAACTCCCGGGCTTGCCACTGCATGGGCAAATAGGGAAATGCAATGGGAGGGTGATTTCGAGAATAGTCCTGATAATTGGGACCTTATACCGGGAGATGATTTTATGGGTATCAGTGTCGCTAAACACTATTGGAGATTTATCTGCCTAAGTGTTTCTTCTTGAAAAGACCTGTAACTCTTTGTTAGAAGAGAGTCAGATCTTGAGTTATGCATCGATTATCGATGATGGAATGCAGTAGTTGTTGTGAATGAATATCCTTCGTTGTGGATAGATAATCTGTTTAGATCAGCTAAATGACACCTGTGTATATCCTAGGGTTGGTCTACGACTGGAGGTTTGATATTGTAGTGACTTAGTGTCATACAATTATCATTGTCGGTGTGATGATTGAGCTATCATTAGCGTAGAGTAAAAGGATTCAGGTGTATAGAGCTGGTTGATAATGTTGTTAGATTTATCGACGATTTAGTTGTTCATGAATTTGAGGAATCAAGTACTCTTGGAGTATTTGAGACCGATTGTCATCATATCTGTGGAGGATATATTTATGGATATATTCTCAATCTTGAGGGAAGTTGTGGTTTCCCTAGATTGATTTGGTATTTACCATAGATGAGGATAGGATGTTTTAGCGATATTATACCGTCGACTTGTTGGACCAAGAAGGTGATGGCAATCACCTGGTCGGAAGTTTGTGAAGCTAGGTTTCAAGGCCTAGACGGTGGCTGACTTTTGTGTCAGTGTTAGTTAATCCGTCCGATATGGATGGAAGGGTATTGTACGTAGATGTATCATTTCAGGGATTAGGAGGGATCCCGATGCAGTTGAATGAGACGTATATTATGTATATGCTAGTTGAGAAACTAGCGAGATTAGTCATTATAGTCTTCCAATTACTTTCAGTTCTATGTGACAGAGTGAATTTTGGACATTAGATTGGTTTCTCTTGTGAGAGAGTAATTCTCCGTTTCCGAGGAGAATAGTGGGTTACAGAGTTGCATTCGCTTTAGGAAGAGTTGTTTCAGGAGACTCTTCATTCGAGAGTGATGACTTATTTGGAATGTATCCGGAAATAGCGAGTATTGAGACGTTCCAGTGGGTGGAACGATATATGGGACACGGTTGATTTCACCAACAAGCAAAGGTGGAATATTGTGATCGGTAGGGTTATGTACCGTGATGAAGTGGGAGCCTAGTACGTTAGACTGTGTTGGGAGATTATCTAGAATTCGGAAAGGACTTGATAGGATTTGGGTAGTCGATGGTCGATTAGCTAGGTCCGCTCATTTTCTTCCGAGCCGTAAGATGGATTTCGTTGGATCGTTTGACGGAATGATATCCATGGAGTATCCTTGAGTATCATTTCTGATAGTGATTCATGATTTACCTTACGATTCTGGTAAAGTTTCCCATCGGATACGGGTATAGAGCTCCACTTTGGTACAGTTATTGACCTCTTAATGGGTTGATGGAGAGTGTATATAAGAGCTGGAATGTAATATTCGAGCTCAGTACCCCACTTAGTCACTTAAGGTGTGACTTTGCTCCGGATACTTGAGATGATTATTGTGACATCTCATACTCGTACATGAGTCGGAAATTTGGGGACCAAATTTTTATAAGTGGGGGAGAATGTAAAATATGAAAAAAAAAATAGTTATGTGGATTAATCCTTTAATTAATTTGGTTTGATTAGTGGGTTAATTGGGTCTAATTAGTGATTGGGTTTGAGGATTGGGCTATTGGGCTGAAATTGGGCTTGAACTGGATTGGGTCAAAGCAGATTTGGTTAAACTTGAGCTAACTTAACCAATTTGGTCAATTTAGGTTAGCTTGGCTTAACCATAAGAAGTCGATTAACATCATCCGAACCCAATTCACCGTAAATTTTCTTCTCTTCGTCAAAATCCCAATCGCGCGACCCGCGATTTCTCCGTTTCCCCTTTCTTACGCGAGTTCGGCGCTGACGATGCCGTCCCGATCGCCGCCGCAGCCTTCCCGATAGCACGCGACGTCGCCCACTCCTTCGGTCATCGCCGCCGTCGCGAGCTCAGCTGCCTCCGACCTTCACTCGCGCGATCGGCGATCTTCACTTTGTTTCCACCGAGAGCCAGCCGCTGTCGCTGTCGACGCCTCCGGTGGGTGATCCGGCTGAGGGAAGAGGTCGACCAAGCTTCGTCGGGTTTGAATCGGGTGAGGGATTGCGTTGGGAGCTAATAGTCGACAACGGTGCTATCAAGTCGCCGACTGTGGGCTGGGGCTTCGCGAGTTCTATCAAAATCTGGTAAGTGGCTGATCGTCTCCTTGAGTCGAACAAGATCTTTCCCTTACTTGTGTTCCTTTGCCACGCCGATTTTGAAGGAGAGGGTAGCATTGGAGCAGAGTAGATCGAGGAATGGTGTCATCTGGTATAGGGTGGTTGTGTTGTGAGCCTCTGTTTGCCGCAGAGCTTGAGGCCGGGATTTGAGATCTGACCTGTGTGGGGTGGTAGCCGATCTGTGCGTGTGGGACGAGAAGGTGAGCTAAATTGCAACTCTAATTTAGTTGTTGTTCAGATTTGTGTGTTGATTCATTGGTTGGTTTTGTAGCGATGAGTGGGGGAGACAAGGTGAGGAAGCTGCTGATACGGTTTGAAACAGCATGTTATTTAATTAGTTCATTGTTGATCTAGTTGATTTCCTTAGCTGTTGGTTGGGGAGTTTATAATGGTTGGGTTGTGGATTGCGTTGGAAGGTGAAATCTTTCACTGTTTGAGTTTGTGGGTTTTGTGGATTTTGATGTCGATTTATCTATGTAATGTGTCGACCGTGGGTGGAAGGACGAGGCATATTGGATTCTGATGATCTGTTCTTGCCGTGATGGTCTTCGACCAATTGTCTTCAAGGGAAGTTCGTGATCGATTATGAGTGTTATTTAGATATATTTACCTTAATTGATCTTGTGGATGTCGTGATCTATTATGAGTTGGGTTAGGATGTATCAGATTGGGATGCTCGAGTTTTAGCTCGTAGTCGAGGGAAGGATGCAAATATAGAAACGATGTAGTCTCTAGTTCGTATATTGGTCGGACACTTGTACTTAATCATTGCTTGCTATTATGTGCAGGTTTGGGATACGAAGCAGGTCCACGACCGTGAGGATTATTTGAGCTTCGTATCAGGTGGGTAATATCTACCTGGTCCGGTAGTTTGATCAACTCTAGTGCATGATCTTGGATTTATGTTTATACCTGTTTACCTTAAATCCACTCTTATTTAATCATATGCTTGTACTGCCTTGACCTTTGAGATATAAACTCTGGTACTTCATTGATTATCTAGCTCGGCTAGGAACTATAAACCCTATTATGTATTAGCTGATAGATGTTCAGTAAGTACATGTGGTTAGGGTTATCTTGGTGACTTCAGATTGGTTTACTGTATTACATCACTAGGGTTAGGTGATGGTTTGGATTATGGAATCGATTGTTATATCATATCCGTATTAGTGGTGCATTTATAATGGATCTAGTCGTCTGTGCATAGATAATTGTATGATTGTCAGTATGTGACCAGGGACTAGAGGTCCTAGTGTGATGGTATATCCATTAGGGATTGTGTGTGTAAGGTTATATGGACGGTCGATTGTATATCGCTACTGACTAGAGGTCTTAGCATGGTTGTGTCGGTGTGTATGACTCTTTGTGATAGAGAGAGTCTTATGGATTATGTAGTCCTTGCATGGTTGACTTTTAGTTGACTAGGTCTCCCAGTGAGTTAGGAGTGTTGCGAGGATTTGTGTGTGAGCTATGCATCATTACATTTCATGCATCTTGTGACGATGGTATGCCTTGTGGTTGAGATGAGTCGTCAGTCATCCTGCCTCCTCGGCCACTCGGGGTAGTGGTTGCAGGGTTGAGGGCAGAGCATTGTGTGCGTGCCGTTCTCGGCCACTAGGGATGGTGGTAGGCTGAGATCACTTGGCCTTGTGCGGAGTGGTAGTTAGCGCACTCACCCACTATAGATGGTGGTGGTCGTGTGATGCGTGTCACAGGTGCGGTGCTCGTCTACTCATGGGTAGGGACGGAGCGGCTAGCGTGAGGACCCCCGTGTGAGTAGCATATAGCTCTATGGCGGGCTAGCTACTGTTTCATACTACCCAACTCGGTCACTCGAGAGTGGTGGCGGCTGGAGTCGGGATAGTTGTCATGTCGTGCCACCTAGGCCACACTGGGGTCGTGGTAGCGAGTTAGATGCACGAGACATGACCATGCATATGCATTGTTGATATATATATGTATGCATGTATTTGATATATGTTTTACATATGCCTGTGAGATGCTGCATTTGATTGAGCTATGATTGTTGCACATGCTTGTACATCATGATACATGTCATTTGCATTTTATATACTGTTATGTGTTGAGCATGATATATGGGTTTGTCCTGACTGATGTATGCATTTGATTAGTGTCATGTCATAGTGTGGTATGGACCGGGTTGTTATTACAGGTGATCATATCTTTATTTATATGTTGGCGTATTGGTCAGGTATGAGATTGACTGAGTATGTTATATGGGTTATGTTATTGTAAATCTGTTCAGGATGATATAGCGTATGGTGGTGCAGACCGTCAGGTATGTTGGTACATTACTTTCTTGTTCCATTGATCAGTTTAGTATATACATTGAGTATGACTTTACTGTAGTTACTTGTTATTAGATTTGGATATGACTCTATGTCTATTGGAATCATGTTGTATACCTGTAGATCTTCACATGTATACTTGTAGATCTATCCTTATATGTTGTTCATGCACTTTCTATATATTACCCCTGAGTTTATACTCACCACCCTGGACCACAGGCTTCGCCGCCTGATAATGTGTAGAAGACTCTTTGGACGTTCGGAGCTCCGCCAGCTGATCCCATCTCACACCGGACGAATGGATATGTTTTTCGTGTTATTGTATCCTTACGGATTGTGGTTTTAGCTTGTATTGTTTCCGTATCTGTGATATCTGAGATATATTTGATCTTTGATTCGATTTCTGTTATGATTCTTGTCGTGTCAAGTCACTCTGGAGTGCACAGTTAGTCTTTGTATCTTATTGATCTGTTTGTATTGTTTGCGCTGTGTTTAGTGCGTTTGATATGTTGATATCTGTATATCATATTGTTATTTGTGGGCCTACGGGCCTTGTATTAACCCGATATGTTGCCACGTACAGGGGAGATGCCGTCCGTTTACTTTTCGGCACGGCAAACTCTCGGGGCGTGACAATTTTATTGGTATCAGAGCCCTAGGTTGCGAAGTCCATTTTCGGATTTTATTTCGTTCGAACATCGAGTTTTGCTTTACTCGGTCTTGGTTTTGTGAGTTCTGAGATCTGGCTGTTGCGGACATCTCCGAGCTACAAGGTTTAAGGTATGTTAATTGTTATTACATATCCTTCTGTTGGCTATGCATTTAGTTGCTTATAACAGTGCATGACTTATAGGATATTGGTTAGTATTCGCAACCGTGGTTTGAGTTGACCACGGGAACGATATGTTGAGGTTATTAGATATGTACCTGTTTCGAAAAAGGTAATTACCTTTAAGAGCCGACTGATACCGAGTCGGAAAGTAGGGATTAGGTACTCACATCTATTGTGGAGATTAAGGATTTCGGTCCTAAGATTTTCACTAATTATATAGTCAGATCATTACCTATGGGGTAATGGACTAAGTGAGCATACTATTGCTGGTGCAGATAGTAGAAGATTAGTTTGCGATGTATCATAGGGATTTTAATCCCTGAGTTGATCGTTCTGGATTGTATAACTTTGGGAGTACTTGACTCGGGTTATACGAAGATAGTAGTGTTAGTTGAATACCATTATCCGGATTTAGCCGGTACTTGGTGGAAGAGATAGGAAATAACCTACGGAAAATAACGTATCACTTAGTCACAGTTCAGTGATGTTGTGAGAGAGTATTTTCCCACATCATTTTCTTTGACTCATTGTCGAGAATTCTTGGGCATTAGGTCGAGTGATCGTTTGGTAATGGAAGTACCATGCAGAGTCGTTAGACTTGCAAAAGTTACGACCATTTAATAGCCCAAGAATGTGATTGGGTTGGTTTTGGCCACCCACAGGTTATTGGCTGACATCTTGATCAGGATGTTTGGGTCTCCTATCGGATCCTATCGGAAGGCATTAGACTGAGTCATTTGTATAGAAATGACTCTGTAGCAAGTATTTTAAGAGTTAAAGATTTGATAAGCAGATATTGCAAGTCAAATTATTGGAATCAGAAGTCTCCGGATGTTGGATAAAAGGAGCAAGATTAAAGTAATGAGTCACGAGTGACTATTGGAGAGTTTTCCAATCATAGAAGACCGATTGCGATTGTCGACTTCTCATGTTTATCGGTGAACTCGGAGGAAAGACTCAGAAGGAGATTATGTGTGTGTGCGGTCAGGGTTCTGACGAGACACAGTCGATTATTCGATGGACCATTGTATTTGTTTCTACTATAAGCGGAGGTATCTACGAGAGTATGTATTTTGAAGACTCGATTGAAGACTATGGATGATGTTTTGAGCGGACGATCCACAACCTTGAAAGGCGAGATTATTACGGAAGATTAGGTTATCACATCGTGACGATCTACTACCCCAGATATAGTTGGAGTTCTTTGATACTTTCATCCGGAAGAAGTAAGTTACTCAGTGATGTCGGTAGAAGACATCTCGAAGATTGAGACATTAACAACAGCTATTACCTTCGAGGCGACAACAATTACCTTCAGCGTAGTTATGATTTGTTCGAGGAGAGAGAGTATACGACGATGGTCGTATCTATGCGGTATTCTTCAGTTGCAGCTGTACCTTTCACAGAGATGGAGCGTGCTATGATGGTTCTGATTCTTGATATTACTCTGATAGGATCGTATCTTTTGCGATACTGCAGTGTTTATCATCTCCAATGCAGTTGTTTCAGATTGTACCTCAGTTCCAGCAGTTGATTTCAGTTCCTCCATGATAGTATTTTGTATTTACATGAGCTCAGCCGTCCAGAACAGATGGTGGGCGAGTTTACATGGTTACTCGAGATGAAGTATAGAAGACCGACGGATCGGTCCTTCGGGGGCGTATTTTAGGTTATACTATTTGCGGATATATCGAGAGATCCTGGTAGTTTTATCTTTATCTTTATCTTATAACGATTAGAAGGATTCCTATATATCGACTTGTGGGTTGGTGGTGTCTCTATCGTCAGGTGAGATGTTGACCAGCAACCAAGAAGTCAAGGGATACCTTTAGCCTTTGCTAGACATACCTCTACTATAGACATATCCTTACGGATAGTTGGATTGTTAGAGCCTTGGTATCGGACTCTCGGATGTACATTATAATCCGAGGGTATTCGGATATAGTTTGGATGAACTCCGGGCTTGCCCTTTGCATGGGCAAATAGGAAAATGCAATGGGAGGGTGATTTCGAGAATAGTCCTGATAATTGGGACCTTATACCGGGAGATGATTTTATGGGTATCAGTGTCGCTAAACACTATTGGAGATTTATCCGAAGTGTTTCTTCTTGAAAAGACCTGTAACTCTTTGTTAGAAGAGAGTCAGATCTTGAGTTATGCATCGATTATCGATGATGGAATGCAGTAGTTGTTGTGAATGAATATCCTTCGTTGTGGATAGATGATCTGTTTAGATCAGCTAAATGACACCTGTGTATATCCTAGGGTTGGTCTACGACTGGAGGTTTGATATTGTAGTGACTTAGTGTCATACAATTATCATTGTCTGTGTGATTGAGCTATCATTAGCGAGAGTAAAAGGATTCGTGTATAGAGGTTGATAATGTTGTTAGATTTATCGACGATTTAGTCGTTCATGAATTTGAGGAATCAAGTACTCTTGGAGTATTTGAGACCGATTGTCATCATATCTGTGGAGGATATATTTATGGATATATTCTCAATCTTGAGGGAAGTTGTGGTTTCCCTAGATTGATTTGGTATTTACCATAGATGAGGATAGGATGTTTTAGCGATATTATACCGTCGACTTGTTGGACCAAGAAGGTGATGGCAATCACCTGGTCGGAAGTTTGTGAAGCTAGGTTTCAAGGCCTAGACGGTGGCTGACTTTTGTGTCAGTGTTAGTTAATCCGTCCGATATGGATGGAAGGGTATTGTACGTAGATGTATCATTTCAGGGATTAGGAGGGATCCCGATGCAGTTGAATGAGACGTATATTATGTATATGCTAGTTGAGAAACTAGCGAGATTAGTCATTATAGTCTTCCAATTACTTTGGTTCTATGTGATGAGTGAATTTTGGACATTAGATTGGTTTCTCTTGTGAGAGAGTAATTCTCCGTTTCCGAGGAGAATAGTGGGTTACAGAGTTGCATTCGCTTTAGGAAGAGTTGTTTCAGGAGACTCTTCATTCGAGAGTGATGACTTATTTGGAATGTATCCGGAAATAGCGAGTATTGAGACGTTCCAGTGGGTGGAACGATATATGGGACACGGTTGATTTCACCAACAAGCAAAGGTGGAATATTGTGATCGGTAGGGTTATGTACCGTGATGAAGTGGGAGCCTAGTACGTTAGACTGTGTTGGGAGATTATCTAGAATTCGGAAAGGACTTGATAGGATTTGGGTAGTCGATGGTCGATTAGCTAGGTCCGCTCATTTTCTTCCGAGCCGTAAGATGGATTTCGTTGGATCGTTTGACGGAATGATATCCATGGAGTATCCTTGAGTATCATTTCTGATAGTGATTCATGATTTACCTTACGATTCTGGTAAAGTTTCCCATCGGATACGGGTATAGAGCTCCACTTTGGTACAGTTATTGACCTCTTAATGGGTTGATGGAGAGTGTATATAAGAGCTAGAATGTAATATTCGAGCTCAGTACCCCACTTAGTCACTTAAGGTGTGACTTTGCTCCGGATACTTGAGATGATTATTGTGACATCTCATACTCGTACATGAGTCAGAAATTTGGGGACCAAATTTTTATAAGTGGGGGAGAATGTAAAATATGAAAAAAAAAAAAGTTATGTGGATTAATCCTTTAATTAATTTGGTTTGATTAGTGGGTTAATTGGGTCTAATTAGTGATTGGGTTTGAGGATTGGGCTATTAATAAATTGGGCTTGAACTGGATTGGGTCAAAGCAGATTTGGTTAAACTTGAGCTAACTTAACCAATTTGGTCAATTTAGGTTAGCTTGGCTTAACCATAAGAAGTCGATTAACATCATCCGAACCCAATTCACCGTAAATTTTCTTCTCTTCGTCAAAATCCCAATCGCGCGACCCGCGATTTCTCCGTTTCCCCTTTCTTACGCGAGTTCGGCGCTGACGATGCCGTCCCGATCGCCGCCGCAGCCTTCCCGATAGCACGCGACGTCGCCCACTCCTTCGGTCATCGCCGCCGTCGCGAGCTCAGCTGCCTCCGACCTTCACTCGCGCGATCGGCGATCTTCACTTTGTTTCCACCGAGAGCCAGCCGCTATCGCTGTCGACGCCTCCGGTGGGTGATTCGACTGAGGGAAGAGGTTGACCAAGTTTCGTCGGGTTTGAATCGGGTGAGGGATTGCGTTGGGAGCTAATAGTCGACAACGGTGCTATCAAGTCGCCGACTGTGGGCTGGGGCTTCGCGAGTTCTATCAAAATCTGGTAAGTGGCTGATCGTCTCCCTTGAGTCGAACAAGATCTTTCCCTTACTTGTGTTCCTTTGCCATCGCCCGATTTTGAAGGGAGAGGGTAGTTTGTTGAGTAGAGTAGATCGAGGAAGAGGAGATTGGTGTCACCTGGACGCGTGTATAGGGCTGGTTGTGTTGTGAGCCTCTGTTTGCCGCAGAGCTTGGAGCTGGGATTTAAGATCTGACCTGTGTGGGGTGGTAGCCGATCTGTGCGTGTGGGACGAGAAGGTGAGCTAAATTGCAACTCTAATTTAGTTGTTGTTCAGATTTGTGTGTTGATTCATTGGTTGGTTTTGTAGCGATGAGTAGACAAGGTGAGGAAGCTGCTGATACGGTTTGAAACAACATGTTATTTAATTAGTTCATTGTTGATCTAGTTGATTTCCTTAGCTGTTGGTTGGGGGGTTTATAATGGTTGGGTTGTGGATTGCGTTGGAAGGTGAAATCTTTCACTGTTTGAGTTTGTGGGTTTTGTGGATTTTGATGTCGATTTATCTATGTAATGTGTCGACCGTGGGTGGAAGGAGGAGGCATATTGGATTCTTCCGATGATCTGTTCTTGCCGTGATGGTCTTCGACCAATTGTCTTCAAGGGAAGTTCGTGATCGATTATGAGTGTTATTTAGATATATTTACCTTAATTGATCTTGTGGATGTCGTGATCTATTATGAGTTGGGTTAGGATGTATCAGATTGGGATGCTCGAGTTTTAGCTCGTAGTCGAGGGAAGCATGCAAATATAGAAACGATGTAGTCTCTAGTTCGTATATTGGTCGGACACTTGTACTTAATCATTGCTTGCTATTATGTGCAGGTTTGGGATACTAAGCATGTCCACGGTAGTGAGGATTATTTGAGCTTCGTATCAGGTGGGTAATATCTACCTGGTCCGGTAGTTTGATCAACTCTAGTGCATGATCTTGGATTTATGTTTATACCTGTTTACCTTAAATCCACTCTTATTTAATCATATGCTTGTACTTCCTTGACCTTTGAGATATAAACTCTGGTACTTCATTGATTATCTAGCTCGGCTAGGAACTATAAACCCTATTATGTATTAGCTGATAGATGTTCAGTAAGTACATGTGGTTAGGGTTATCTTGGTGACTTCAGATTGGTTTACTGTATTACATCACTAGGGTTAGGTGATGGTTTGGATTATGGAATCGATTGTTATATCATATCCGTATTAGTGGTGCATTTATAATGGATCTAGTCGTCTGTGCATAGATAATTGTATGATTGTCAGTATGTGACCAGGGACTAGAGGTCCTAGTGTGATGGTATATCCATTAGGGATTGTGTAATACATGTAAGGTTATATGGATGATCGATTGTATATCGCTCGACTAGAGGTCTTAGCATGGTTGGTATCGGTGTGTATGACTCTGTGTGATAGAGAGAGTCTTATGGATTGTAGTCCTTGCATGGTTGACTTTAGTTGACTAGGTCTCCCGTGAGTTAGGGAGTGTTGCGAGGATTTGTGTGTGAGCTATGCATCATTACATTTCATCGGGTATGCCTTGTGGTTGAGATGAGTCGTCACATCCGCCTCCTCGGCCACTCGGGTAGTGGTTGCGAGGTTGAGGCAGAGCATTGTGTGCGTGCCGTTCTCGGCCACTAGGGATGGTGGTAGCTGGAGATGCGCACTGGGCCACTGTGCGGAGTGGTAGTTAGCGCACTCACCCACTATAGATGGTGGTCGTGTGATGTCGGTAGTCACAGGTGCGTGCTCTACTCATGGGTAGGGACGAGCGGCCAGTAGCAGGACCCCGTGAGTAGCATATAGCTCTATGGCGGCTAGCTATCGTTCATACTACCCAACTTTCGGTCACTCGAGAGTGGTGGCGACTGGAGTCGGGATAGTTGTCATGTCGTGCCACCTAGGCCACACTGGGGTCGTGGTAGCGAGTTGGGTGCGCAGGCATGACCATGCATATGCATTGCTGATATATATATGTATGCATGTATTTGATATATGTTTTACATATGCCTGTGAGATGCTGCATTTGATTGAGCTATGATTGTTGCACATGCTTGTACATCATGATACATGTCATTTGCATTTTATATACTGTTATGTGTTGAGCATGATATATGGGTTTGTCCTGATTGATGTATGCATTTGATTAGTGTCATGTCATAGTGTAGTATGGACCGGTTGTTATTACTGTGATCATATATCGCTTATATGTTGGCGTATTGGTCAGGTATGAGATTGACTGAGTATGTTATATGGGTTATGTTATTGTAAATCTGTTCAGGATGATATAGCGTATGGTGGTGCGTAATCGCCGTATGTTGGTACATTACTTTCTTGTTCCGCTGATCGCTTTAGTATATACATTCGAGTATGACTTTACTGTAGTTACTTGTTATTAGATTTAGATATGACTCTATGTCTATTGGAATCATGTTGTATACCTGTAGATCTTCACATGTATACTTGTAGATCTATCCTTATATGTTGTTCATGCACTTTCTATATATTACCCCTGAGTTTATACTCACCACCCCGACCTCGGGCTTCGTCGCCTGATAATGTAGAAGACTCTTTGACGCTCGAGCTGGCCACCGATCCCATCTCACACCGGACGAATGGATATGTTTTTCGTGTTATTGTATCCTTACGGATTGTGGTTTTAGCTTGTATTGTTTCCGTATCTGTGATATACAGACATATTGTATGTATTTGGTCTTTGATTCGATTTCTGTTATGATTCTTGTCGTGTCAAGTCACTCCGGAGTGCACAGTTAGTCTTTGTATCTTATTGATCTGTTTGTGTTGCTTCCGCTGTGTTTAGTGCATTTTATATGTTGATATCTGTGTATATCATATTGCTGTTGTGGGCCTACGGGCCTTGTATTAACCCGATATGTTGCCACGTACAGGGGAGATGCCGTCCGTTTACTTTTCGGCACGGCATACTCTCGGGGCGTGACAATTTTATTGGTATCAGAGCCCTAGGTTGCGAAGTCCATTTTCGGATTTTATTTCGTTCGAACATCGAGTTTTGCTTTACTCGGTCTTGGTTTTGTGAGTTCTGGGATCTGGCTGTTGCGGACATCTCCGAGCTACAAGGTTTAAGGTATGTTAATTGTTATTACATATCCTTCTGTTGGCTATGCATTTAGTTGCTTATAACAGTGCATGACTTATAGGATATTGGTTAGTATTCGCAACCGTGGTTTGAGTTGACCACGGGAACGATATGTTGAGGTTATTAGATATGTACCTGTTTCGAAAAAGGTAATTACCTTTAAGAGCCGACTGATACCGAGTCGGAAAGTAGGGATTAGGTACTCACATCTATTGTGGAGATTAAGGATTTCGGTCCTAAGATTTTCACTAATTATATAGTCAGATCATTACCTATGGGGTAATGGACTAAGTGAGCATACTATTGCTGGTGCAGATAGTAGAAGATTAGTTTGCGATGTATCATAGGGATTTTAATCCCTGAGTTGATCGTTCTGGATTGTATAACTTTGGGAGTACTTGACTCGGTTATAATGAAGATAGTAGTGTTAGTTGAATACCATTATCATTTAGCCATTTGGTGGAAGAGATAGGAAATAACCTACGGAAAATAACGTATCACTTAGTCACAGTTCAGTGATGTTGTGAGAGAGTATTTTCCCACATCATTTTCTTTGACTCATTGTCAAGGAATTCTTGGGCATTAGGTCGAGTGATCGTTTGGTAATGGAAGTACCATGCAGAGTCGTTAGACTTGCAAAAGTTACGACCATTTAATAGCCCAAGAATGTGATTGGGTTGGTTTTGGCCACCCACAGGTTATTGGCTGACATCTTGATCAGGATGTTTGGGTCTCCTATCGGATCCTATCGGAAGGCATTAGACTGAGTCATTTGTATAGAAATGACTCTGTAGCAAGTATTTTAAGAGTTAAAGATTTGATAAGCAGATATTGCAAGTCAAATTATTGGAATCAGAAGTCTCCGGATGTTGGATAAAAGGAGCAAGATTAAAGTAATGAGTCACAGTGACTATTGGAGATTTTCGATCATAGAAGACCGTTTCAGTTATCGGACTTCTCATGTTTATCGGTGAACTCGGAGGAAAGACTCAGAAGGAGATTATGTGTCTGCGGTCAGTTCTGACGAGACCGTCAGTTATTCGATGGACCATTGTATACATTTCTACTATAGCGGCCGGTATCTACGAGGAAGTATGTATTTTGAAGACTCGGTTGAAGACTATGGATGATGCTTTCGGCGGACGATCCACAACCTCGAAAGCGAGATTATTACGAAGATTAGGTTATCACATCGGCGATCTACTACCCCGAGATATAGTTGGAGTTCTTTGATACTTTCATCCGGAAGAAGTAAGTTACTCGTGATGCTCGGTAGAAGACATCTCGGAAGATTGGACATTGAGACAAGTTACCTTCCCGAGACAACAAGCGTTACCTTCGAGCGTAGTTATGATTTGTTCGAGGAGAGTATCGGCGATAGTCGTATCTATGCGGTATTCTTGATTGCTGTACCTTTCACGAAGATGGGCGTGCTATGATGTTGTTCTGATTCTTGATATTATACATCGGATGGTATCTTTTGCGATACAACATGTTTATCATCTCAATTCGATTGTTTGATTTGTACCTCGATTCAGCGATTGATTTGATTCCTCCATGATAGTATTTTGCATCTACATGAGCTCGGCCGTCGGAGCAGATGTTGGACAAGTTTACATAGTTACTCGAGAAAAGTATAGAAAGGCAGAAGGATCGGTCCTTGAGGTATTACTTTAGGTTATCTATTTGCGGATATATCGAGAATCTTTGGTAGTTTCACTGGTATCTTTATCTTGAGCGTTCTTATATAGGATTAGAAGGGTTCCTATATATCGACTTGTGGGTTGGTGATTTTCTCTATCGTCGGTGAGATGTTGACGACAACCAAGAAGTCAAGGGATACCTTTAGTCTTTGCTAGACATACCTCTACTATAGACATATCCTTACAGATAGTTGGATTGTTAGAGCCTTGGTATACTAGGACTCTCGGATGTACGTATAATCTGAGAGTATTCGGATATAGTTTCGGATGAACTCCCGGGTTTGCCACTGCATGGGCAAATGGAAATGCAATGAGGTGATTTGAGAATAGTCACGATAATTGGGACCTTATACCAGGGAGATGATTTTATGGGTATCGGTGTTGCTAAACACTATTGGAGATTTATACGCCTAAGTGTTTCTTCTTGAAGACTTGTAACTCTTTGTTAGAAGAGAGTCAGATCTTGAGTTATGCATCGATTATCGATGATGGAATGCAGTAGTTGTTGTGAATGAATATCCTTCGTTGTGGATAGATGATCTGTTTAGATCAGCTAAATGACACCTGTGTATATCCTAGGGTTGGTCTACGACTGGAGGTTTGATATTGTAGTGACTTAGTGTCATACAATTATCATTGTCGGTGTGATGATTGAGCTATCATTAGCGTAGAGTAAAAGGATTCAGGTGTATAGAGCTGGTTGATAATGTTGTTAGATTTATCGACGATTTAGTTGTTCATGAATTTGAGGAATCAAGTACTCTTGGAGTATTTGAGACCGATTGTCATCATATCTGTGGAGGATATATTTATGGATATATTCTCAATCTTGAGGGAAGTTGTGGTTTCCCTAGATTGATTTGGTATTTACCATAGATGAGGATAGGATGTTTTAGCGATATTATACCGTCGACTTGTTGGACCAAGAAGGTGATGGCAATCACCTGGTCGGAAGTTTGTGAAGCTAGGTTTCAAGGCCTAGACGGTGGCTGACTTTGTGTCGATGTTAGTTAATCCGTCCGATATGGATGGAAGGGTATTATGCGTAGATGTATCATTTCAGGATTAGGAGGATCCGATGCAGTTGAATGAGACGTATATTATGTATATGCTAGTTGAGAAACTAGCGAGATTAGTCATTATAGTCTTCCAATTACTTTCAGTTCTATGTGACAGAGTGAATTTTGGACATTAGATTGGTTTCTCTTGTGAGAGAGTAATTCTCCGTTTCCGAGGAGAATAGTGGGTTCTGAGTTGCATTCGCTTTAGGAAGAGTTGTTTCAGGAGACTCTTCATTCGAGAGTGATGACTTATTTGGAATGTATCCGGAAATAGCGAGTATTGAGATGTTCCAGTGGGTGGAACGATATATGGGACACGGTTGATTTCACCAACAAGCAAAGGTGGAATATTGTGATCGGTAGGGTTATGTACCGTGATGAAGTGGGAGCCTAGTACGTTAGACTGTGTTGGGAGATTATCTAGAATTCGGAAAGGACTTGATAGGATTTGGGTAGTCGATGGTCGATTAGCTAGGTCCGCTCATTTTCTTCCGAGCCGTAAGATGGATTTCGTTGGATCGTTTGACGGAATGATATCCATGGAGTATCCTTGAGTATCATTTCTGATAGTGATTCATGATTTACCTTATGATTCTGGTAAAGTTTCCCATCGGATACGGGTATAGAGCTCCACTTTGGTACAGTTATTGACCTCTTAATGGGTTGATGGAGAGTGTATATAAGAGCTGGAATGTAATATTCGAGCTCAGTACCCCACTTAGTCACTTAAGGTGTGACTTTGCTCCAGATACTTGAGATGATTATTGTGACATCTCATACTCGTACATGAGTCGGAAATTTGGGGACCAAATTTTTATAAGTGGGGGAGAATGTAAAATATGAAAAAAAAAAAAAAAGTTATGTGGATTAATCCTTTAATTAATTTGGTTTGATTAGTGGGTTAATTGGGTCTAATTAGTGATTGGGTTTGAGGATTGGGCTATTGGGCTGAAATTGGGCTTGAACTGGATTGGGTCAAGCGGTTGGTTAAACTCGAGCTAACTTAACCAATTTGGTCAATTTAGGTTAGCTTGGCTTAACCATAAGAAGTCGATTAACATCATCCGAACCCAATTCACCGTAAATTTTCTTCTCTTCGTCAAAATCCCAATCGCGCGACCCGCGATTTCTCCGTTTCCCCTTTCTTACGCGAGTTTGCTACCGATGATGCCGCGTCCGACGCGCCGACCTTCCCGATAGCACGCGACGTCGCCCACTCCTTCGGTCATCGCCGCCATCGCGAGCTCAGCTGCCTCCGACCTTCACTCGCGCGATCGGTGATCTTCACTTTGTTTCCACCGAGAGCCAGCCATTTCATTGTCCGGCCCTCCGGTGGTGATTCGGTGAGGAAGAGGTTGACCAAGCCGTCGGGTTTGAATCGGGTGAGGATTGCGTTGGGAGCTAATAGTCGACAACGGTGCTATCAAGTCCGATCGTGGGAGGGCTTCGCGAGTTCTATCAAAATCTGGTAAGTGGCTGATCGTCTCCCTTGAGTCGAACAAGATCTTTCCCTTACTTGTGTTCCTTTGCCATCAGCTTCGATTTTGAAGGGAGAGGGGTAGCAGCTGTTGAGTAGAGTAGATCGAGGAAGAGGAGATTGGTGTCATCGATTTGCTTGATGTATAGGGCTGGTTGTGTTGTGAGCCTCTGTTTGCCGCAGAGCTTGGAGCTGGGATTTAAGATCTGACCTGTGTGGGGTGGTAGCCGATCTGTGCGTGTGGGACGAGAAGGTGAGCTAAATTGCAACTCTAATTTAGTTGTTGTTCAGATTTGTGTGTTGATTCATTGGTTGGTTTTGTAGCGATGAGTGGGGGAGACAAGGTGAGGAAGCTGCTGATACGGTTTGAAACAACATGTTATTTAATTAGTTCATTGTTGATCTAGTTGATTTCCTTAGCTGTTGGTTGGGGAGTTTATAATGGTTGGGTTGTGGATTGCGTTGGAAGGTGAAATCTTTCACTGTTTGAGTTTGTGGGTTTTGTGGATTTTGATGTCGATTTATCTATGTAATGTGTCGACCGTGGGTGGAAGGAGGAGGCATATTGGATTCTTCCGATGATCTGTTCTTGCCGTGATGGTCTTCGACCAATTGTCTTCAAGGGAAGTTCGTGATCGATTATGAGTGTTATTTAGATATATTTACCTTAATTGATCTTGTGGATGTCGTGATCTATTATGAGTTGGGTTAGGATGTATCAGATTGGGATGCTCGAGTTTTAGCTCGTAGTCGAGGGAAGCATGCAAATATAGAAACGATGTAGTCTCTAGTTCGTATATTGGTCGGACACTTGTACTTAATCATTGCTTGCTATTATGTGCAGGTTTGGGATACGAAGCAGGTCCACGACCGTGAGGATTATTTGAGCTTCGTATCAGGTGGGTAATATCTACCTGGTCCGGTAGTTTGATCAACTCTAGTGCATGATCTTGGATTTATGTTTATACCTGTTTACCTTAAATCCACTCTTATTTAATCATATGCTTGTACTTCCTTGACCTTTGAGATATAAACTCTGGTACTTCATTGATTATCTAGCTCGGCTAGGAACTATAAACCCTATTATGTATTAGCTGATAGATGTTCAGTAAGTACATGTGGTTAGGGTTATCTTGGTGACTTCAGATTGGTTTACTGTATTACATCACTAGGGTTAGGAGATGGTTTGGATTATGGAATCGATTGTTATATCATATCCGTATTAGTGGTGCATTTATAATGGATCTAGTCGTCTGTGCATAGATAATTGTATGATTGTCAGTATGTGACCAGGGACTAGAGGTCCTAGTATGATGGTATATCCATTAGGGATTGTGTGTCTGTGTAAGGTTATATGGACGGTCGATTGTATATCGCTACTGACTAGAGGTCTTAGCATGGTTGACTGTCAGGTGTGTATGACTCTCTGTGTGATAGAGAGAGTCTTATGGATTGTAGTCCTTGCATGGTTGACTTTCAGTTGACTAGGTCTCCCCGTGAGTTAGGGAGTGTTCGAGGATTTGTGTGTGAGCTATGCATCATTACATTTCATGCATCGTAGGGTATGCCTTTGTGGTTGAGACGGATCGTCAGTCATTCTGCCTCCCCGGCCACTCGGGGTAGTGGTAGCAGAGTTGAGGGCAGAGCATTGGATGTGCCGCGCTCGGCCACTATGGATGGTGGTAGCTGGAGATGCGCACCTGGCCCTTTGTGCGGAGTGGTAGTTAGCGCACTCACCCACTATAGATGGTGGTTGTGTGATGTGCAGTAGTCCTGGGTGCAGTGCTCGTCTACTCATGGGTAGGGACGGAGCGGCTAGCAGCAGGGACCCCCGTGTGAGTAGCATATAGCTCTATGGCGGCTAGCTACTGTTTCATACTACCCAACTCGGTCACTCGAGAGTGGTGGCGGCTGGAGTCGGGATAGTTGTCATGTCGTGCCACCTAGGCCACACTGGGGTCGTGGTAGCGAGTTGGGTACGCAGACATGACCATGCATATGCATTGTTGATATATATATGTATGCATGTATTTGATATATGTTTTACATATGCCTGTGAGATGCTGCATTTGATTGAGCTATGATTGTTGCACATGATTGTACATCATGATACATGTCATTTGCATTTTATATACTGTTATGTGTTGAGCATGATATATGGGTTTGTCCTGACTGATGTATGCATTTGATTAGTGTCATGTCATAGTGTGGTATGGACCGGGTTGTTATTACAGTGATCATATATCTTATATGTTATATGTTGGCGTATTGGTCAGGTATGAGATTGACTGAGTATGTTATATGGGTTATGTTATTGTAAATCTGTTCAGGATGATATAGCGTATGGTGGTGCAGACCGTCAGGTATGTTGGTACATTACTTTCTTGTTCCGTTGATCAGTTTAGTATATACATTGAGTATGACTTTACTGTAGTTACTTGTTATTAGATTTGGATATGACTCTATGTCTATTGGAATCATGTTGTATACCTCTAGATCTTCACATGTATACTTGTAGATCTATCCTTATATGTTGTTCATGCACTTTCTATATATTACCCCTGAGTTTATACTCACCACCCCTGGACCCTGGGCTTCCTGTCGCCCAGATAACAGGTAGAAGACTCTTTGGACATTCGGAGCTCCGCCAGCTGATCCCATCTCACACCGGACGAATGGATATGTTTTTCATGTTATTGTATCCTTACGGATTGTGGTTTTAGCTTGTATTGTTTCCGTATCTGTGATATACGGACATATTGTATGTATTTGGTCTTTGATTCGATTTCTGTTATGATTCTTGTCGTGTCAAGTCACTCCGGAGTGCACAGTTAGTCTTTGTATCTTATTGATCTGTTTGTGTTGCTTCCGCTGTGTTTAGTGCATTTTATATGTTGATATCTGTGTATATCATATTGCTGTTGTGGGCCTACGGGCCTTGTATTAACCCGATATGTTGCCACGTACACGGGAGATGCCGTCCGTTTGCTTTTTGGCACGGCATACTCTCGGGGCGTGACACTTTTGATCTTCTTTGGCCAAAGATATTTGGTGATATCCTTGATATGCATCCATTAGGTACACCACTTCATATCCCACAGTAGAATCTACCAATTTATCAATACAAGGCAAGGGGTAGCAGTCTTTAGGGCACGCTTTATTCAAATCACGAAAATCGATACACATCCTCCACTGCCCCGAGGGCTTGGGGACCAAGACTACATTGGAAACCCACTCGGGAAACTGGATTTCCTTTACATGACCCGCTTTTAGCAGTTTTTCCACCTCTTCGGCTATGACCTTGTCCTTTTCCGGTCCAAAATGTCGCCTCTTCTGTTGGACAGGTCGGGCTCCTCTAGTGATATTGAGATGGTGTTCAGCCACTCGAGGGTTGATCCCAGTAAGATCATGCACATCTCTCGCAAAGATTTCTTCATTCTCCTTCAAGCAAGCCACCAGCTCTTCCTTGGTTTCCAGCTATTGTGCTATCCGTGTAGCCTTTCCTGGAGCAATTTCCACCAGCTCTCCTTCCTCTATTTTGCCAGCCTTGGGGGGGGGGGGATTCTTCTAGGACGTAGACGTCCGAAATGATGATTGCTTTGCCTTTGAGGTCATCGGTTCGGACTTTCTTTTGATCATCCCGAACCATTTGTATGTAGCAGCTCCTGGAGGCCTTCTGTTCTCCACGAACTTCTTCCACCAATTGTCCCATTGGAAATTTCAGCTTCTGGTGGTACGGGGAAGCTACCGCCTGAAAAAGGGTAATGAAAGGATGCCCAAGAATAGCATTATAAGTGGACGGAGCATCCACGATAAGGAAAGGGATTATACTGGTTTTTTGGCTGGGCTTTACACCCAGAGTCAGAGGCAATGAAATCTGCCCTGTAGGGTGGACCACATGCCCCGCGAATCCAAAGAGGGGGGTGGCCACATCTTCTAGCTGGGCATTTTCCAACTGCATCTGTCCGAAAGCTTCCTAGAAAAGGATATTGACGGAGCTTCCCGAATCGACCAACACCCTGGCCACTTCATAATTGGCCAAGGATATATGAATAACCAAGGCGTCCGTGTGGGGCAGTAGGACACCTTGTAGATCCTCTGGCCCGAACGACACGGGCGGTGCAATTTGAATAGTTTGGTCGGTGATGATGGCCAAACTCTCCATGAGACGGGCGTATGACTTTCGTGCCCAGTTAGAGTCCCCGTCAGTAGGTCCTCCAGCTATAACATGAATAACTCCCCGTGTGGGAGCATTATCTGTTAGGGCAATCTCTTGCCATGATAAGGTTTTGATGTGTGTGGCAAAGGATTTAAGTTAGTTTGTTATGTTGATTTGATATGTGCATTGAAGTCTTGCAAGACTTAGTAATTCGCACATGGAGTCGTGGCGAGTTTCACAAACTTATGACTAGGGCCTTGAGTCGGTGAAGGATAGCTTTGCGTAAGCCGTGCGCTTGGAGCATCCGAGGGACCACCGGATGAGGAGCTTGGAGTGAAGCCGGAGGAAGTAGACTTCGAGGCAAGAAACGCGAAGGAGCATTCCAGAGTCGTCGCTGATCTTTGCCTTAGGACGTGGCGTGCGAAGCGAAGAGAACGGCGAGGACTCAGGGATGAGTGGCGATGTAACCGGAAGGGTAGCTCTTAGGTGAAACTTGGCCATTTGGCTAAGTGTCGGATGGGATTTCCCGACACCCGATCATTGCCATGTAATGGCGATCATTGCTCTGAGTCGATATGGTTCGATCGGTTCGCCCGATGTTTGCGGATCATTGCTTGCCATATTTGATGGCGATCGGCCCGATCGGCCATCGATCGAAAGCGGCGGTCGGTGAATCAGCGTTCGGCCGTGGAGACCATTGTGGCCCAGAATGGGTCGACTATTGAGCACTCGGTGATCGAGGATCGGTGATGGTGCCATCGTCGGTGATGCCAAGAGGGTGTGGAGCTTTGGGGGGCTAATGTTCTCACTCCAAACGACCATCCAAGTGCCCCACAAGCTCTAAACTCTTCTTACTTGCTTTTACTCCATTCTTATTGTAAGAAGAGTGATCTTGATTGTAAAGGTTACCTCCACCTAGCTTGGTGCAAAGGAGAGACCAATAGTGATTGGCTTTGAAGGAGTGATTCACCTCGGACGAATCGGGATCGTGGATTAGCGGCGTAGCCGTGAACCACGTTACATTCTTTGTTAGTGCTTGCTTTCTCATATTTCTATTTGCTTGTCTTTATTAGTCTTCCGCTTGCGCTAATCTTTTGTAGACGAGCAATTTACGACATCCATCGTACGAGGGCTATTCACCCCCCTCTAGCCAGCCGTCACAATTCCCCAACAAGTGGTATCAGAGCCAAGGAAAGCTTGTCGAGGACTAACCGCCACAACAAGCAACATTCAAAATGGCCAGCTCCAACATCCACCCACCGAAGTTCGATGGCGAATTCTCTTGGTGGAAGAAGCGAATGGAGGTATTCTTCGAAACCGACTTTGAAATCCTTTTAATAATGGAAAACGGTTTCGAGTTGCCTAGGAACGAAGATGGGGAGCCATTGGAAAAATCGAGATGGAGCAAAAGACAAAGAGAGGAGTATTTGGCAAATTTAAAGGCCAAGCACCACCTCTACAATGTCCTCCCCCAACAAGAAGTCAACCGGATAGGAGAGTGTGCTAGCGCCAAGGAAATGTGGGACAAATTAATAGAAATCCATGAAAGCACATCCGAGGCGAAGCTAGCAAGGAGAGATGTCCTTCGCTCCCAATTGTCCAATATTAAACTCGAAATGGGAGAGAAGGTAAAATCCCTACACTCTAGATTTAAGGAAATTCTAACCGGTTTGACAAGTGTAGGTGAAAAGCTCTCCAACCGGGATATGGTAATGAAGGTCATATATGCTTTTCCCCGGTCCTCAAGATGGAGCTCCATGGTGGATTCGTTTTACATCTCCAAGAACTTGGAAGTAAGTACCTTGGAGGAGTTTTTCTCAACAATGGAACTCCACGAAACGAGGCTTGAAGGTATACAAGAAGAGCTTAGAATCCAACCTTCAAGGGGAGTAGCATTGATGGCAAATAAGGAGAACAAGAAGATAGAGATCCCCTCCTCCTCCGATGATGAAGCCTCTTCCTCCTCCTCCATGGATAGCACGGAAGAAGCGTATATGGTAAGGAGGGTAAGGCGTGCTTTAAAGGGTTTTCATTTTAATAAATCTAATGATAGGAATAGAAGACCAAGGGGGAAAATCATTTGCTACAATTGCCAAGGAGTGGGACACATAAGGGATAATTGTCCCCTCTTGAACAAAAGCAAGGAGGAGAAGAGAAAGAAAGAAGAAAAGAAGAAGAAAAAGGGGAGCAAGAAGAAAAAGGAAGAAGAAAAGAAGGCAAAGAAAAAGGGGAAGGCCAAAGCATTCAAGGCCAAGACATGGGATGACCCTTCCTCCTCTTCTTCATCATCATCCGGGGAAGAAAATGCATTTGTCACCAACCTAGCATTGATGGCTTTCGATGACTTGGATTGCTCCTCCACCGAAAATGAAGAATCAAGCTCAAGTGGAGAGAGCTCAAGTGAAGGGGGAGCCTCTACATCCTCCTCATCCGAAGAAGAAGAAGAGGACATGGAAACTATGGTAACAAATTTAACTCCTAAGAAAATAGTTTCCATGGTTTCTAACTTAACTAGGGATTTATTTAGAGCTAAGAAGAAGAACAAAAGCATGCTAGATCAAATTAAGGACTTAGAAAATAAGTTAGAAAAAGCATGCTTAAATGATGATAATAATTCTTCTAGCTTAAATGATGCATGCTCACATGATAACTATATGCCTTTGGATGTTAGTGATGCATGTATAGAAGAAAATAGGGCTTTAAGGGAAAAGGTAGACTATTTGACAAAAGCCCTAGACAAATTCACAATTGGCTCAAACACCTTGAACATGATCATAGGGAGCCAAAGAGCTAGCTTTAATAAAAAAATGCCTAGATTATAAAGAAAAGAAAAATTAAAAGGCCTACAAATGCCTAATTGCTAGGGGACAAGATAAGAAGAAGGTAATTGCTAGAAAATGGATCCCCAAGGAGTATCTAGTGAACCCCATAGGCAAGAACTTATTTTGGGTTCCAAAATCCATCCTTAAGGGTTAGGATAACCCTAGGGTAGTCAACCATATGCAATTGACCTATATCATATTTTGGTTGACATAGGATGGCGGGACAACATTTTTAAATAGCGTTAGGTGATGATAACGTGCCTATAAATAGTTAATAATGCTTAAATCATGATAGTCAATGTAATTGCTATGTATATGTGCAATCATGATTTATGATTTTGAAATTTGGCACATCATCATGAGAAATAGTGTTAAATCATGCCTTAGGTGATATTTGCTAATTATCATCATGTAATACCTAATGCATGATTATTATTTGATGAATACATGAGTTTCATAATCATAATGTAGAATTCATTCATATATGCATTATGATCATGTGGATTGTTAGGGTGATACTTAACCTTGATAAAATTGTATGAATATAATTGTTAAGTATATACAAATACCCTCTAGGATGCATCTCACACTCACCATAGGCTACCTTGGTTGAAAACTTAGCATGGGTGAGATGTTAGGATGATACAAATGTCCACTAATGCCTATGGCATTTAGATGGTCATTTGATGTATCAAAATAGCAATAATAGACCAATCATGGGGAAGGCTTATGTTTAATTGATAGACATATTGCTCAAAGATCATGGTTGGATATTTTATATGTTTTCAAAACAAATTCTTAATCTAAAATCTGTGTATTCATGTTTTGAAACAATTGAAACCAAAACTAGATGTTGAAATGGATACTCACATTATCAAAAACCTAGTGGTTTTTAAAGCTTTTGGATTTTTGGCAAATCTGTGAAAATATAATGATTTTTCTTGAAAAACTATTTTTCATTGATAGATCTACTTAAAATAAATATATTCCCCAAATTTCATGATTTTTTGATTTTTTTTAGAATTTTTAATGTATTTTCGAAATCCGCCCAGAAAATCAGAATTTCGAAATCCATTGTGCGATCATTGCCATCTTGATAGCAATGATCACTACCAAAACAGCCCAATATTTTCTGAATTTATATTTTAAACATGTTTTGGTATTTTTCTTCTATTATACTTGATGCCATGAGGTTATAACTTAGTGTTAATCTTTTTGATGGTGTCAAAGCGGGAGAAATAATTATGTTTAAGTTAATTATGATAGGGGGAGAAATTTGTATGGGGAGTATCATGGATTAAGGGGGAGTTGCATGTTGCAATATCATGTTTTTGTTTACATGCTTTCTTACCATAGAAATTTATATCAAATGTTTCTACCTAACTTAAACGGATTGCCACACATCAAAAAGGGGGAGATTGTTAGGGCAATCTCTTGCCATGATAAGGTTTTGATGTGTGTGGCAAAGGGTTTAAGTTAGTTTGTTATGTTGATTTGATATGTGTGTTGAAGTCGTGCAGGACTTAGTAATTCGCACATGGAGCTGTGGTGAGTTTCACAAACTTATGACTCGGGCCTTGAGTCGGTGAAGGATAGCTTTGCGAAAGCCGTGCACTTGGAGCATCCGAGGGACCACCGGACGAGGAGCTTGGAGTGAAGCCGGAGGAAGTAGACTTCGAGGCAAGAGACGCGAAGGAGCATTGCAGAGTCATGCGCCTGATGTTACCGAGGGATGTGGCTGCGAACGAAGAGAACTTCGAAGGCGAGGGACTCCGAGAGATGAGAGTGAGCGAATGTAACCCGAGAAGGGGTAGATCTTAGGTGAAACTTGGTCATTTGGCTAAGTGTCGGATGGGATTTCCCGACACCAGTCGACTGCCATGGAATGGTAGTCGACTACTCTGAGTCGAACGTAGTTCGACAGGTATTCGACTGGTTGGTTTGAGGCTAGCGATCAGCAATAGTGGGCGCGATCGCCAAGACCATCGATCGGCCGGCGCGAGCCGATCGGTGATCGAAAGGGTTTCGCCAGAACCGCCGTAGCCGGATCGGGCGATTGATTACGGAGCGGATCGATGAGGTCCATCAGTCGACTGCCAAGTGTTCCGTTGGACTACAACGGTCGGGATCCGACGTGTTCGGAGGCCGTTGGAGTGGCGGTAGTCGACTGCCAAAGGGCAACAGTCGACTGGTGGCAGCCAACGGGAAGAAAATCTTCCTCTCTATAAAAAGAGAGGGTGTGGATCTTTGGGGGGCTAATGTTCTCACTCCAAACGACCATCCAAGTGCCCCACAAGCTCTAAACTCTTCTTACTTGCTTTTACTCCATTCTTATTGTAAGAAGAGTGATCTTGATTGTAAAGGTTACCTCCACCTAGCTTGGTGCAAAGGAGAGACCAATAGTGATTGGCTTTGAAGGAGTGATTCACCTCGGACGAATCGGGATCGTGGATTAGCGGCGTAGCCGTGAACCATGTTACATTCTTTGTTAGCGCTTGCTTTCTTGTATTTCTATTTTCTTGTCTTTATTAGTGTTCCGCTTGCGCTAATCTTTTGTAGACGAGCAATTTACGACATCCATCGTACGAGGGCTATTCACCCCCCTCTAGCCGGCCGTCACGATTCCCCAACAATATCTAGATTGGACGAGGGGCCCTCACCCGATGGGCCCTCTTGAGAGGCAACCTCTTGGGACGGCGTTTGGGGGAAAGTGACTTGAGGTTGTTGATTATACGGCCCTAGACAGGCTATATTGGGTCGGGGGCCTCGCCGTACCAGTCCTCCCGCCTAAAACTGCACTTGCGGATATGCGGTGTGTAGGCGATCCAATTCCTCCTGTAACTTGAAACATCGGCCACTAGTGTGGCCATATTCCATATGATATTGGCAGAAGAATGGGGCGGGGGGAGGGGGGGTTGGGTTACGTGGGATCCCCCTATATCCTAAGGGTCGTTGCAGTAGACCCTGTTGGTCATAAAATTCCATCTCCCGTTCCTTCCAAGTTTTCGCAGGAGGAAGTGCTTCAGTGGCCATGATTTGTAACGACGGTATGGGACGAACACCCTGCAGCATTGGACGAGGCCTTGGAGTCTCCTGTCGAAAAGGTCGCACATATTCCCACCGAGGGGGCGCTTGGGGAGCGGCGGGATGAGCTTTTTCAGTTGGGACGGCTGCGGCAGCCCATTCAGCTCTCCGCACTTTTAATCCTTCCTCTTCGCGGATAAATTGCTCCACACGGCTTAGTAGCTCCTCATAACTGTCTGCAGGTTGTCTTAACAAAGAACTGAGGAAGGGGCCCTCCTTCAGCCCATGATGAATGGCGCTTCTGAAAGCTTCTGATCTGGCAGAGGGGATTCCCCTAGCTGCAGAAGTGAATCGATGGAGATACCCTCTAAGGGATTCTGAGGGTCCCTGGGTGATATGCATTAATATGGAGGCATCATGTTTATATGCCTTGCAGCTGGCAAACTCCCGACTAAACATTCCTCGGAAATCAGCGAAACAAGTGATGGATCCTGGGGGCAGAGTATTAAACTACTTTTGTGCTGAGCCGGTTAAGGTGGTCCGGAAAACTCGACATTTGAGAGAATCAGTATAACAGTGGAGCGAGGCCGCTCCGTCAAATTGAGATATGTGCTCTTCGAGATCCGTCAAACCATCATACTTATCGATCTGAGGATTCCGAAAGTAGGACGGAGGGACTTCAGAGAGAATGTCCATTGTAAAGGGACTGGGCTCATATACTTTCGGAGGTCTGGTTGATTGACTTTAGCCCTATTCTTCCCTCCACGTTTGGGTGAAGGGCATAGTGTTCTGAGGTGTTCTTCCCCCAAGTCCCCCTCCAGGCAATATTTCCACATTAACGGCTGTACGAGATGGGGGAGGCATTTCTGGGGGTGGGCCTCGGGAAGAAGGTTCACCGGAATGCGGATGTAGATATCCGGTCCATCTCCTTTCCCTAGCAAGGGCCTCTGTAATAGCGTCATCCATCAGGGCCTTCAGCTGTGATGGTAGAAGGGTGATGGGGCGCTCCTCCGTTGCAGAGGTAGCGAGTTGTTGTACCTCTTCAGGTTGCATCTCGACGTCCAGCTCAATGTTCCCACAGACGGCACCAACTGATGCGACGAGGAAAATATGTTCACTCCTTTTCAATGCAGTGAAGCACTGAGGGAGATCTCAGAGGGTTCTCACAGGCCGCAATCAGTAGAGAATAAGAAGATGAAGTAGATGAAATGCAAAAATCGGTACCAGCAATCGAAACTCAGACACAAGATGTAACGTGGTTCGGAATGAGGATTCCTACTCCACAGAGGTGAGCTTTCTCACTGGGTGCAGCGCCTAAGCACTTTCACTATGAAGGTCCTCCCTTACGGAAAAGAAGTTTCCGGAGGTGGAGGAGAAAAACCTCTTACAGTGATATCACAAGACGAGAAAAAATACAAGAGATGTAACTGATACTACTGGTACCTTTTCTATATACTCCAGATAGAAGGGTTAGCATGTAACACGTGATCCGAGCCAAAATATTCGGCTCGGCGTAGGGAGAAAAGGAAGAATGGTTTGGGCGCAAATAGCAGAAGAAATTGGCACGGGAGAATTAGCAGAAGCAATTGGCACGACAAAGAAGAGACGGAAGGCACTTCACTAAGGGCGGAACAGGAATTGGTTCAGCTAGGTAATCCCAGAAGAAGATGGGATGGATAAAGGGTCGACTCAACCTGATCGATCCGAAGGAAGTTTGGCACGGGAAAAAGAGGAATTGGTTCGGGTTGATGAGGAGCCCTAAGGCTAGGTCACCCGTGGGCCATAGGCCTAAGTTAGCTTCACCTAAAGCGGATGGTTGAGGGAGACAGTCTAACCTAGTTACCCGAAAAGTAGAAGGAGAGGCGTTATACAACAGCTTAGGAGGCCCCACACAATATTCTAAGGAGCCTTCGTTCCTCATATCTGTAACAGAATTATTCTCCAGGTGGAGGTGGTGGCCACGTGGACGATGGAGATAGCCCAAGACTTCACGATGGAGGAATAAAGGAAGATAAAAGGGAGGAAGCAAAGGAGAAGAGGGGGATCCACAATCATTCCAACCCAGCAAGAGAGAAGAAGGCGCAAGAGGAGAGGGAGAGCGACAGCCACCTCGCCGGAGAAGAAGGATAGAGATCTGTTGTTTTTACATCTCTTGTATTTTTTCTCGTCTTGTGATATCACTGTAAAAGGTTTTTCTCCTCCACCTCCAGAAACTTCTTTTCTGTAAGGGAGGACCTTTATAGTGAAAGTGCTTAGGCGCTGCACCCGGTGAGAAAGCTCACCTCCGTGGAGTAGGAATCATCATTCCGAACCATGTTACATCTTGTGTCTGAGTTTCGATTACTGGTACCAGTTTTTGCATTTCATCTACTTCATCTTCTTATTCTCTACTGATTGCGGCCTGTGAGAACCCTCTGAGATCTTCCTCAGTGCTTCACTGCATTGAAAAGGAGTGAATAGATTTTCCTCGTCGCATCAGTTGGCGCCGTCTGTGGGAACCAAATCAGAACCAACTTATCCGAAGCACTGAATTGGACTTGGTGGAGGAAAAGTGAGAGATGGCATGGAGGTGAGCGGAATTTTACAAGCAAAGAGTGCAGCGAGCCTTTAATAAGAAAGTGATGCCTCGAAGATTTCAAGAGGGGGATTGGGTTTTGCGTAAAGTTAATCCCGCTGGAGACCCTTGAAAGCTAGCTCTAAACTGGGAAGGACCCTATGAAGTAATGCGCCGCATAGCGGGGTTGGCATATTATCTGAAAGATGACCAAGGCAAAGAACTTCCACGACCTTGGAATGTCATTCATTTAAAACTTTTTCACACTGTATGAGAAGTGGGGAATAGAAGAAGAGGAATTATGAGACTCCGAAGGGGTGTACTTCCTAACTTGATTGCATTAATTAGACGCAAAGTACCCCCCAAATTTCATTAATGAGTCATTTACAAGTGCAATACGGTACTATTAATAAATCTTGAAAAAGAGAAAGAAGATGGAGAGGAAGTTCATGTTTTGAAGCAATATATCGAATTACAGCTTAAATCAGTCGGGAGGATAACGTCGAAAGCCAGCCTCCCAATTTAAAGAGAATGAAGGATAAGTTGGAGGAGGTAATCCTTGATCAGCATATTGCCAAACCGCTTCATTAAATCTGTCCTGATAAGTGGCGCACAGCAAAATGATGAGTCGCTCCTGGCGGTTCGGGTGGTCAGGGCTCCGATCCCGATGAAGCCTATGGCATTTTTCTTGTTGTTCTTGAAGCTTTCGGCGTACGTCAACATAGCGTCGTGACATCTCCATAATAGCATCGGCTAGGATGGAAACATCATCGGCTCGGGAATTTTGGTCCTGCTGTACAAGGTGCATCATCTCCATTATATTTTGACGCATTGAAGCTGAAAATCCCTCCACTGCTTCAGAATAAGATCTGGTTCGGGCGAGTTCAGTGTTCAGCCTCTGGAGGGAAGTCTCTTGCCTGCGTAGACGGGCGTGAGCATGTACCCTGGAATTTATGAGGGATGAATTTTCTTGTACCTCCTTGCATAAGCGGGTGCGGAGGTCTCCAATTTTATCCTGTGTTTGCCAGTGTTGAACTTGAAGAAGAGCAATGGTGTCAGAGTCCTGTTGCTTCCCCTCGAGGAGCTCTGCTACCTGCCCTTGAAGATGTATTAACTCTCGAGCAGAGGAAGACCCCTCATCAAGAGGAGCCGGTTGGACTTCCCGCTGGGGAACGGGTGGCTCCACACCCGCTCGCTGGTGTTCCCGTAATGCTGCAATGGTATCAGCATCCTTTCGAATTTGTTGGTGAGCTTTGGCTAATTGCTCCTGGCACAAGTGCAGTTGTTGCAACAGGAGCCGTTCTTGATTCTGAGCATTCGCCAAATCTTCCCGTTGTTGCCACTCCCATGTCAGAGCTTGAGCTTGATATTGATGAAGGGAGCGATCCAACTCTTGATGGTTGGTCAGGGCCTGCATGCTGGTCGTAGAAAAGAAATTGGTTAGTAATATAAATCTAAGGAAGCTAATTGAGAAAACATACCAAATCCAGAGCATGGCATAGGCCTTCCATGCGAGGAACCACTTCCTCTAAGTTCAGGATCCAAAGACTCCTGGGAGAAAGGGAAGAAGATGGGACGGATGATACTGGGGTGGGAAGTTCGCTTATAATGGGGGGAGTGGGGGTGATATCTATGGGGGGAGAAGGGCTCTTCAGGCGATGAGGGGAGGGGGAAGTTGGCAGTGAGGGGATATCAACCGCCATGGGTTCAGAGGAGGAATAGTATTCAGGGGAAAGAGAAGGCAGGGGTGAGCCAGCCTCTGTCATCGGCGGACATGGAAGTACATCCTCCCTAGGTTCATCCTCAGGTTACAGGGAAGGAGAAGGCGACTTCTGAACATTTGTGGCAGAAGGAGAAAAAGTAGGAGAGCTAGGGTTTGTAAATGCCGGAGGAAGTGAGGAAGGACTAATTACCCCGATTTCCTCTGGGGAGGAGATAACAAGGGTTGCAGGAGGAGGAGAGGAAGAAAGACGAGATGAATCAGGTGTGGTGGTGATCGGGGAAGGTGAAGAGGAAGACGGAGCTGACGGCTGACCGGCACCCCTGTTGCGGTGAGGATAACGGCGCGTTATCTCCTGGAAGAAGGTAGAATGCATTTTGAGGGTCTGAGAATAAGGAAAAAGGGCTGAAAAAAGGGATTGAGGCAAAGAAGTGTGGCGGTGGAGGAACGAACCGGAGACGAAAAGGCGAAAGGATGAAGATAGCAAAAGAGACGAAGACAAAGGATCCCCTATAAAAGGAGGGAAGAATGGGCTTATAACCATTATTGGGCTCCTCGTCTGTGGTGAAGGAGGCCCTAAGTGAAAGGGAAAGAAGAGTTTATTTTTCTAAATGACCCATTATGTATTAAAGCCCTCATTTGCATGAGAAGGGGCAGATATAGGCGTTCCCCTTCAGGAGGAAAGCCAAAAGAGGGATGATATGAAGGCGTCACCTCCTTTATGCTGATGGCCTTTGAGCAATATATACTTAATATTTATCTCAGAGTGAAGAAATCCCGTGTGGTGAGAATGTAAGAACCGAAATTTATTCGGTTATACTTAAATTTTTATCCCCGTAGAGCGGAAGAAATCCTCGTGTGGTGGTGGAACGGAAGAATCGAAATTTATTCGGTTATACTCAATTTTTATCCCTGCAGAGCGGAAGAAATCCCCGTGTGGTGGCGGAACGGAAGAACTGAGATTCCTCGGTTATATATTATATATAAAATTGTATGCCCACGAAGCGGAAGAAATCCCCGTGTGGTGGTGGAACGGAAGAACCGAAATTTATTCGGTTATACTCAATTTTTATCCCCGCAGAGCGAAAGAAATCCCCGTGTGGTGGCGGAACGGAAGAACCGAGATTCCTCGATTATATATTATATATAAGTTTTTATCCCCGCGAAGCGGAAGATATCCCCGTGTGGTGGTGGAATGGAAGAACCGAAATTTATTCGATTATACTCAATTTTTATCCCCGCAGAGCGGAAGAAATCCCTGTGTGGTGGCGGAACGGAAGAACCAAGATTCCTCGGTTATATATTATATATAAATTTTTATTCCCACGAAGCGGAAGATATCCCCATGTGGTGGTGGAACGGAAGAACTGAAATTTATTTGGTTATACTCAATTTTTGTCCCCGCAGAGCGGAAGAAATCCCCGTGTGGTGGCGGAACGGAAGAACCGAGATTTCTCGGTTATATATTATATATAAATTTTTATCCCGCGATGCGGAAGATATCCCCGTGTGGTGGTGGAACAGAAGAACTGAAATTTATTCGGTTATACTCAATTTTTATCCCCGCAGAGTGGAAGAAATCCCCAAGTGGTGGCAGAACGGAAGAATCGAGATTCCTCGGTTATATATTATATATAAATTTTTATCCCCGCAAAACGGAAGATATTCCGTGTGGTGGTGGAACGGAAGAACCGAAATTTATTCGATTATACTACATTTTTATCCCCGCAGAGCGGAAGAAATCCCCGTGTGGTGGCGGAACGGAAGAACCGAGATTCCTCGGTTATATATTATATATAAATTTTTATCCCTGCGAAGCGGAAGATATCCTCGTGTGGTGGTGGAACGGAAGAACCAAAATTTATTCGGTTATACTCAATTTTTATCCCTGCAGAGCGGAAGAAATCCCCGTGTGGTGGCGGAACGGAAGAACCGAGATTCCTCGGTTATATATTATATATAAATTTTTATCCCCGCGAAGCAGAAGATATGTTCGTGTGGTGGTGGAACGGAAGAACCGAAATTTATTCGGTTATACTTAAATTTTTATCCCCGTAGAGCGGAAGAAATCCCCGTGTGGTGGCGGAACGGAAGAACCAAAATTTATTCGGTTATACTTAAATTTTTATCCCCGCAGAGCGGAAGAAATCCCCGTGTGGTGGTGGAACGGAAGAACCGAAATCCATTCGGTTATACTTAATTTTTATCCACGCGAAGCGGAAGAAATCCCCGTGTGGTGGTAGAACGGAAGAACAGAGGTCTCCTTAGTTATATATCATTTTTGTCCACGTAAAGTGAGAGAAGTTGAAGTCTTTATTTAACTTTATATTGCTTTATTCTCGTAGAGTAGCAGAGTTGGCTCATTTAGTGGTTCTAAATTCCCGGTAGGTTAAAAAGGCAGAAGAGCTGAAATATGCCTCAACTATATGTCAGTCTATGTGAATACGAAAAAAGTAAAGCATGGCACAACTCAAAAGATACTGGAAGAAGAAGATAAACAGGGAAAGTTCACTGATGCAGGAAAATTACATATTCTGAGTCATTCACAAGTGGGAGATAACAAAAGAAACCCTTATACATCTAGGATATTACAGTTCTTTGTTGGGAGGAACGGATGGAGCTCCTTTGTGCGGTCGAGATTGGCACAGTAATTGCCGACGGTAAGACTGCTGCAGGAAGATTTGCTTGGCTAGCTCCTTTTGGGACCCGACCAGTTGTTGACGCAGAGAGCTATTACTGGCGGAAGCTTCCTTCAGCCATTGTTGTAAATACTTCACTTGCTCCTCCAGGCTAGCTATGTAGCGGCGATCGTTTATCTGTTCTTCAGCAGGAGAAGAACTGCTGCCCTGTTCAGATATTCTGTCCATGGCAAATGAAAGGAGAGGGAAAAGGTGGAAGCTATTTGATAAGGGTCAGAAGTCTTTATAGCGAGGAAGGAGAAGAGAGCATTTATTTGCAGAAGAAATAGGAATAATAAATGCCAGTAAAGAAGAGGAAGCGTAGAGGCAGTAGGTGGACGGTAGACGGAACTATAACTATAATTAAGAGGGTCTGAATCCCCGGGCGATGATAGAAGAAGGTATGTTCGGACCAGACATGATCCTTCCAAGATGTAAACCTTACTTCTACGAGAAAAAGACAAAAGCAAATATCAGTTCCCTCCATCATTTTTATTAACCTATTTGAAATGATAACATTAACTTAATCTATGAAGACCTTCTCTGATTACTCCTAACAGACGAAGCGGGAGAGGTCTCTTTGGGGGGAGAAGGCGCCAAGATGACCATGAAGCGCTCGCCTTGAGACGGAGGAATGGCTGATGGACCTTCATCAAAAGGAGGAGGATGAGATCTCGCCGAGGGGAATGGGATGAAAGCCAGTGCTGGTGGAAGTGGGGGAAGTTCGACAGTATCACGGGGGTCTCCCACTGTATACTCCCATGTGAAGGGAGGATTCCACACCCTATTGCGGAATGAGGGGAAGGGTGCACGAAAGGACCTCCCTGTAGGAGGGGTTGGAGCTAGAATGGGAGGTGGAAAAGGAAGGGGGCGGAAGGCTGAAGTGGCGGTTGAGCGGGTATCCAAGTCTTCCAGGTCTTCAGAAACCCAGTCTTGTAGTTCAAAAGATTCTGATTTTGAAGAAATTTTGATGGGGTGCCCCGTTGAAGCCATGATAGTGAGATAGAAGGACGAAGACATGGAGGGCGATGATTTATAATGGAAGGAAAGCGACGGCAGAAGTTCTGAGGAAGGGGAAGAAGATGAAGAGACTGATATCGTTTCCGAAGCAGTAAGAGGGATAGGGAAGATCAATAGGCAAAAGTCATTTAAAGTGTTGCCCGAACCAAAATCGGGACAGATATGAATAATATTATGCAAGACCCTTCAAGCAAATCCCCGAACCAAAATTGGATTGGATATGAATAATGTCATTCAAGACCTTCCAAGTACGTTCCTGAACCAACTAGGTGATTGCGCCATGCAACACGGGAAAAGAGATAACAGTATAAAAAGAGAGCAGTTTAAAATTGGTTCAGAATTCCCGACCCATCAAGGAGCATAACAAGACGATGACAACTAGATATATGGACAAATTTATTATTCAGAAGCAAGAGTGAAGCTATTGACAAAATTACTAAAGAAGAGAATGGTGGAAATTACAGCTCAAAGAGTTCGGGAGGACACTTAGCTAGCGCATCCACAGGATTCAAATAGCTAGTGTCCGTGCCGGGAGGCGGGTATCCTTGTTCAGCATTTTGAACCGAGGACCCCTCAAAACCTAGTATGAATAAATCTACTCCCTTCTTGACATAGCGCCCTTTAAGATAGGCTTCTTGCTCCATCAGCTGGTCTTGACATTTGGCCAGCTGCGCTTGACTTTCCGCCAATTTGGCTACCAAGGCATCTCTTTCGGTAGCTGCCTGTATAGCTTGTTGTCCTAGAGTTGAAAGAGCTTCGAAGTACTCTTTGTGAAGGGTGGACTGTTGCCGAGCCACCGGCGATAAGGTTTGAGGAAGAGTCGCCACCATGGAGGAAAGCTCCTGACATTTCTCTATACAGGATTTCTTGGTAGCTTCCCAGGCTTGACGCTCCAGTTTAAGCCGGTGGTGTTCTTGCTGAAGCTGTAGAATTGTAGTCGATGAGTTAGCAGCTTTGATCATGGCGTCCCCAAGATACCCTTTATATTCCTTCAGTTCACGGGTCAGGACGTCTACCTATTGCAGTTCACTGGATTGTAAGAAGATGCGTTGTTCAAGTTCTTCATTTTTCGCTGCATCTCCTCCTTCTCACTTTGGACCAGGGCCAGTCGCATCATTGCATCTTCACACTGGCCCCTTAGGCCCGCTTCCTTCGCCTCTTGCTCGCTTAACTGCCAAACGAGCTCTTTTTGTTGCGCTATGGTGGCAAAGTAGTGGGTCTCCATCTTTGGATTAGGCCGAGCCAATTTGGACTACCATGTTGTGGTGTTGGGATGAGGCCTGGAAGAAGGAAATCAACGTTAGTATATGTCGATGTATAGAGACGTATATTAGAGATAAGGAAGAAATAGTAGATACCTCCGCCAACAGCTTGCCCACTTGCTCGCAGGGGCCTTGTATGCCCAATTGATTGAAAAATTTCACCTCCAAAGGGTGCCGGATCTTCAGCAGGGACCCCAATGTGGCCTTCGGAGGAATGGGAAGGGAAGGATCCTCCTTAGAGTGATACCGAAGGGGGTAGGAGAAGCTTTGCATGTATGGATAGGAGCTTGGGGAGATTCAGTATGAGAAGGTGTGGGTGAATTCTGTGCAGATGGGGAGGAATGGAGAAAATGGGACGGAGAGTCCCCTCCTTGAGGAGATGGAGAAGGGACAAATGAGGTATTGCCTCTTCTTCTCGGCTCATAAATGATTAGGGACTGAGACCCTGGCTGGTCGGAAGACGAGAGGAGAAGAGCAGATGAACTTGAGGCTCCTTTCTTAGTGAGCCACAATTTTTTTCGAGGGGATGACGGAGCTGCTACTGATTTACCTCTTTTAGTTGAGGTTTTCTTCTTTTTGGCACCATCAATTGCCTCTCCTTCCACCAAAGCCTTCTGCATTAGCTTATCTGCAAAGTGTACTGGTGAGAAAGATGAATAATATAGAAAGGAAGTCATACTGCAGGGTAAGTATCACCCTACCTACAGCAACCGAAGTCGTCAAAGGTAGAGGAGACAATCCAAAGTGGCTCAAAAGGGGAGTTTCTATTAGGTGGTTCGAGCAGTAATGTAACTCTCCTAATACTCTATAAACCTCCGGGAAGGGGCATTTGGTCCTCATTTCCCGGAAGGGAGGCAACTCAGGAAGGTCTACCTTCCAGGTATCAGAATAAGGTAGGGATTCTGGAAGTTGTACAAAAAAGTATAATTCTTCCCATCCCTTGTGGGAAGTAGGCAGGTTCACTAAGAATTGGCAGTCTGAACGGCTAGATAGATAGAAGAGACCTGCCTTGGAAGATTTCAATTGGAGAAAGCAATGGAATATTTCAGGGGTTAAGGGAAGGTTTAGGTGTTGAAACACTATAGAATCTCCTGACAAAATGCGAAAGGAATTGGGGGTGAATTGGTTTAAAGGAAGTCTGTAAAAGTATAAAATATCTAGATAACCGGAAGGCGCTGGTAGACATAGGTCAATAAGAAACTGTTCGGAGAAAAAGCACGTCGAACTGTGAGGAGGACTATGGGGCCGATGCATTTTAGTAGTGAAACAACATTTTATAGAAGGGTCTATGTATTTGTTCTTAAGATTAAAGAAATAATGGTTGTAATCTAGCTGAGTTATGGTATGTTCATACCAGGCGGGTGAAGGGATGGTCTTAGGAGCCATTGGTGTGAACAAGGCAGAGCACTTACTCGGAGGTTAAGGAAGAATCGTGTGGGAAAGGAAGGACTAGGTCGTCGAAACGCCGCCGGTGAAAATCATGGAAGAAGTAGAACAGACAATATTGTTAAACACACTAAGTGATACCTAAAAGGAGAAGGCGGGGGTTTATATACGGTTTTTCGTGACGGTTCGATTGCATGAAAGGAGAAGGAGAAGCGGGGCCCATGGGCCCATCGGGCCGCCTCGAATATACATAAGGGAGCTATAAGGGAAAGAGTGAATTTAAGTTAAGAAATAAAGAATAGGGCAGAAACTTTATATACATCTGGAAAGTCAAGCTTATAACTTCGCTTGACTATTTTTCGGGGTTGACTAATGATACTATTGGTACCTTTTCTATATACTCCAAATAGAAGGGTTAGCATGTAACACGTGATCCGAGCCAAAATATTCGGCTCAGCGAAGGGAGAAAAGGAAGAATGGTTCGAGCGCGAATAGCAGAAGCAATTGGCATGGGAGAATTAGCAGAAGCAATTGGCACGACAAAGAAGAGACGGAAGGCACTTCACTAAGGGCGGAACAGGAATTGGTTCAGCTAGGTAATCCCAGAAGTAGATGGGATGGATAAAGGGTCGACTCAACCTGATCGATCTGAAGGAAGTTTGGCACGGGAAAAAGAGGAATTGGTTCGGGTTGATGAGGAGCCCTAAGGCTAGGTCACCCATGGGCCATAGGCCTAAGTTAGCTTCACCTAAAGCGGATGGTTGAGGGAGATAATCTAACCTAGTTACCCGAAAAGTAGAAGAAGAGGCGTTATACAATAGCTTAGGAGGCCTCACACAATATTCCAAGGAGCCTTCGTTCCTCATATCTGTAATAGAATTATTCTCCAGGTGGAGGTGGTGGCCACGTGGACGATGGAGACAGCCCACGACTTCACGATGGAGGAAAAAAGGAAGATAAAAGGGAGGAAGCAAAGGAGAAGAGGGGGATCCACAATCATTCCAACCCAGCAAGAGAGAAGAAGGCGCAAGAGGAGAGGGAGAGCGACAACCACCTCGTCGGAGAAGAAGGATAGAGATATGTTGTTGTTACATCTCTTGTATTTTTTCTCGTCTTGTGATATCACTGTAAGAGGTTTTTCTCCTCCACCTCCAGAAACTTCTTTTCTGTAAGGGAGGACCTTCATAGTGAAAGTGCTTAGGCGCTGCACCCGGTGATAAAGCTCACCTCCGTGGAGTAGGAATCCTCATTCCGAACCACGTTACATCTTGTGTCTGAGTTTCGATTGCTGGTACCGGTTTTTGCGTTTCATCTACTTCATCTTCTTATTCTGTACTGATTGCGGCCTATGAGAACCCTCTGAGATCCTCAGTGCTTCACTGCATTGAAAAGGAGTGAACAGATTTTCCTCATCGCATCAATTGGCGCCGTCTGTGGGAACATTGAGCTGGACGTCGAGATGCAACCTGAAGAGGTACAACAACCCGCTACCTCTGCAGGAGGAGAGCCCCATCACCCTTCTACCATCACAGCTAAAGGCCCTGATGGATGATGCTATTACAGAGGCCCTTGCTAGGGAAAGGAGAAGGACCGGATATCTGCATCCACATTCCGGTGAACCTTCTTCCCGAGGCCCACCCCCAGAAATGCCTCCCCCATCTCGTACAGCCGTTAATGTGGAACTATTGCCTGGAGGGGGACTTGGGGGAAGAACACCTTAGAACACTATGCCCTTAACCCAAACGCGCAAGGAAGAACAGGGCGAAAGTCAATCAACCAGACCTCCGGAAGTATATGAGCCCAGTCCCTTTACAATGGACATTCTCTCTGAAGTCCCTCCGTCCTACTTCCGAAATCCTCAGATCGATAAGTATGATGGTTCGACGGATCCCGAAGAGCACATATCTCAATTTGACGGAGCGGCCTCGCTCCACTGTTATACTGATGCTCTCAAATGCCGAGTTTTCCGGACCACCTTAACCAGCTCAGCACAAAAGTGGTTTAATATTCTGCCCCCAGGATCCATCACTTGTTTCGCTGATTTTCAGGGAATGTTTAGTCGGGAGTTTGCTAGCTGCAAGGCGTATAAACATGATGCCTCCATATTAATGCATATCACCCAGGGACCCTCAGAATTTCATAGAGGGTATCTCCATCGATTCACTTCTGCAGCTAGGGGAATCCCCTCTGCCAGATCAGAAGCTTTCAGAGGCTCCATTCAGCACGGGCTGAAGGAGGGCCCCTTCCTCAGTTCTTTGTTAAGACAACCTGTAGACAATTATGATGAGCTACTAAGTCGTGCGAAGCAATTTATCCGCGAAGAGGAAGGATTAAAGCGAACGGCTACCGCAGATAGTCCCAAGAAAGAGCTCGTCCCCGCCACGCGCCTCGGCGAGAATATGTGTGACCTTTTCGACAGGAGGCTCCGAGGCCTCGTCCAATGTTGCAGGGTGTTCGCCCTGTACCGTCGTTACAAATCATGGCCGCTGAAGCACTTCCTCTTGGGAGAACTTGTAAGGAACGAGAGATGGAATTTTATGACCAACAGGGTCTGCTGCAATGACCCTTAGGATACAGGGGGATCCCACGTAACCCCCCCCCCCGGCCCCATTCTTCTGCCAATATCATACGGAATATGGCCACACTAGTGGCTGATGTTTCAAGTTACAGGAGGAATTGGATCACCTCCACACCGCATATCCGCAAGTGCGATTTCAGCCGGGAGGACCGACACGGCGAGGCCCCCGACCCAATATAGCCCGTCCAGGGTCATATAATCAACAACCTCAAGTCACTTTCCCCCAAACGCCATCCCAAGAGGTTGTCTCTCAAGAGGGCCCATCGGGTGAGGGCCCCTCGTCCAATCTAGATAATGCTCCCACATGGGGAGTTATTCATGTTATAGCTGGAGGACCTACTGACGGGGACTCTAACCGGGCGCGGAAGTCATACGCCCGTCTCATGGAGAGTTTGGCTATCGTCACCGACCAAACTATTCAAATTGCACCGCCCGTGTCGTTCGGGCCGGAGGATCTACAAGGTGTCCTGCTGCCCCACACGGACGCCTTGGTTATTCGTATATCCTTGGCCAATTATGAAGTGGCAAGGGTGTTGGTCGATTCGGGAAGATCCGTCAATATCCTTTTTCATGAAGCTTTCGGACAGATGCAGCTGGGAAATGCCCAGCTAGAAGATGTGGCCACCCCTCTCTTTAGATTCGTGGGGCATGTGGTCCACCCTACAGAGCAGATTTCATTGCCTCTGACTCTGGGTGTAAAGCCCAGCCAAAAAACCAGTATAATCCCTTTCCTTATCGTGGACGCTCCGTCCACTTATAATGCTATTCTTGGGCGTCCTTTCCTTACCCTTTTTCAGGCGGTAGCTTCCCCGTACCACCAGAAGTTGAAATTTCCAGTGGGACAATTGGTGGGAGAAGTTCGTGGAGAACAGAAGGCCTCCATGAGCTGCTACGTACAAATGGTTCGGGATGATCAAAAGAAAGCCCGAATCGATGACCTCAAAGGCAAAGCTATCATCATTTCGGACGTCTGCATCTTGGAAGAATCCCCCCCCCCCCAAGGCTGGAAAAATAGAGGAAGGAGAGCTGGTAGAAATTGCTCCGGGAAAGGCTACACGGATAGCACAACAGCTGGAAACCAAGGAAGAGCTGGTGGCTTGCTTGAAGGAGAATGAAGACATCTTTGCGAGAGATGTGCATGATTTTACTGGGATCAACCCTCGAGTGGCTGAACACCATCTCAATATCACTAGAGGAGCCCGACCCGTCCAACAGAAGAGGCAACATTTTCGACCGAAAAAGGACAAGGTCATAGCCGAAGAGGTGGAAAAACTGCTAAAAGCGGGTCATGTAAAGGAAATCCAGTTTCCCAAGTGGGTTTCCAATGTAGTCTTGGTCCCCAAGCCCTCAGGGGAAGTGGAGGATGTGTATCGATTTTCGTGATTTGAATAAAGCGTGCCCTAAAGACTGCTACCCCTTGCCTCGTATTGATCAATTGGTAGATTCTACTGTGGGATATGAAGTGGTGTCCCTAATGGTGTTGGATCGAGAAGCGTCGCTAGAGGGGGTGAATAGCGATCGTAAATCTTTTGTTCGAATTCGTTCGTTGATACACAAGTAAACGAGTAAGCACAGCGGAAAATAAATGAACACATTTATTTTACTTGGTTCACAACCCAGCGTGTTAGGGCAATCTCTTGCCGTAATATGGTTTTGATGGTGTGGCAAAGGGTTTAAGTTAGTTCGATATGTTGATGTGATATGTGCGTTGAAGTCGTGCAGGACTTAGTAATTTGCACATGGAGCCGTGGCAAGTTTCACATCTCATGACTCGTGCCTTGAGTCGGTGAAGGATAGCTTTGCGGAAGCCGTGCGCTTGGAGCATCCGAGGGACCGCCGGACGAGAAGCTTGGAGTGAAGCCGGAGGAAGTAGACTTCGAGGCAAGAGACGCGAAGGAGCATTGCAGAGCCGTGCGCCTGATGCTGCCGAGGGACGTGGCCGAGAACGAAGAGAACTTCGAAGGCGAGGGACTCCGAGAAATGAGAGTGAGCGATTGTAACCCGGGGAAGGGTAGCTCTTAGGTGAAACTTGGCCATTTGGCCAAGTGTCGGATGGGTTTTACACGATCGCTATGTCATGATCGCCGATCAGTGAGTAGTTCATTGGTATACATTGGCCGGATTGTGGCAATGATCGCCATCGTGGCGATCATTGCCAAGACCACCGATCGTAAGGCGCGATCCGGAGTAGATAAGGGTTGACCAGACCGTTCGTGAGTAGGCGATCGGGACGGGCGACGCGATGACCGATGAGGTCCATCGATCGATAAGAGTTCCGTTGGCCTACAACGGGCGGGATCCGACGTGTTCGGAGGCCATTGTAGTAATGCCGATCGCCAAGGGCGATCGGTGATGGTAACAAGCGGAAGAAGTTAGCCCTCTCTATAAAAAGAGAGGGTGTGAGCCTTTGAGAGGCTAATGCTTAAGTTCCAAACAATCTTCCTAGTGCCCCACAAGCTCTAAACTCTTCTTACTTGTCTTTACTTCAATCCTATTGTAAGAAGAGTGATCTTGGTTGTAAAGGTTACCTCCACCTAGCTTTGTGCAAAGGAGAGACAGATAGTGATTGGTTTTGGCGGAGTGATTCACCGTGGACGAATCGGACCGTGGATTAGCGGCGTAGCCGTGAACCACGTTATATCTCGGTGTTTGTATTGCTTGCTTATATCTTGCTTGTCTTTTGCTTTGTATTTGTATATTCCGCTTGCGCTAACGTTTTGTAGACGAGCAATTTACGACGTCCAACGTACTAGGGCTATTCACCCCCCTCTAGCCGGCCATATCGACCTCTTACACAGCGGTTGCTACTCCAAGGCCCTATCGGTCCTAGACCGCGTACAGAGGGCAAAGCACTATAACGTCTCCTCCTCGTTGGAGGTAGGAGACAACGATCACAAAACCGAATATACAAGGATGAGGCAACAAGCCTACCTCACCTCGTTATGAAGAAAAACAAAGAATACAATATCAAAAATATTACTTGATTCTGCTACCGACGAAGAAGATCGGAACTTTGCGTCGCGTCGGCGTTATGACGATGTTGGAGCGTTGGCGTTGTAGGAGCACTTGATGAATAAACTTGATGTGATTTGGAGTTGGAATCCTCCCCTCCTTTTATAGATTTTGGCCTCTGAATTTGTCTCCTCATCTTTAGGAACGGATTATGAAATTGTCCAAAATTTATCGCGAATGTGGCCGCGTCAAACGTTATCCGTTTTGACCTAGCGCAAAGGCTGATTCGTCGCCATCAGTCGACTGATTGTTGGATTTTTCCGAGCCACAAAAACCGCTTTTTGCGTTGCGGAAACCTCGGAAGACCCCGGCCACGGATCCGTGCGAAGTATAAAAATTATAATTACATGTATGTGCTTACAGAAATCCTAGATCTACCTTAGATCTAAGAGGTTAGAACGTTACCCTCGTAGCGACGCCCTTCGCTTATCCCGCTCGTCCAAAAGTTCGCCGGAACTCGAGAGTGTCAAGTGCACACTCCTCTATGGTATCCACACAAGCAATAGGTGGAGAGAAATGCCTTAGAGTGTGCTAGCACTCCCTTAGGAATTTCGGCCAAAGAGAGGGATGGGAGAGGGAGAGCTTGAGAGGAAAGGTTCCAAGGTTGAAGATGAAGTAATGAGAGTAACTCACCAAATGAATTCACCTCCCATAACCCCTAAGTGGCCGGCCACTTCATGGAGGGGGGGTTACATGCATGCATGTAACTCCCATGACCCTTGGTCTCCCTCATGATGTGGCACCAATTGACCAAGTCAATGATGATGTGGAGCACCATCATTGGCCGGCCATGCCTAGTCATCATCATGACATGGCATTTGGTCAAGTCAAACTTGACCTTTCATCTTCCCTCTCAAGTCAAGTCAAACTTGACCTCTAATCTCCCATGGTTGATCAACTCTAACCACTTGACTCAAGTCAATTTAATATAATGAATCTCTATTCATTAATTTAAATTGATTTGATGAATCAAATCTCAATTAGACTCATTCAACACTTGAATCAACTTGAGTCTAACTCAATTAGTCTAATTTGGATTACTCTTAATCCAATTTGGTTCATCCATGAACCTAATCCTCATGGTTCATCATATGAACCTAATCTCCATCTAATTGCTCTTATGTGTGTGACCCTATAGGTTCTTGTAGCGTTGGCAATGTCCCTAAACCGATTTAGGAACATAAGCAATGGCGGTATCTAGCAACACATCATTGCTACCCAAGTTACAAGAATGTTGAGCTCAACATCACCTTTGTGACTACTAATTGTGACTCTCACAATATGTGACAATGTCCCTCTATCCTTGACATCTAGATTGACCAATCGAGGCATAGACCGTGTCATCCTCAGTACAATCTAAATCTTGAACTCAGTAGACTCACTCTAATCAAATGAGCTCAATATCTCATATTGACTCATTTGGGCATAATCCATACGCCGTGGTCTCACTCTATCAAGAATATCGATGTCACCCCGTCATATAGGAGGATAGATCCCATCTACATCACTCACATCCCTCCGCATAATTTGTTACATACCCGATGTCGCCTTTATAGTCCACCCATTTACGGGTGGCGTTTGTGAAACCAAAGTATGCAACTCCTTATGTAGGGAACCATGGTGACTTGGTCTAAGGACTAATAGTCATACTAATAGCCACATGAGAAAGTATATGACACTCATATAGCGATCCATGATACTTTCTCATGGCGGGTCATTCAGTATACATTCTCCAATGCATACCCATGTGTCAACTTGATATCTCATATCCATGACTTGTGAGATCAAGTCATCTTGTTGACCTACATGCTAGTCTCTACGCATTAACATTGTCCCTGAATGTTAATACTCGACTAGGAATGATTAAGAGTAGTGTTCTCTATATCATCTCATTATCGATTCAACCAATCGATTGATATAGATAAGAACCTACTACTCAAGTACATTATTATATTTAGTTATTTGGCACCAATACAAGTAAATATAATAACCATGCCTTTATAAATAGGAATATGATACAATAAAGTCCATACAACAATCATCACATGATTGGCTCTAGGGCTTTCACTAACAATCTCCCACTAGCACTAGTGCCAATCACTGTAGTATCTAATACCCAATGACCTAGTGTGACCATCATGCTTTTTATGCCAAAGCCTTGGTCAAGGATCTCTGCGATGTTAGCCTCTGTGGGTACTCTGCAAATCTTCACTTCTCCTCGATCGACAATCTCAATAATGATATGGAAGCACAGATATATTAGGACTCTGTTGTATTATCAATAACTGTGTCCTGCTTGGAAGTCTTCCAGCTCACAGTGATACCTATTCAAGCAAAACCACGAACCACATTGCGATCTATAATCATCACAGTCGGTTTGGAAGTGGCATCATTTGTAACCCTTCTGACTAGCTCCTCATCGCCTCGAATATCAAAAATATTCTTTAGTCCTTCTCAAGTACTTAAGAATATTCTTGGCTACTATCGATGGCGCTCACTGGATCATTTGGTATCTACTCGTCATGCTCAAAGCATCACGAGACATCGGAGTACGGCATGGCATACATGATAGATCCTATAGCATGCGTGGGGATCTTATCCATGCGTCTCTCTCCTCTCTAGAAGAGGACTTTGAGTCTTGAAGACTCACACCATGTGACATCGGCGAAGTCCTTTCTTGGAATTCTGCATGGCAAACCGTAAGTATCTGATGTCGATGTATGTACTCGACTTAGGCCAAGCAATCTCTTAGATCTATCTCTATAGATCTTGATGCCTAGAATACTGTGCTTCACCTAAGTCCTTCATTGAGAAGCACGTCCCGACCAAGTCTTCACGGTGTAGCGAAGGGATGTCATTCCCAATGAGTAGTATGTCATCCACATACAATACAAGGAACACAAGCTGTGTTCCCATTAACCCTCTTGTAGACACGGGGTTCATCTTCATTCTTGATGAAACCAAACTGTTTGATCGCATCATCGAATCGAAGATTCCACTCGAAGCTTGCTTTAGCCCATAAATGGACCTTTGCGGCTTGCATACCTTCCCGATATCTTTGTGGATCTACAAAACCCTCGGGTTGTGTCATGTACACATCCTCAGTAAGTTTCCATTCGAAATGCGGTTTTGACATCCATCGCGGATCTCATAATCGTGGTATCTTTGCAATAGCAAGCAAGATCCGAATAGACTTAAACATCGCTACTGGAGAAAAGGTTTCATCATAGTCAATACCATGAATTTGCTTGAAACCTTTAGCCACCAATCGGCCCTTATAGGTATGCGTAAGTCCATCCATGTCAGTCTTTCTCCTAAAGACCCACTTACACCCAATGGGTTTGACCCATTCAGGTGGATCAACCAAAGTCCATACTTGGTTAGTGTACATGGATTCCATCTCGGATCTCATGGCGTCTAGCCATTTCTCAGAATCTGGGCTCATCACAGCTTCCTGATAGGAGGTAGGCTCATTCTCAATGAGCATAATGTCATCATGGTCAGACAAGAGAAATGAGTATCTCTCAGGCTGACGACGTACCCTATCAGACCTGCGAAGAGGTAGGTCTACTTGAACAGGTGGTTGTTCCACAACTCTTTGTGCAACAACCTCATCACCCACAACACTTTGTGGTTCCTGTTCAACCTCCATCAAGGCCTCAGTGCTATGGTCCTTATCTTGAATTTCTTGAGATCGAAGTACTCCCACTAGTTTTTCTAGAAACAAAATCCCTTTCTAGAAAAACCCCAGTCTTTACCAAACACTTTGTCTTGTTGGGAATGTAGAAATAATATCCCTTTGTTTCCTTGGGATATCCAACAAAATAGCACCTATCGGTTGGGTCCCAGTTTATGCGAGACTTGGCGTCGAAGCGTAAGACTCACAACCCCAAATCCTCATAAAAGACATCTTGGGATTTTTCCCTGTCCATATCGTATATGGTGTCTTTACCACAGCCTTGGATGGTACACGGTTAAGGGTAAAGGCTGCTGTGTCCATAGCATATCCCCAAAAGGATATAGGAAGATCTGTGTGACTCATCATAGATCGTACCATATCCAATAGGGTACGATTCCTCCTTTCGGATACACCATTCCACTGTGGTGTTCCAGGAGGAGTGAGTTGGGATAGAATCCCACACTCAGCTAGATAGTCACGAAACTCATGGCTAAGGTATTCACCACCTCGATCTGATCGAAGTATCTTAATACTCTTGCCAAGCTGGTTTTGTACTTCATTCTTGAATTCTTTGAACTGTTCAAAGGATTCTAATTTATGTCATAAGATACACATAACCATATCTCAAGTCATCGGTAAATGTAATGAAGTACAGTAACCACCTCTAGCAACATTGAAAGGACCACATACATCACTATGTATAAGTCCTAACAAATCTGTTGCTCTTTAGCTATGTCCACTAAAGAGTCTTGGTCATCTTGCCTAAAGGCAAGACTGCATGTCTCATATGATTCAAAATCAAATGAGTCTAGCGATCCTTATGGATGAGATAAGCGACTCTCATTTATGTGACCTAAGCGACAATGCCAGAGATAGGTTTGGTTCAACTCATTTGACTTGAACCTCTTGGTACTTATGTTATAGATAGGGCTCTCTAAGTCTAGAAAGTAGAGTCCGTTCATTAGAGGTGCACTACAATAGAACATATCATTTAAATAAACTGAACAACATTTGTTCTTTATTATAAATGAAAATCCTTTCTTGTCCAAACAAGAAACTGAAATGATGTTCTTAGTTAAGGCAGGCACATAACAACATTCATCTAATTCTAGTACAAGCCCAGAGGGCAGAGATAGATCATAAGTTCCTACAGCAACAGCAGCAACCCTTGCTCCATTGCCTACTCGTAGGTCCACCTCACCCTTTGTCAATGCCTTGCTATTTCTCAGCCCCTGCACATTGGTACAAATGTGAGATGCACATCCGATATCTAATACCCATGATGAAGAAATAGATAGATTGACTTCTATAACATTTATATCTAAAGTAGAAGTCTCACTTCTCTTCTTCTTAAGATCTTCCAGGTATGCCTTGCAGTTACGCTTCCAGTGTCCTGCTTCCTTGCAGTGGAAGCAAGCCCCTTCCTTGGCTACCCCTCCTTTGGGTTTAAGTTCTTTGCCTTTGCCCTTGGCTTGGGACTTTCCCTTACCTTTAGGCTTGCCCTTGCCTTTCTTCTTCTGCACCATCAGAATGGTGTCAGATTTACCCTTCTTAAGGTTAAGCTCTGCAGTTCTCAACATGCTGAGCATTTCAGGCAATGGCTTATCAATTTCATTCATGTTATAATTCATGACAAATTGATTGAAGGCTTATGGCAAAGATTGCAAGATTAGGTCAGTGGCCAGCTCTTGGCCAAGTGGGAATCCCAGCCTTTGTAGGTTTTCTACGTACCCAATCATCTTGAGTACATATGTATTTACGGGAGTCCCTTCTTGCATTTTGGACCCAAATAATGCCTTAGAGACTTCATATCTCTCATGCCTAGCTTGTCCTTGATATAGTTGACGAAGATGTCCAACCATATCATAAGCATTCATGAACTCGTGTTATACAAGCTCAGAGTTCATGGTCGCGAGCATTAGACATGACACATCTAATGCATCATCTTGATGCTTCTTGTAAGCATCTTTGTCAGCTCGCGAGGCATTGGCAGGAGGTGCCTCCGGAATGGGCTGCTCTAGGACGTACAGCTTCCTTTCTTGGGTGAGAACAATTCTCAAGTTCCTGTACCAGTCCAGGAAATTTGCTCCATTGAGCTTGTCCTTCTCAAGGACGGATCGCAGAGAGAGAGTGTTCGTGGTTGTCGACATAGTTATCTACAACATACAATGCAGAGAATTAATATCATATTCCTTTTATCATTTAATTAGGCCTTTAATCAAATGATGCTCCCACTAAATTATAGGAATTTTGTAGAATCGAGTTATGGATGTGGTCAAACCACTTTTACTAGATTCATACAAACTAGTTATAATTCTTGTGGGACAAGATCCACATCATACTAAGCCTTGAGTTAGCTTTGGCTAAATCGCCCAAGACTTAGTACGATCGGTGGGTAACACATTACCGATTACATCTCTATGCAACTCTTGTTTATAGGATTAAGACCCACATTTACAAAAGACCTTGAGTTAGCTTTGGCTAAATCGCCCAAGATTTAGTGTAAATGCGATCTTAACCTATCTTTCCAACGATTGGAATATGCCTATAGTTCTACTCGATCCAATTGAGTTAACTAGTTTTGCTCAATCTAATTGAGCTTACTCTAACCCGAGTCGTGATAGGCGGGACCAAGATTGTCCCTCCGCACCCTACCAAGATAATATGTGTTGCTCTGCTTTGGCAGATTCAACAACGACAAATGATCGAGGTAGTGATGGGTATCAAGGCTCGGTAGGCATTTTCGAGTTGATTCGATTATGATCTAATCTAATCGTAATGTGTATCTTATACGCATTTAGGCCTTTATTATCCTATATTAGCATGCATCATATACATACATTAATTATTCTAGCATGCATCATATACATACAAGAAAATTAACCTAGCATGTATCATATACATACATTAATTATTCTACTAGCATGCATCACATACATACAAGCAAAAATCAATTAAATATATATATATATATATATCCACATCTATATATCTATAATTAATTGTGATATATTCATGGCCCTCCTACGATCTTCTCAAGCCAATGAGCAGAGCGGACGGCCGTACCTAAGGCTAGCGGCTTCTCAAGCGCTTCCTTTGGCCATCCATGTGTCATTCGTCACCCTTCTCGTAAGCTCGTCTTCAAGTGGACTTTCCACCGCTCCATTTTTGTACATTACAAATACGAAACTCGAGTTACATTCGAGTCTAAAACTATTTACAACTAGAATATTAAAGAATAGGTGCGGCCAGTCGCAAACACTTTACACACACAACCACAAAGCGGCCGTATTATGAATTACAACACACATAATCCAATCCAATTGGGTTATTGGGCCATGACAATCACAGAATTATACATAATTCTAAATTATGTATTTTTTACAGAAATTTCTATAATTTTTCCTAATTTATTTCGAATTTATGAGTCAACTCTCCGTAACGGTCCCGCTAAGCGGTTTCCGGGCGCGATCGCGGGACATGGCCCCTTTCGGGGATAGGGGCAGCGCCCCTACTCGCAAAATAAACTTCGTGAGTGTCCCTACAATGATCTTACAGCGACTTAAGTCGCTGTCCCAAAAACCTAAAGCGAGAACTCGCCGATTCAGAGTTTTCTCGATGGTTGAAGCCTACAGTGTCCCAACACTCGTTGCTTCGACTCTCGAGAAAAATACCCAAAATTCTATAAAATAAGAAAATTTACAGAAACATATAAATCTGTAATTTTTATATCTAATATAAAAACTACAAAACGAAACACATACATGCTTCGACGTGGCTCGATACATGTTGGGGTTTTCCGAGCCACAAAAACCGCTTTTTGCGTTGCGGAAACCTCGGAAGACCCCGGCCACGGATCCGTGCGAAGTATAAAAATTATAATTACATGTATGTGCTTACAGAAATCCTAGATCTACCTTAGATCTAAGAGGTTAGAACGTTACCCTCGTAGCGACGCCCTTCGCTTATCCCGCTCGTCCAAAAGTTCGCCGGAACTCGAGAGTGTCAAGTTCACACTCCTCTATGGTATCCACACAAGCAATAGGTGGAGAGAAATGCCTTAGAGTGTGCTAGCACTCCCTTAGGAATTTCGGCCAAAGAGAGGGATGGGAGAGGGAGAGCTTGAGAGGAAAGGTTCCAAGGTTGAAGATGAAGTAATGAGAGTAACTCACCAAATGAATTCACCTCCCATAACCCCTAAGTGGCCGGCCACTTCATGGAGGGGGGGTTACATGCATGCATGTAACTCCCATGACCCTTGGTCTCCCACATGATGTGGCACCAATTGACCAAGACAATGATGATGTGGAGCACCATCATTGGGCCATGCCATCATCATCATGACATGGCATTTGGTCAAGTCAAACTTGACCTTTCAACTTCCCACTCAAGTCAAGTCAAACTTGACCTCTAATCTCCCATGGTTGATCAAATCTAACCACTTGACTCAAGTCAATTTAATATAATGAATCTCTATTCATTAATTTAAATTGATTTGATGAATCAAATCTCAATTAGACTCATTCAACACTTGAATCAACTTGAGTCTAACTCAATTAGTCTAATTTGGATTACTCTTAATCCAATTTGGTTCATCCCATGAACCTAATCCTCATGGTTCATCATATGAACCTAATCTCCATCTAATTGCTCTTATGTGTGTGACCCTATAGGTTCTTGTAACGTTGGCAATGTCCCTAAACCTATTTAGGAACATAAGCAATGAGCGGTATCTAGCAACACATCATTGCTACCCAAGTTACAAGAATGTTGAGCTCCAACATCACCTTTGTGACTACTAATTGTGACTCTCACAATATGTGACAATGTCCCTCTATCCTTGACATCTAGATTGACCAATCGAGGCATAGACCGTGTCATCCTCGGTACAATCTAAATCTTGAACTCAAGTAGACTCACTCTAATCAAATGAGCTCAATATCTCATATTGACTCATTTGGGCATGGCCATGCACTTCGTGGTCTCACTCTATCAAGAATATCGATGTCACCCCGTCATATAGGAGGGATAGATCCCATCTACATCACTCACATCCCTCCGCATAATTTGTTACATACCCAAGTAATCACCTTTATAGTCCACCCATTTACGGGTGACGCGTTTGTGAAACCAAAGTATGCAACTCCTTATGTAGGGAACCATGGTGACTTCAGGTCTAAGGACTAATAGTCATACTAATAGCCACATGAGAAAGTATATGACACTCATATAACGATCCATGATACTTTCTCATGGCGGGTCATTCAGTATACATTCTCCAATGCATACCCATGTGTCAACTTGATATCTCATATCCATGACTTGTGAGATCAAGTCATCTTGTTGACCTACATGCTAGTCTCTACGCATTAACATTGTCCCTGAATGTTAATACTCGACTAGGCATGATTAAGAGTAGTGTTCTCTATATCATCTCATTATCGATTCAACCAATCGATTGATATAGATAAGAACCTACTACTCAAGGACATTATTATATTTAGTTATTTGGCACCAATACAAGTAAATATAATAACCATGCCTTTATAAATAGGAATATGATACAATAAAGTCCATACAACAATCATCACATGATTGGCTCTAGGATTTCACTAACACCGATGACTCCCATCGATCGATTGATGAGCATCGATCAGCTCAATGTCCAGGAATGATCACACCGCCACTTCCTGCGAAGAGGTTAGCTCAAAAAATGATGAATACGACGGTTTCTAACCGTCTGATCTCGACCTAGACATTCCACAGGAAGTCTTAGTCGGATCGCCGCCTATGGTCGTCCTCGTAAAGAGGACACGACCTTACAATCTCTCACTCACACGAGCTTACCTCGATAGTAGCTCTCGCTTCCGGCCTTCCACTCGATTCCTTTGGCTCCCTCCGAAGTCACTCGAGTGTTGCCCGACCACCATGGCTTCCTCCGGGTGTCGCTAGCCTTCAGCTCCAGCTTTAGCACTTTTCTGCACACTTGATTTAGCTCGTGAGATAACGATGTAAACTTAACTTTGTGTCTTTGCCATAATCAAAACACAGGTTCGATTATCTAGTGCCCCTGCACCAACAATCTCCCCCTTTTTGATCTATGGCAAACCAACACAAAGTTAAGGAAAATTAAAGCATAAAACAGGTATAGTAGAAAATGAATATCATTTCCAAAAACTCCCCCTCAACCAAAACTCCCCCTTAACCCTAGGTGAGTTTTGAAAGAGATAATTTAATTTTCAAAATTAAATTTTATGTTACTCCCCCTTAACTTTTGCTCTTCTCCCCCTTTTGCCATAAATCAAAAAATTTGGGATTTTTGTATAAAATAAGGTTTTGAAAACAATATCGTATATGCATGCATCTAGATAAATCAAATATGAGTCCAAGCATGCGTCTAACAGTAGTTAGATAGATTGGTTCGAGGTGTGTCCCTCTGCACCAATAATCTAAAGGTTTATAATATAACCCTTAGGGTTAGTTTGCTCTCCCCCTTAGTCAAATATATGAAGTATAAGAGATGTAGGGGGCGCTAAACTTTGACCTAAGAGTTGTTAAGTACAATAGTTGAGAAAATAAGTAGTATTTTGAAGAGATTGTTTTAAGTATATTTCAATTATCCTTAACATCTCACCCATTCTATGTGTCTCAGAATTTGTTCACCTTATATGTTTTGTGAGATGATTTTAAATTGATTAAAGATAGTCAACCTTTGGTTAGATTCGGATTTAACCTTTAGATCGTTAAGTAACTTTTCGAGAAACTGGCTTCCAGGTCGTGGCGAGGCACAGGGGCCTTCTTTGATCGGAACAACGACCACTTCCTTAGACAAAGCCAAATTCAAGAAAATATCACTTAATTCACTTAGGGTTACTTCCTGGTCTAACTAGTTTAGGATACGACGAGGTAGCTTCAGCTAGTTCCACTCGGTCAAGTGCACCAAGCTAGATACTGTTAGGGCAATCTCTTGCCGTAATATGGTTTTGATGGTATGGCAAAGGGTTTAAGTTAGTTTGATATGTTGATTTGATATGTGCGTTGAAGTCGTGCAGGACTTAGTAATTCGCACATGGAGCCGTGGCGAGTTTCACATCTCATGACTCGTGCCTTGAGTCGGTGAAGGATAGCTTTGCGGAAGCTGTGCGCTTGGAGCATCCGAGGGACCACCGAACGAGGAGCTTGGAGTGAAGCCGGAGGAAGTAGACTTCGAGGCAAGAGACGTGAAGGAGCATTGCAGAGCCGTGCACCTGATGCTGCCGAGGGACGTGGCCGCGAACGAAGAGAACTTCGAAGGCGAGGGACTCCGAGGGATGAGAGTGAGCGATTGTAACCCAGGAAGGGTAGCTCTTAGGTGAAACTTGGCCATTTGGCCAAGTGTCGGATGAGTTTTCCCGACACCGGATCATTGCCATGTCATGGCGATCGGCCTTCAGTCGATGGGTTGATCGACCGGTCTAATGTGGTGAATCAAGTTGATCGGTCATTGCCGACATAGGCGGTGATGGCCTGATCGATCGGCGCTAAGGGGCGGCAGTCGACTGATGGCACTGTGCACGGGCACAGAATGGAGTCGACTCCATTGAGCACTCGACTGATCGAGCATCAGTCGACTGATGGTTCCATCAGTCGACTGATGCCAATACCGTTGGATGGAATCCAACGTGGAAAGCGGCCGTTATTGGGCAACGGCTACGGAATCAGTCGACTGATCGAGGGCATCAGTCGACTGATCCTGTGTCAACGGAAAGAAACCCTCTTCCTCTATAAAAAAAAATGGGGATGGGGCTTTGGGGGGTTAATGCTTGAACGCCCAACTACTCCCAAAGCGCCCTAAACGATTTCCCACTCTTCTACTTGCTATAATCTTCATTCCATTGTAGAAGAGTGATCTTGATTATAAATGTTACCTCCACCTAGCTTGGTGCAAAGGAGAGACCAATATTGGATTGGCTTTGAAGGAGTGATTCACCTCGGACGAATCGGGATCGTGGATTAGCGGCGTAGCCGTGAACCACGTTACATCTTCTTGTTAGCGTTTGTTTTCTTGTAACTTCTATTTGCTTGTCTTTATTTGCATATTCCGCTTGCGCTAATCTTTTGTAGACGAGTAAATTACGACATCCAACGAACGAGGGCTATTCACCCCTCTCTAGCCGGCCAATCGATCCCCCAACAAGTGGTATCAGAGCCAGGTTAGCTTGTCACCGGACTAACCGCCGCAACAAGCTCTACATCAAAAATGGCCGGCTCAAACATCCACTCACCGAAGTTCGACGGCGAATTCTCTTGGTGGAAAAAGAGAATGGAGGTATTCTTCGAGACCGATTTTGATATTATGCTTATAATGAAAAATGGTTTCGAGTTGCCTAGGGATGAAAGGGGTGAACCAATTGAAAAATCACATTGGACTAAGAAGCAAAGAGAGGAGCACCTTGCAAACTCAAAGGCAAAACATCATCTTCTCAATGTGCTCCCTCAACAAGAGATCAACCAGATCGGAGAATGTGCTAGCGCCAAAGAGATGTGGGAAAAGCTTGTAGAACTCCATGAAGGCACATCCGAGGCCAAGCTAGCTAGGAGAGACCTCCTCCGCTCCCAACTCTCAAACATCAAATTAGAAAAGGGAGAAAAGGTAACTTCCCTACATTCTATATTTAAAGAAATATTAATTGGGCTAACAAGTGTAGGAGAAAAGCTCTCCAACCGGGATATGGTAATGAAGGTCATAGATGCCTTTCCCCGGTCCTCAAGATGGAGCTCCATGGTGGATTCGTTTTACGTCTCCAAGAACTTGGAAGTAAGTACCTTGGAGGAATTTTTCTCAACAATGGAGCTCCACGAAACTAGGCTTGAAGGAATACAAGAGGAGCCTAGAATTCAACCCTCAAGAGGAGTAGCCTTGATGGCAAACAAGGGGAAGAAGAAGATGGAAGTCCCCTCCTCCTCATCCGATGAAGCCTCTACCTTCTCCATGGATAGCACGGAAGAAGCCTACATGGTAAGGAAGGTAAGGCATGCATTTAAGAATCTTAGATTTGATAAATCTCATGATAGGAATAGAAGACCAAGGGGGAAGGTCATATGCTATAATTGCCAAGGAGAGGGGCACATAAGGGGCAATTGTCCCTTCCTAAACAAGAGCAACGAAGAGAAGAAAAAGAAGGAAGAAAAGAAGAAGAAGAAGGGGAGCAAGAAGAAAAAGGAGGAAGAAAAGAAGACCAAGGAGAAGGAGAAGGCCAAAGCCTTCAAAGCCAAGACATGGGATGACCTTGCTTCCTCCTCCTCATTCGAAGAAGAAGAGCATGTCTACTCCAACCTAGCACTAATGGCTCTTCATGACTCGGATTGCTCCTCCTCCACCGAAAATGAAGAATCAAGCTCAAGTGGGGAGAGCTCAAATGAAGGGGGAGCTTCTACATCCTCATCATCCGATGAAGAAGAGGATATGGAAACTATGGTAACGAATGCCTCTCCTAAGAAAATAGTTTCGATAATCTCTAGTTTAACTAAGGACTTATTTGGCATGAAAAAGAAAAATAAGAGCATGCTAGATAAAATTAAGGCATTGGAAAATAAGCTAGAAAATGCATGATTAAATGATAATGTTTCTTCTTGCCATGATGATGCATGCTCACATGATAGATATGTGTCTTTGGATGTTAATGATGCATGCATAGAGGAAAATAGGGCTTTAAGGGAAAAGGTAGACTATTTAACCAAAGCCCTAGAAAAATTCACTATTGGCTCCAACACATTAAATATGATTATTGGGAGCCAAAGAGCTAGCTTCAACAAAAAGGGCCTAGGTTACTAGGAAAAGAAAAATGAAAAGGCCTACAAATGCCTAATAGCTAGGGGACAAGATAAGAAGAAAGTAATAGCTAGGAAATGGATCCCCAAGGAATACTTAGTGAACCCAATAGGAAAGAACTTATTTTGGGTTCCAAAATTCATCCTTAAGGGTTAGGATAACTCTAGGGTAGTCAACCATATGCAATTGACCTATATCATATTTTGGTTGACTTAGGATGACGGGACAACATTTTTAGAATAGTGTTGGGTGATGATAAAGTTCCCATAAATAGATAATAATGCTTAAATCATGATGATTGATGTAATTCCTATGTATATTTGCAATCATGATTTATGTTTTTGAAAATTGGCACGTTATCATGAGAAATAGGTTTGAATCATGATTTAGGTGATACTTTGTTTATTATCATCATATAATACCTAATGCATGATTATAATTTGATGAAAACATGTATTTCATGATCATAATGTAGAATTCATTCATATATGTCATTATGATCATGTAGGTTGTTGGGTTGATACTTAACCATGATAGAATTGCATGAATACAAGGGTTAAATATATACAAATACCCCCTAGGATGCATCTCACACTCACTATAGGCTAACTTGATTGCAAACTTAGCATGAGTGAGATGTTAGGATGATACAAATGTCCACTAATGCCTATGACATTTAGATGGTCATTTAAAGTATCAACATAGCAATAATAGACCAATCATGGGGAAGGCTTATGTTTAATTCATAGACATATTGCCCAAAGATCATGGTTGGATATTTCATATGTTTTCAAAACAATTTCTTACTTTAAAATACATGTATTCATGTTTTGAAACAATTGGATGCAAGACTAGGTGTTAAAATGGATACTCTTATGATCAAAAACCTAGTAGTTTTTAAAGCTTTTGGATTTTTGGCAAATACGTGGAAATATAATAATTTTTCATGAAAACATATTTTTCACTGATAGATATACTTAAAAGAAATGTGTTCCCCAAATTTCATGATTTTTTGAATTTTTTGGAATTTTTAATGCATTTCTGAAATTCGGTCTGAAAATCAGAAAATCCCGAAAATCACGTGCCAGTCAACTGGTATCTGAACCAATCGACTGATGGCCTGAATATCAGACCAGTGAAAGCTAAATTCCGATTTTAAATCAACTTGTGGTATTTTCTTTCTATTAGACTTGATGTCATGTGCTTTTAACTTAGTAATAATCTTTTTGATGGTGTCAAAGGGGGAGAAATGATTATGTTTAAGTTAATTATGATAGGGGGAGAAAATTAAGGGGGAGTTGCATGTTGCTATATCATGATTATGTTTACATGCTTTCTTTCCTTTAAAATTTATATCAAATGTTTTTACCTAACTTAAACGGATTGCCACACATCAAAAAGGGGGAGATTATTAGGGCAATCTCTTGCCGTAATATGGTTTTGATGGTATGGCAAAGGGTTTAAGTTAGTTTGATATGTTGATTTGATATGTGCGTTGAAGTCGTGCAAGACTTAGTAATTCGCACATGGAGCCGTGGCGAGTTTCACATCTCATGACTCGTGCCTTGAGTCGGTGAAGGATAGCTTTGCGGAAGCCGTGCGCTTGGAGCATCCGAGGGACTGCCGGACGAGGAGCTTGGAGTGAAGCCGGAGGAAGTAGACTTTGAGGCAAGAGACGCGAAGGAGCATTGCAGAGTCATGCGCCTAATGCTTCCGAGGGACGTGGCCGCCAACGAAGAGAACTTTGAAGGCGAGGGACTCCGAGGGATGAGAGTGAGCGATTGTAACCCGGGAAGGGTAGCTCTTAGGTGAAACTTGGCCATTTGGCCAAGTGTCGGATGAGTTTTCGACACGATCGCCATGTCATGGCAATGATCGCTCGAGTCGATGGGTCGATCGACCGTCTAATGTGGTCGATCAGTTGATCACCGACCGCCAAGATGGGCAATGATCGATGAGTTGATCGGCCGATCGCCAAGGCGAGGCGATCGATGGCATGCGGCACGGGCACAGAATGGAGTCGACTCCATTGAGCACTCGACTGATCAAGCATCAGTCGACTGATGGTTCCATCAGTCGACTGATGCCAATACCGTTGGATGGAATCCAACGTGGAAAGCGGCCGTTATTGGGCAATGGCTACGGGATCAGTCAACTGATCGAGGGCATCAGTCGACTGATCCTGTGTCAACGGGAAGAAACCCTCTTCCTCTATAAAAAGGAAGGGGATGGGGCTTTGGGGGGTTAATGCTTGAACGCCCAACTACTCCCAAAGCGCCCTAAACGATTTCCCACTCTTCTACTTGCTCTAATCTTCATTCCATTGTAGAAGAGTGATCTTGATTGTAAAGGTTACCTCCACCTAGCTTGGTGCAAAGGAGAGACCAATATTGGATTGGCTTTGAAGGAGTGATTCACCTCGGACGAATCGGGATCGTGGATTAGCGGCGTAGCCGTGAACCACGTTACATCTTCTTGTTAGCGTTTGTTTTCTTGTAACTTCTATTTGCTTGTCTTTATTTGAATATTCCGCTTGCGCTAATCTTTTGTAGACGAGCAAATTACGACATCCAACGAACGAGGGCTATTCACCCCCCTCTAGCCGGCCAATCGATCCCCCAACAGATACGCATTATCTAGCTCGAATACATGAGACTTTATTTCTCTAACGTACTATCTTCTCGCCGCGTCCTGATACTATGTTGTCAAGAGTTGACTAACCATTTACCCTATCTAGCCATTCTAAAAATTAAAGTAAAATGTGCAATGGTTTTGCTAAGTAAGGGGGTATACTATTTTAGTGTTAGCTCCCCCTGGACCATTGAACCAATATGGTCTATTCAAATAATGAACTTGATCCTGGGGAATCCAAACCTTATTAGTCCTTATATGTGAGTTCAGTAAAACCTTTGGGACCCATTCTTGGACTCTTTGATGACTATGATTTACGATAGACATATAAGACCTATTCGTAGTCTTTGACTTAAATCCGAGTCCGGCTTTGTTGTAGATGGCTCTTTGGGTTCCAAGTAGTCGATTAAGGTTCTTAGATCCCAATGTGAACTTTTCCAACCTAGCCTCAACCTCTTGAACTCGGTCTTTCAAGAGAGAATTCTCCTCCTCAAGTTTTTCAATTTGGGTTGAGTTTCCCTCTTGAACTTGACTAGTTGAAGAGGTTAGGGTAGCCTCTTGCTTGAGGGTTTCAACCTCCTCAAGTAACGACTCAACTCTAGACTCGGACTTAGTTAATTTCCTATTAAGCATTTTAATTGTATTGTAAAGCGTATGAATTAGTGAGCGGCTAACCTTAATTTTCTCTTTTGGTCCGGCTTTGAGTTGCTTCTCGAAGTAGTCCTCGAGTTCGGAGTCGGTGTTATAGTTGGACTTGGCTTCAGATTCTGACTCGGACTCCTCCGGTCTTGCCATGTAAGCTATGTCTTCTTTGTTGTCCCAAGTTGCATGGAAGGCTTTCCTTGCTCCCTTTTTCTTTTGGTTCTCGTACTTCAATTTCCTTCTTTCTTTTCGAACTATTCTCCACACAACGTTCACTATTGCTTCCACCTCTTCTGATTCGGACTCTGATTCGTCTTCGGGTTCGAGTTCATCTACTTGCCTAGTAGGTGGCTTGCTTCTTTGTCCTGCAAGTAGAGCAATACCTCTCTCGGCCCGGACCACGTTAGTTTGCTCGTGAAGTTCAAACTCGGAAAATAATTCGTCTAACCTAAGCTTTGAAAGGTCCTTAGAGACCTTGTAGACATCGACAATGGATGCCCACAAGGTAGTCCTAGGGAAAGCATTTAAAGCGTACCTTATAAGGTCCCGGTTCTCTACGGCTTGCCCGATCGAGTGAAGACCATTGACGATGTCTTGGATCCGCGCATGTAATTGGGTGGCGGTCTCGCGATCCTGCATCTTTAGATTGTACAGTTTATTTAAAAGTAAATCTCTTTTACATACCTTAGCATCGGGCGTCCCTTCGTGTAGATCAATCAATTTGTTCCAGAGGTCTTTGGCACTAATAAATGGACCGATGCGGTTGAGCTCCTCCTTGGACAAGTCACATTGTAATATTTGAGTTGCTCTTGCATCGGCTTCGATTTGCCTCTTGGTTGTATTTGTCCACTTATTGAAATCCAAGGGCTCTCCTTGATCATTGGTGGGTAGAGCAAAGCCGGTTTGGATTATTATCCAAGTCTCGACTTGTGTTTTCAAGAAACACTCCATTCGACCTTTCCAATAATGGAAATCATTTCCGTTAAAGAACGGAGGTCGGGTGGTGCTATACCCCTCAATGTGAGCCATTAAGTCTCTTGCAAAAACACGAATAAAAACCAAAGAGAATTCCAAGACTTGGTCTTGGATTAGTAGTGCAGGAAATAATAGGAAATAAACAGAAATAAATATGAAGAATAAGAAACTAACAAAAACTAGAAACTTACGACCTTCGGTGTCCCCGAAAGGCTACTGAACGTTGGATTTTGGGGCTGGAAACAGCTTGTTATGAGGGTAAACCCTCGTAAGAAATGTAGATCTCTCAGAGGGCTTCGATTTGGTAGGTAGATCGTTATGTGAGTCCACTTGTGCGAAAAGTTATGGTCGTTTTACCATCGGCTACTCCAAGGGAGAATACTTGCAAGCACACAACCAAAAGAAACGTACCAAGACTTCGTCTTGGATTAGTAGTGCGGGAGGAATAAAAACCTAAGAAAGATACAAATTGAAAAATACGAAAAGAAAACCAAAACGTGCTAGATTGGTGGTTTCACCAAATCTTAGTGCCCCCGCTCTGATACCAATTGTTGGATCGAGAAGCGTCGCTAGAGGGGGGGTGAATAGCGATCATAAATCTTTCGTTCGTTGATACACAAGTAAACGAGTAAGCACAGAGGAAAATAAATGAACACGTTTATTTTACTTGGTTCACAACCCAGCGGTTGCTACTCCAAAGCCCTATCGGTCCTAGACCGCGTACGGAGGGCAAAGCACTATAACGTCTCCTTCTCGTTGGAGGTAGGAGACAACGATCACAAAACTGAATATACAAGGATGAGGCAACAAGCCTACCTCACCTCGTTATGAAGAAAAACAAAGAATACAATATCAAAAATATTACTTGATTCTGCTACCGACGAAGAAGATCGGAACTTTGCGTCGCGTCGGCGTTATGACGATGTTGGAGCGTTGTCGTTGTAGGAGCACTTGATGAATAAATTTGATGTGATTTGGAGTTGGAATCCTCCCCTCCTTTTATAGATTTTGGCCTCTGAATTTGTCTCCTCATCTTTAGGAACGGATTACGAAATTTTCCAAAATTTATCGTGAATGTGGCCGCGTCAAACGTTATCCGTTTTGACCTAGCGAAAGGCTGATTCGTGTTGGGGATCGGTTGGCCAGCTAGAGGGGGGTGAATAGCCCTTTTCGTTGGATGTCGTATTTTGCTCGTCTACAAAATGTTAGCGCAAGCGGAATATTCAAATATAAATAAAGACAAGCAAAATATAAACAAGCAATACAAACACGAGATGTAACGTGGTTCACGGCTACGCCGCTAATCCACGGTCTGATTCGTCCAAGGTGAATCACTCCTCCAAATCCACTAGATCTCTCCTTTGCACAAAGCTAGGTGGAGGTAACCTCTTTTACACAAGGATCACTCTTCTACAATAGAATAGAGATTAGAATAAGTAGAAGAGTAGGAAATCGTGTATGACACTTTGGGAGAAGTTTAGAGCTCAAGCATTAGCCTCCCAAACCCCCACCCCCTTCCTTTTTATAGAGGAAGATGGCTTCTTCCCGTTGACACAGGATCAATCGACTGCTGCCCTCGATCAGTCGACTGATCTCGTAGCCGTTGCCCAATAACGGCCACTTTCCACGTTGGATTCCATCCAACGGTATTGCATCACCGACCGATCCTACCATCGATCGACCGATGCTCGATCATTGAGTGCTCAATGGAGTCAGTGCCATCGATCCGATTGCCATTCCTCGGCGATCGTTGTCGACATCACGATCACACCACCATGGCAAATGATCGCTAAGCACTAAATTGGGTCTTATACCGGTCGATCGAACCATCGACTTAGAGCGATGATCGCCATGACATGGTAGTCGGCCGGTGTCGGGAAACCTCATCCGACACTTGGCCAAATGGCCAAGTTTCACCTACGACTACTACCCCTTCCCGGTTACATTCGCTCCTCTCATCTCTGAGTCCTCGCCTTCGGTTCTCTTCGTTCGCGCCACGCCCTCAGCAAAGATCAGCGCGGCTCTGCAATGCTCCTTCGCGTTTCTTGTCTCGAAGTCTACTTCCTCCGGCTTCACTCCAAGCTCCTTGTCCGGCGGTCCCTCGGATGCTCCAAGCGCACGACTTCCGCAAAGCTATCCTTCACCGACTCAAGGCACGAGTCATGAGATGTGAAACTTGCCACGGCTCCATGTGCGAATTACTAAGTCCTGCACGACTTCAACGCACATATCAAATCAACATAACACACTAACTTAAACCCTTTGCCACACACATCAAAACCTTATCACGGCAAGAGATTGCCCTAACAATCTCCCCCTTTTTGATGTGTGGCAATCCATTTAAGTTAGGTAAAAATATTTGATAAAAATTTTAAAGGAAAGAAAGCATGTAAACATAAACATGATATAGCAACATGCAACTCCCCCTTAATCCATGAAACTCTCTCTACAAATTATCAATTTTCTCCCCCTATCATAATTTACTTAAACATAATCAATTCTCCCCCTTTGACACCATCAAAAAGATTAACACTAAGTTATAAACTCATGGCATCAAGTCTAATAGAAGAAAAATACCAAAAATTAGTTTTAAAAACTTAATTGCCACCATTATGATCGGTTCGTAGATACGATCGGGCACATGATTTTCAGGATTTCCTGATTTTCGGACCGAATTTCAAAAATGCGTTAAAAATTCCAGAAACTTCGAAAAATCATGAAATTTGGGGAAAACATTTCTTTTAAGTATATCTATCAGTGAAAAATAGGTTTTCATGAAAAATCATCATATTTTCATGTTTTTGCCAATAATCCAAAAGGTTTAAAAATCACTAGGTTTTTGACCATTCTAGTATCAAGTTTAACACCTAGTTTTGGTTCCAATTGTTTCAAAACATGAATGCATAGATTTTAGATTAAAAAATTATTTTTAAAATATATGAAATATCCAACCATGATCTTTGGGCAGTATGTCTATGAATTAAACATAAGACTTCCCCATGATTGGTCTATTATTGCTATTTTGATACTTTAAATGACCATCTAAATGCCATAGGCATTAGTGGACATTTGTATCATCCTAACATCTCACTCATGCTAAGTTTTCAATCAAAGTAGCCTATGGTGAGTGTGAGATGCATCCTAGGGGGTATTTGTATATACTTAACCATTATATTCATACAATTCTATCAAGGTTAAGTATCAACCTAATAATCCTCATGATCATAAAGGCATATATCAATTAAATTTACATTATGATCATGAAATACATGTATTCATCAAATTGTAATCATGCATTAGGTATTATATGATGATAATAAACAAAGTATCACCTAAAGCATGATTCAAACCTATTTCCCATGATTATGTGCCAAATATCAATAACATAAATCATGATTGCAAACATGTGTAACAATTACATTAATCATCATGATTTATGCATTATTATCTATTTATGGGCACGTTATCATCACCCAACACTATTTAAAAATGTTGTCCCGCCATCCTAAGTCAACCAAAATATGATATAGGTTAATTGCATATGGTTGACTACCCTAGGGTTATCCTAACCCTTAAGGATGGATTTTGGAACTCAAAATAAGTTCTTTCCTATTGGGTTCACTAAGTACTCCTTGGGGATCCATTTCTTAGCTATTACTTTCTTCTTATCTTGTCCCCTAGCAATTAGGCATTTGTAGGCCTTTTCATTTTTCTTTTCTTTGTATCCTAGGCCTTTCTTATTGAAGCTAGCTCTTTGGTTCCCAATTATCATGTTAAGGGTGTTGGAGCCAATTGTGAATTTTTTTAGGGCTTTTGTTAAATAGTCTACCTTTTCCCTTAATGCCCTATTTTCTTCTATGCATGCATCACTAACATCTAATGGCACATAAAGATCATGTGAGCATACTTCATCATGGCAAGAAGAAATATTTTCATTTTCATTTAAGCATGTTTTTTCTAATTTTTGTTCTAATTCCTTAATTTGTTCAAGCATGCATTTGTTTTTCTTCTTTGCTCTAAATAAATCCTTAGTTAAACTAGAAATCATAGAAACTATTTTATTAGGTGAGAGGTTGGTTACCATAGTTTCCATGTCCTCTTCTTCTTCGGATGATGAGGATGTAGAAGCTCCCCCTTCATTTGAGCTCTCCCCACTTGTGCTTGATTCTTCATTTGAGGAGGAGGAGGAGCAATCCAAGTCGTCGAAGGCCATTAATGCAAGGTTGGAGTAGACATGCTCTTCTTCATCGGATGAGGAAGAGGAAGCAAGGTCATCCCATGTCTTTGCTTTGAATGCCATGGCCTTCCCTTTTTCTTTTGCCTTCTTTTCTTCTTCCTTTCTCTTGCTCCCCTTTTTCTTCTTCTTTTCTTCTTTCTTTTTCTTCTCTTCCTTGCTCTTGTTTAGGAGAGGACAATTGTCCCTTATGTGCCCCTCTCCTTGGCAATTGTAGCATATGACCTTCCCCCTAGGTCTTCTTCTCCTATCATGAGATTTATTAAATTGAAAACCTTTTAATGCACGTCTTACCCTCCTTACCATATATGCTTTTTCCGTGCTATCCATGGTGGAGGAGGAAGAGGCTTCAACATCGGAGGAGGAGGAGGGGACTTCCATCTTCTTCTTCCCCTTGTTTGCCATCAAGGCTACTCCTCTTGAGGGTTGAATTCTAGGCTCTTCTTATATTCCTTCAAGCCTAGTTTCATGGAGCTCCATCGTTGAGAAAAATTCCTCCAAGGTACTTACTTCCAAGTTCTTGGAGATGTAAAATGAATCCACCATGGAGCTCCATTTTGAGGACCGGGGAAAGGCATCTATGGCCTTCATTACCATATCCCGGTTGGAGAGCCTTTCACCTACGCTTGTTAGCCCAATTAATATTTCTTTAAACCTAGAATGCAATGAAGTTACCTTTTCTCCCTTTTCTAATTTGATGTTTGAGAGTTGGGAGCGGAGGAGGTCTCTTCTTGCTAGCTTAGCCTCCGAGGTACCTTCATGAAGCTCTACTAGCTTCTCCCACATCTCCTTAGCACTAGAACATTCCCCTATCCTATTGACTTCTTGTTGGGGGAGGACATTGTAGAGGTGGTGCTTGGCCTTTGAATTTGTCAAATACTCCTCTCTTTGTCTTTTGCTCCATCTCGATTTCTCCAATGGCTCCCCATCTTCGTTCCTAGGCAACTCGAAACCGTTTTCCATAATTAACAATATTTCAAAGTCAATTTCGAAGAATACCTCCATTCTCTTTTTCCACCAAGAGAATTCGCCGTCGAACTTTGGTGGGTGGATGTTTGAGTCGGCCATTTTTGAATATTGCTTGTTGTGGCGGTTAGTCCTCGACAAGCTTTCCTTGGCTCTGATACCACTTGTTGGGGATCGGTTGGCCGGCTAGAGGGGGTGAATAGCCCTTTCCGTTGGATGTCGTATTTTGCTCGTCTACAAAATGTTAGCGCAAGCGGAATATTCAAATATAAATAAAGACAAGCAAAATATAAACAAGCAATACAAACACGAGATGTAACGTGGTTCACGGCTACGCCACTAATCCACGGTCCGATTCGTCCAAGGTAAATCACTCCTCCAAATTCACTAGATCTCTCCTTTGCACAAAGCTAGGTGGAGGTAACCTCTTTTACACAAGGATCACTCTTCTACAATAGAATAGAGATTAGAACAAGTAGAAGAGTAGGAAATCGTGTATGGCACTTTGGGAGAAGTTTAGAGCTCAAGCATTAGCCTCCCAAACCCCCACTCCCTTCCTTTTTATAGAGGAAGAGGGCTTCTTCCCGTTGACACAGGATCAGTCGACTGCTGCCCTCGATCAGTCGACTGATCCCGTAGCCGTTGCCCAATAACGGCCGCTTTCCACGTTGGATTCCATCCAACGGTATTGGCATAAGTCGACTGATCCTACCATCAGTCGACTGATGCTCGATCAGTCGAGTGCTCAATGGAGTCGACTCCATTCTCGCGTCCCGAGGCCATCATCGACCGGCCATTCCCGGCAATGCGATCGGCTTTATCGACTATCGGATCATTGCCAGTCCATGGCAGTCGACTGCCAAGCACTAAACTGGTCTTATACCAGTCGATCGAACCATCGACTTAGAGCAGTCGACTGCCATGACATGGTAGTCGACTGGTGTCGGGAAAACCCATCCGACATTTGGCTAAATGGCCAAGTTTCACCTACGAGCTACTACCCCTTCCCAGGTTACATTCGCTCACTCTCATCCCTCGGAGTCCCTCGCCTTCGAAGTTCTCTTCGTTCGCGGCCACGTCCCTCGGCAGCATCAGGCGCACGGCTCTGCAATGCTCCTTCACATTTCTTGCCTCGAAGTCTACTTCCTCCGGCTTCACTCCAAGCTCCTCGTCCTGCGGTCCCTCGGATGCTCCAAGCGCACGGCTTCCGCAAAGCTATCCTTCACCGACTCAAGGCACGAGTCATGAGATGTGAAACTTGCCACGGCTCCCTGTGTGAATTACTAAGTCCTGCACGACTTCAACGCACATATCAAATCAACATAACACACTAACTTAAACCCTTTGCCACACACATCAAAACCTTATCATGACAAGAGATTGCCCTAACAATTCGTTGCCATCAGTCGACTGATGACTCCCATCAGTCGACTGATGAGCATCAGTCGACTGCTCAACGTCCAGCAGTCGACTGCCAGCCTAGCCACTTCCCTGCAGTAAGAGGTTAGCTCGGAAAATGATAAATACGACGGTTTCTAACCGTCTGATCTCGACCTAGACCTTCCACAGGAAGTCTTAGTCGGATCGCCGCCTATGGTCGTCCCCGTAATGAGGACACGACCTTACAATCTCTCACTCCCACGAGCTTACCTCGATAGTAGCTTTCACTTCTGGCCTTCCACTCGATTCCTTCGACTCCCTCCGAAGTCACTCGAGTGTCGCCCGACCACCGCGGCTTCCTCCGGGTGTCGCTAGCCTTTAGCTCCATCTTTAGCACTTTTCTGCACACTTGATTTAGCTCGTGAGATAACGATGTAAACATAACTTTGTGTCTTTGCCATAATCAAAACACAGGTTCGATTATCTAGTGCCCCTGCACCAACAAATGGATGCATATAAAGGATATCACCAAATACCTTTGGCCAAAGAAGATCAAAAGAGGGTTAGCTTTGTGACTGCAGGAGGGTTATACGCTTATGTGGTAATGCCGTTCGGATTAAAGAACGCAGGGGCTACCTATCAGCGCCTTATGGACAAGATCTTTGCAGAACAGAAAGGGAAAAATGTGGAAGTCTACGTGGATGACATATTAGTCAAATCGAAGACCACTCGGGATTTAATTAAGGACTTAAATGAAACCTTCGCTACATTGAGATGGTTTAATATGAAGCTAAACCCTAACAAATGCCTGTTCGGGGTAAAAAACGGCAAGTTCTTGGGGTACATAGTGACTGAGAAGGGGTTGCAAGCCAACCCTGAGAAGGTGCAGGCACTATGCAACATGAAATCACCCGCTAATCTGCGAGAAACCCAGAAGTTGGTGGGCAGGATTGTTTCTTTATCCCGATTCATAGCTAGATCGGCGGACAAAGGGCTGCCTTTCTTCAAGATCCTGTGCAAGGCTACTAAATTTCAGTGGGACGATCAATGTGAACAGGCTTTCCAGGAGTTGAAGAAATATTTGGTTGGACTCCCACTGCTAGCCAAACCAATAGTCGGAGAACCATTATGGATGTATCTGTTCATCTCGGAAGGAGCTATTAGTTCGGTTTTATTGAAACAAGAAGGCTCTCACCAGCAGCCTATTTATTATACCAGCCATATCCTAAAGGGGGCTAAATTCCGTTATACAGAGTTAGAGAAGTTGGCATATATCCTAGTGTTAACTGCTCGGAAATTGATGTCGTACTTTTTGGCTCATCCCATCACCGTTCTAACTCACAGCGAATTGGGCAAGGTCGTCACTATGCCCAATTTCTCCGGAAGATTGGCCAAATGGGTGGTAGAACTAAGCGAGTATGATATTCACTATCAACCCCGAACGGTTATCAAGGCCCAAGCGCTCGCTGATTTTCTAGCAAAGGTACCTTGCGGCCTCATCAAGGCCAAGGACAAGAGGAAGGAGTAACCAGTAAGCTTCGGAAGAAGGTAATGCTTCCTCTAGCATTATATTTCGAGATGATACTCATAGGGATAGATTTAACATATTTTCTACTCGAAAATTAACTGCTACCCGTTATCAAGACACTGCTCTTTTTTCATGTCAAGCATCGTATTATGGACTTCAGTACTTGAGTTTAAGATCCAATCAAATACATAAATAATATATACTCAAATAGTGAAATTTATTAATAACTATTAAGATGATTGTCTTAAGACACCTCTCAATTATATTAAACTCCCACTTGGCCTACAACAAATCACCTTGGTATCTAATACCATAGGCCTCTTTTTGCCTCTCGAACTTTTCATGGGAAAGAGACTTTGTCAAGGGATCTGTTAGATTCCTATCAGTGAGAACTTTTTCTATTTGTACATCTTTTCTACTTATGATCTCTCTGATCAAATTGTCATGCCCCAGGGGCATATTCGTCATCCAAATGACGGAGGAGCCCTTTAGTGATAATATTCCGAAATATATTACTGGAACCAAATATGGTAAAAACTTTAAAATAATCAAAATATAAAATATAATTATTTTATTAACTGTATGCATGCATGATTAAAACATAAGTCAATAAAAGTAAAATAGATTTATGACAAAATCCAAATTGTGTAAACAAAATACAAAAACTATAAGGAAAACAAATCAACATCTCGACGATGCTGTGGGACTAGCATGGCAAGGGACTCTCTGAGTGATGCGAAGGTAGGTCAATAAGACACGCCCTCTATAAGCTAACCTAGAGGCCAAAGAAAAGAGAGAGTGTACAAATCACTCAGTAGGTATATAGAACATAGTGCATGATATACAACATAATGGAGGTCAAAGGAAAGTAAACCTGAGTAACCCAAATCTCAGAGTACCAGTATCAATCTACAACTAACCTGGTCAGCCATATAATAAAATACACTTGTGACATACACAACCAACTGCAAAACTGTAAATAATAAATATCAAGATACCACAACAAAGTCTCATGGCTATCGTGATAATACCAAGGGGGTACTATCTGTGGGCAACAACATGTTGTTGGATCTTTGTAATGGCTAGAGGGGGGGTGATTAGCCTTTCTTTGTTTCTACAAATACGTTAGCGGAAGCAATACAAATACAAATACGAATAAGAATAAGAAACAAGAAAAAACAATGCTAACACTCGATGTACGTGGTTCGGAGATGACACTCCTACTCCACGGTAATCCGTAAGGTGGATTAGCCCTAGCCAAGCTTCACTATATCCTCCTTTGGATGAACCAAGGAGGAGAAACCTTGTATTACAATTCACTCCTCTTCTTTACAATGATGGAAGATGAAGACTAGAGAAGAGGAGATTTAGAATCACAAAAACACTTGGAGAAAGCTTGATCAGCACGAGGGTGTAGTTAGGAATGAGAGCACTAGCTTCACCAAGCTCCCCAAGGCCCCTTCTTATAGAAGAAAGGCTGTTTTTCTCGTTGGGCTTTGATCAGTCGACTGATGATCACCATCAGTCAACTGCCATCGAAGCTAATAGCTTCTGACAAAGTCGATCCGCGGGGATTCACAGTCGCCATTTCCAACGGGAGGCCTATCGATCGATCTCTCATCGCCGATCGATGAGGCGATCGATCAGTGATCGCCGCGAGTCGAGTGAGACTCCATTCTGCGTCATTTTTGACTCAATCGATCAGCTGGATTGGCGCGATCGATTCTCATCGATCATTGCAACAAAGCGATCGGTGATAGTCAGGGTTTCATCCTGACTCAGTCGAGCACCTGACCGGTCGACTGATACATCGTATCAGTCGACTGATACTAGTCAAGTATGAATAATTCATACTTGAATTAACTCCCTAGACCTAGACTTGACCTTCTAACTTTTCCTTCAGCCTTGCACCCGCTTTCAAGAGTTTCCTTCGGCCTCGTCATGTCTTGGGTTGCCAAATGCTTGGACTTTATGCCGACAAGACTAAAAGCTTGAACTTATGCTGCCAAGACTTTACTTTGGACTTCCTTTGCCAAGGTTTACTTGGACTTTACACTGCCAAGACTCCAAGCTTGGTCTTACGCTGTCAAGTCCATCCCTTGGACTTTCCTTGCCATGATCATACTTGGACTTCTCTTTTACCAAGTCTTCATCCTTTGATTTCCCTGTCACTTAAATATGTGCACAATTAGATCACAAAGCATTGCCTAACTTAGATGATTTAACCAAACATCAAAACATATATAAATGCTTGGGGCATTGTTGCGCCAACACATGCTACCACGAACAGGACTCGTGGGCAGATAGGCAATATACAGAGAATTGTCTGTGTGCAACAACATGCTACCACGAATAAGTCTCGTGGGCATACAAGCAATACAACGACTCAATGTCTGCGGGCAACGACATGCTACGACGAATGGGTCTCGTGGGCAGATAGAGTATATAGCTATCTAGCTATGGACTGTACGCAACAATATGCTACCACAAACGGATCTCATGGGCAATCAAGATGTAAGATAGCTATTTAGCTACAGACGACACATGAATCCAACTATCACTGACTCCGAATGGGTAGTCCAAGAGTATAACTCTACGATAGATTCTCTTAACCATGAATGGGAGACATGATCGACCACAGGTATACAAAGCAACCATAATTCGAAAGTAATATTGTAGACTCTCTCAACCACGAATGGGAGAAATAGTTGGCAATCGATATATAAAAAACGTTATATACCTTCTAAGGATTAATCTCATCTTAATCATACTATTTCTAGTAGTCCAATCACAATATCAGCCGAAACAGTAAATAAATAAGCACATATAACGATAGTATCCAACTAACAATAATATAAGCATTCACATATTAATGATGGAAATTAAATAGTCCAAAAGTCAAATAGAGTATAAAAGGGTCAAGCAAATATAAGATCAAAGCAATACTAGAAAAAACATAGAGTGGAAAGATAATATAACCTAAATAAACAACGTAACTAAAATAATCATACACTAAGATCAAAAGATCTAAAGAGGCCAAAGAAGGAAACATCCATCTCTAACTGTTGGGCGTCCTAGCTATCTCTCAATACGAAGATTTACTTCAGCTCCCAAGTCTATCAATCATTTAATAACTTGATAAATCTCTAAATTGATTATCTATTCAATCTATGCATCTTAGTTGACATTAATCTAATTATTTACTTATTCCATTCATTGTAAATATTTTAATTAACCTATAAATTTTCCACACGAACTTAATTGGCTCCATTGAACTAATTAATACATTAATCACAACCTCATTTAATTAAATAATTAATTAATCCCATAAAAACTGATAAGCTCTTTACCTAAATCATTTAAGCAAGATCAATTGATTTGATTATACTAATTGAGTTTAATTATCCGAACGGGTCAATTAAATCTAACCCCAAATTAATCTAAACTCTCCATTAATTAACCTAAAGCTAATTAATCAATTAACCAGATTAACTAATCTATTAAATAGGTTAATTAATCTTGACCAATTATTCAATTGAACCCAAATTAATCAATCCTGATTAATCTTAATTAATTGGTTAAATTCTGTAGTACCTAAGTTAATTAAACAAGATCAATTGAATTAATTCTACTAATTTAATTTAATGAGCCGATTAAAAAGATTAATTAAACTAATACATCAAATTGGTTAACCGAAGCCCATATAAATCCAAAATTTTAGTTAATTAATCGATTGAACAAAATTAATTAATCTAATACTAATTAATCGATTAAATAGAATAATTAGTCTTACCCAACTAATGAAATCCGATTTAATACAATCAGATTAACTCAATTAATTAACGAATTAATCATGTTAATTTAATTAACAAAATTAAATATTTACATAAACAAATTAATGAAATTGATAAATCAAACAATCGATTAATCAATATTTTTCTAAAAAAATCCTTACCTCGTTCGTTGTCGAAAATGAATCTCGATGGCCGTCGAGCTCTGCTCACAATCGAACGAAGACTGGCAATGGGATTGGTGGCCTGATTCATGACCGAAAAGAAGACGACGACACTACAGGTGCGGTCGACAACGAGCGCACGAGGATCGCGAGAGGCAGCGGTGTTGCATGAGCACTACGAGATGATACCCACGGGAGTTGCGGGAGGTCATGTGTGTTGCAGAGGGGCCATAGGCATCGTGAGACGACGATCGACCGCTTTCGGCAACGGCGAGCGATGGGCGCGTGGGCATGTGCAGCGTGTGACAGCGAAACGAAACACATGATTTTAATTCTCAACTCAATCTTAGGTAAAATCCTAATCTATGCTTAATTTATATAAGCTTAGATTAATTGACTTAATCAACCCTATAATTAATAAGGATTAGACATAGCCTAATTTTTATCCGAAAAATCTTCTAATAATTATAGATAATTAAATTCTATTTTAATATAAATAAATAAATTTATTTTATTTATTTTTTTCATTTTTATATTTATTATTATTATAAATATTTTTAAAAAATCGGTATATTATTTTCTCCCTCACTAATAAAAATTTGGTCTCCAAATTTTCTACCTGAGATATGCTAATAAAGATATCATATTTGCACGCCATTCTATTGCTCCAGGCAGTTTCTTCATCAGAATCACGTTACCATCCAACTTCTATCCAACATATGACCTTGCTTCATAATCAACACTCTTTACATCTGGAATATGATCTAGAACTCCAATTATAATCTTCACAATATAAATAAGTTAAGTACATACTTTCATATTAATGAAATTTGAAAGTCCTTATGTACTTCAATGGTTAGTTAACCCTAATTCTTATGTTACTCTTCTAGCTCATTCTAAACCTTCACAATGTAAATAAATTGAGTACATACTCTCATATATGAAAGTCATTATGTACTTCTATAGTTAGGTAACCCTAAGTGTTTTATCACTCTTCCAGCTTATTCTAATATCTTAACATTCCAAAATTGTCGGAGTGTAAACTTCTCTTATATAAATTCTTTGTGGGGTATAGGCCCACCATGCTTCCGCTGCACAACTTTTGATCCATATCCTATATTGGTTATTAGTCTTCTCATCTCAGCAAGTGTGAGATCTAGTGCATTTGTGTTGAGTTTCTATATATCAGAATCTCTTACTCTAAGTGCATGGTAGTCTAATCTCATGTCAAGATATGACTACAAAAATCTAATAGGTAACTCTTTTACTTTGCACTGGGATGTTAGAATCTCCCTTGGTAGTGTCATTATAACTAATCTACAATGATAATATCTTACCAAACTAATGTCATATGATCGCTTCTACTAGTCAACTCGGAGGATGGTCAAGCTAACTTCACTAGTTGAGAGGCTCCTCCAGTGCTAGATTGTGACCTTTAAGTATGACTTTGCGCTTTCTGACCACCGAGCTTCTTGTCCTTCGTCTGAGACTATCTGCAATATTTGTTTTTCTGATTCCCTCTCCTGAGTTACTTGTTGTTGGGTCATCTCGATTAGTATGCCTTGGTCTAACACTTTTCAAAAAGTCCCAATGATGGATTCAGACATTCTAATCTGGATATAGGCTATAAGACCTTGGACGAACTGGAGCATATGATCATAGTCCTAGGCTCCTAAGTGGGGTAAAATTCTACAAGTCGATTAAATTCTACATTGTAATCCATAATGCTTCGATCACCTTGCTTAAGATTCAGAAACTCTTGACGACAACTTATACCGAAAGAGGTCAGAAAATGCTCTCTCAAAAGCCTCTCAGAATAGTTTCCACTTGATGCTCTGTTCTCCGAAAATCATCCACTGTATTTTCCACCAGGTGATGGCCTGACCTCTTAAGTGATACACATCAAGCTCCACCTTTTCTGCATCCATGCAGGTGATATCCAAATGAGTCTTCTAGATTGTCCATCCATGCACGAGCAATCCATGGATTGGTATCTCCCTAAAATAAGGTAAAATGATCCTTCTTTGTTTTAGCCAATGCAGGTATATGCACCTTGTCCATGACCCAAGCGGTGGTGGTAGGGATTGGTGCTCTCTGAGGGGTTACTCCTTGACATTCAACGAGTGGCTCGTGGATCTGACCCTGTCCTCCCGACTGCACCTCAGTCGGTGCCTCTGAAGAGTCTATATTTTTAGCCTCGAGGGTAGGTTCCACAGCATCAGCAAGTCGCTTCCGAGGTTGACCTCGTCCACGATCATGATTAGGGGTAGTCTCATTTGGTGGCATTTCTTGCTATGACTAAATAGATAAGTACCTCGCAAAAGAACATAGTGATAACTTCCTATTACTCGAAGAAAGTACATTGACCATTAAAGAGAACAACTTTTCCTATAGCTCAGAGATTTCCATCAGCTTGCTTGGTTCCAAATGCAAAATCTCCAAAACAAAAGTAAAAAAAAAAGCTCAAAACACAAAACCCACAAATCGAAATTGCAAACCAAAGCTCTGATACCAATAAAATTGTCACGTTCCGAGGGAATATTGGTCATCCAAAAGACGGAGGAGCCCCTCATTGATAATATTCGAAAATACATTACTGGAATCAGATATGATAAAATTTTTGAAATAATCAAAATATAAAATATAATTATTTTATTAATTGCATGCATGCATGACTAAAACATAAGTCAATAAAAGTAAAATAGGTTTATGACACCAAATCAAATTGTGATAAAATCTAAAGTGTGTAAACAAAATACAAAAACTATAAGAGAAACAAATCAACATCTCGACGATGCAGTGGGACCAGCACGACAAGGGACTCTCTAAGCGATGCAAAGGTAGGTCAACATGACACGTCCTCTATCAGCTAATCTGGAGGCTAAAGAAAAGAGAGAGTGAGTATAAATCACTCAGTGGCTGTATAGAACATAGTGCATGATATAAAACATAATGGAGATCACAGGAAAGTAAACCCGAGTAACCCAAATCTCAGAGTACCAATATCAATCTGTAACTAACCTAGTCAACCATATAATAAATGCACCTGTGACATACATAACCAACTATAAACCTACAAGCAATAAATATCAAGATAAAACAAAGTCTCATGGCTCTCGTGGTAATACCAAGGGGGAACTATCTGCAGGTAATAATATAGAACTACAAACGGGACTCGTAGGCAGATAACCAATATACAGAGCACTATCTGCGCACAATGACATGCTACGATGAATGGGTCTCGTGGGCAAACAAGCAATACAAAGACTCAATGTCTGTAGGCAACGACATGCTACCACGGACGGGTCTCATGGGTAGACAGAGTATATAGCTATCTAGCTATGGACTGCATACAACAACATGCTATCACGAATTGGTCTCGTGAATAGTCAAGATGTAAGATAGCTATCTAGCTACAGACGATACACGAATCCAACTATCACTAATTCCGAATGGGTAGTCCAATAGTATAAACTTTATGGTAGATTCTCTCAACCATGAATGGGAGACATGATCGACCACAGGTATACAAAGCAACCATAATTTGAAAGTAATACTGCAAACTCTCTCAACTATGAATTGGAGACATAGTTGGCAGTCGGTATATAAGAAACGTTATATACCTTCTAATTATTAATCTCATCTTAATCATTCTATCTCTACTAGTTCAATCACAATATCAGCCGAAACAGTAAATAAATAAGCACATATATATAACAATAGTATCCATTTAACAATAACATAAATATTCACATACTAATAATGGAAATCAAATAGACCAGAAGTCAAATAGAGTATAAAAGAGTCAAGCAAATATAAGGTCAAAACAATACTAGAAAGAACATCGAGTGAAAAGATATATAACTTAAATAAACAACATAACCAAAATAATCACGAACTAAGATCAAAAGATCTAAAGAAGTCAAAGAAGGAACCACCCACCTCTGACTATCGAGTGTCCTAGCTATCTCTCAATCCGAAGATTTACTTCAGCTCCCAATTTTGTCAATCATTTAATAACTCGATAAATCTCTAAATTGATTGTCTATTCAATCTATGCGTCTTAGTTGACATTAATCTAATTATTTACTTATTCCATTCAATGTAAATATTTTAATTAACCTATAAATTTTCCACACGAACTTAATTGGCTCCGTTGAACTAATTAATACATTAATCACAACCTCATTTAATTAACTAATTAATTAATCCCATAAAAATTGATAAGTTCTTTACCTAAATCATTTAAGCAAGATCAATTGATTTGATTATACTAATTGAGTTTAATTATCCGAACGGGTCAATTAAAAAGAACCACAAATTAATCTAAACTCTTGATTAATTAACCTAAAGCTAATTAATCAATAACCAGATTAACTAATCTAATACTAATTAATCTATTAAATATGTTAATTAATCTTGACCAATTATTCAATTGAACCCAAATTAATCAATCCTGATTAATCTTAATTATTGGTTAAATTCTGTACCTAAGTTAATTAAACAAGATCAATTGAATTAATTCTACTAATTCAATTTAATGAGCCGATTAAAAAGATTAATTAAACTAATACATCAGATTGGTTAACCCATATAAATCCAAAATTTTAGTTAATTAATCGATTAAACAAAATTAATTAATCTAATACTCTTACCCAACTAATGAAATCCGATTTAATACAATCAGATTAACTCAATTAATTAAGAATTAATCCGGTTAATATAATTAACAAAATTAAATATTTACATAAACAAATTAATGAAATTGATAAATCAAATAATCGATTAATCAATATTTTTTCCAAAAAAATACATTACCTCATTCGTTTTCAAAAATGAATCTAGATGGCCGACGACAGTCATCGGACTCTGCTCGCAATTGAACGGAGGCTGAGAGCGGGATTGGTTGCCCGATTCATGATCGAAAAGAAGGCGACGACACTGCAGGTGCGGCCGATAACGAGCGCATGCACGAGGACCGCGAGAGGCAGCGGTGGTGCACGAGCGCTACGAGACGACACCCACGGGAGTCGCGAGAGGTCGCGTGTGTTGCAGAGGGGCCACGGGCATCACGAGACGACGATCGATCACTTCCGGCGACTGTGGGCGACGGGCGCTGTGCGCGTGGGCAAGTGCGACGTGTGACGGCAGAAGGAATCACAGGATTTTAATTCCCAACTCAAACTTAGGTAAAATCCTAACCTAGGCTTAATTTATATAAGCTTAGATTAATTGACTTAATCAATCCTATAATTAATAAGGATTAGACATAACCTAATTTTTATCTGAAAATCTTCTAATAATTATAGATAGTTAAATTCCATTTTAATATTAATAAATAAATTTATTTTATTTATTTATTTCATTTTTATATTCATTATTATTATAAATATTTACTTTTCTTGGAGAAGTGACTTTGTCAAGGGATTTACTAGATTTCTATCAGTGAGAACTTTCTCTATTTGTATGTCTTTTCTACCTATGATCTCTCCGATCTGATGGTAATGACGTAGTACGTGCTTGGATCGCGGATGAGACCTGATAACAGTATTTGTTATGGTACCATTCCAAATTAATTATCAAACCCTCTCTACACTAATATAACATAGCGAATGGTTCGGATCATTTCCCAACGAGTTTAATTGATAGAACAGTAGTCTTAGGATTATTAATTATTGCTTTGTGTTTTCTATTATAAATGAAATTTGGAATGTAAAAGTCTAATCCTACTGAATGAATGACAATGTACATAATTAAAACTCTAATCTAACTAAACTATGATTACGATGAAATTAAGCTAATGAACAATTAAGCTACAGAACAATTAAACTAAGGAACAACTAAGCTAAGGAACCATTAACATAATGAACAACTAAGCAAAGTTGCAACTAAGCACAAATAATTCATGAACAACAAATTAAACTACAACTAAGTTCCAAATTAAACTGCGAAATAAATTCCAAATCAAACTACAAGATAAACTACCATGATCAATTAAATGCATGAACCAAATGAACTACAATGATACAAATTAATGGACAATAACAGTTCAATTCATGTCATGAATTCCAAAGATAAAGTAAACCGATGATCCACCACACCCAGAGAAGTAACCACCCTCTCCGACGACAACGACGATCCGAACAGCCTCCTCAGGCGAGTGCTGAACTGGAACTGGATGAATGCCTTCTGCTCCGGCGATGGATTGCGTGGCTATCGAACCACCACAACCAAGGGATGGATCTGGAAGGCGGAGCAGCTGAACCACGATCACGAAAAGGAGGGGAATCGGAACAGTAGGCTATAGGGCTCTTCACCGACAATGGAATGGATGCTCTGCGCCTGAATTTAGAGGTCAAACAACTACCGAAACTGGGAAAACATTCTGCCGAACCATCACAGTAGGAGTTTCCTTAGCCTTTCGAACCACATCCAACTGAGGCGTCTCAACTTCGACCATAGACCCTGGAAGGTTAACCGGCGAAAGTGGCTGGAATCCCTGCATCTGCTCGCTGCCGACCAAGCTACCGAACCACCACATCTCGATCTACCGGTGGGATGGGAAGGGATGAGCGCCAGCTAGATGGAGGGAAGGATCACCGAAGATAGCTGCTCGAATATGTCACTGTCGTGTGGAGGAAATCGCCGCTCGTGCGCGTGAGGAGGAAGAAGATCACGACGCTCGATTTCTCGGTGTCACTATCTTTGCGCGATGAGGAAAAGATGGATTTTAAGGTGAATTTCCGTTGTCATCCGATCTAATGGCCCTCAAATCCTAGCCATCCATTAAAGCTAGGGTTAAATTCCTTGATTAATCAATTAGCTAGGGTATGCATCCAACAGTTAAAATTTCTTCGATTTTGAATGAAAGGATCTGATCAATCTGAATGGACAATCATGATCGGTCTAATCTAGATGAAGGGCTAAGATGTATAGATCTAAATGTATGGACTGGATCTCTCCATATCTAGATAGATGGCTCAGAATAAGCAGCTTTTATTGGACGGTCCATATTGCTCAAATTTAATCTCTTAATTGAATTACCTTCAATCTTGATGAAGGGCTTAGATTAAATTAGCTTAAAATGCCCATTATGATCCTAGATGAAGTCATATTTGATCCAACTTGAGTTTAGTCCATTGGCTCATCTCGATCCCCTACAAACAAAGATAAAATTTGCATATAAGTCCAAAATTTAGACGAATTTACAATAATGTCCAAAATAAATCCAAACTCATAAAACATATTAATAATCGACAATAAATCACTCGAGAGGATAAAAACATTGATATTAAAGACCAAAATAATATGATAAAATGGTAGTTATCAAGACCGTCGTTCCTTCGCCTATGCAATGGCACCATTGTTGTCGCAGTAAATTGATAATGCTTCAACAATGTTCAGAACTACTCCAAGTTTAATAATGAACTTATTGATCAAGAACGCCTCCTTTACTGCTTCAGAAGCTGCAATGTACTCTGCCTCTATAATAGAATCAACAACGGTGTCTTGTTTGAAACTTTTCCAACTCATTGCACCTCCATTCAAGATAAATATCCAGACTGAGATTTGGAATCATCCTTATATGTCTGAAAGCTGACATCAGTATACCCACTTAGTACCATTTCACCTCCTCAGTATACCAAGAATAAATCCTTAGTCTTTCTCAAGTACTTAAGGATTATCTTCACAGCCACCCCAATGGTCCATACCAGGATCCAATTGGTATCTACTCATAATGCTCAAAGTGTATGATACATCAAGCCTCGTATATAACATATGTTGGTGCAGTAGGCACCTAAGTCGAACCTGAGTTTTGATTATAGCAAATGATACAAAGTTAAGCTCATGTTGTTATCTCATGAGCTGAATCGAGTGTGCAGAAAATTGCTATAGCTGGAGCTGAAGGTTAGTGACACCCGGAGGAAGCCACGGTGGTCGGGCGACACTTAAGTGACTTCGAAGGGAGTTGAAGGAATTGAGTGGAAGGCTGGAAGCGAAAGCGACACAGTAAGTATCGAGGTAAGCTCATTTGTGCGAGTGTAAGTGAGGTCGTATCCTCTTTACAGGGATAGACTTAAGCGTAGATATGACCCAAGACATCCCATCAGTGGTCTAGGTCGAGATCGGATGGTCGGAGGCCATCGAAATAATGTTATTTTTTTAGCTAACTTATCATTTCAGCTAGTATCAATCATCGACGGCTTGGAGGACTCATTGCCGTCCATCGGCCCATTGCCTCGATCGGCGATTCGATCGATGCTACCATCGATCGATGTGATCTTGCCATCGATCGGTGATGATGGCCATCAGTCGATTGATGGTCAATGATCAACTTCGAGGAGTCAAGGCTTATCACCCCATTTCAAGGAGATTGGTGCTCAATTGTGATTGGCTAAAGTTCCTCTCGAAAAGGGGCTCAAAGGCTATAAAAGGAGGGCCTATCCTAGGGTTTCTTCATCAATTCTAAGCTTCCAAAAGCCTCCGCCAAGCTACAACTTTCCGACAACGAAGTGCTTCTTCTCCGACGTCTAGGTTTTAATTGTTTTCATTTTATTACGTCGGTTTAAGTTTTTATTTCAGTTCATTACTTTCAATTCTCGGAGCTTTTATCGTAACAAGGAGAGGGGGAGTGTCCCTCTACCTCAAGATTTGTACTTCATTTGTATTGATTAACTCCTACCTTTAATGAGGAGGAGTTCTTTCGTGTTTTTGCCATCCGTACGTGGTCAAGGACCACTAGGGCCTTGGAGTAGTAGCCGAAGGCTACGAACTAAGTAAAATTTCCTTGTCTCTTTTACTTTACATTTACATTTCCGCTGCGTATAAGTGTTTTGAAACGATTTCGAAAAGAAAATAAAAGGTTTATCGCTATTCACCCCCCCCCCTCTAGCGATCCGCTTCGATCCAACAATTAGTATCAGAGCCAGGGGTTGCTAAGATTTTGTGAAACCACCGATCTAGCTTTTTACAGATTTTTTTTCTTTTTAATTCTGTTTATTTCAGATTTATTTCATTTGGTTAGTTTTTCTCCCGCACTACTAATCCAAGACGCGAGTCTTGGTACATTTTCATGTGTTTTTGACGTTGCTAGGTTTTTCGTCTTCATCTCTTTGTTTCTTTTGTTTTAATGGCCCATCTCGAGGGTTTTAGCACCGTCCGACCTCCGTTTTACAATGGAGATGACTTCCGTTATTGGAAGGGTCGGATGGAATGCTTTCTCAAAATCCAAATCGAGATGTGGATCATAATCCAAATGGGATTCACACTTCCGACTAACGAAGTGGGTGAATCCTTGGATTATGACCAATGGACCATTGCGACAAAACGACAAGTTGAAGCCGACGCCAAGGTAACTCAAATCCTCCAATACAGTTTGTCCAAGGAGGAACTAAATCGTGTCGGCCCCTTCATCAACGCAAAAGACCTTTGGACAAAGCTAGTGGAGCTACACGAAGGGACCAATGAAGCCAAGGTATGTAAGTGAGATCTTTTATTTAATAAACTATATAATATAAAAATGCAGAAACATGAGTCCGCGACGTAACTTCACGCCTGCGTTCAAGACATAGTCAACAATCTACACGCAATCGGGCAAAAGGTCAAAAATCGTGACCTTATAAGGTATGTTCTTAACTCCTTTCCGAGGACTACCTTGTGGGCATCCATGGTCGATGCCTACAAGGTCTCCAAGGATCTTTTGAAATTTAGGTTAGATGAATTATTTTCCGATTTTGAACTCCATGAGCAGTCTAACTCAGAACCCGAGAAGGGTATAGCACTTTTTGCAGGTTCAAGGAAGAAAATCGCATGCAAGGCACCTCCGAAGGAAGAAAAGGATGAGTCTGATTCGGAGGTCAACTCGGAAATGGAGGTCAAACTAGTCAACCTAGTTCGGAGGATAGTCAAGGGCCGAAAATGAACCGTCACTCGACCCAACGAAGGTAAGAGTAAAAGTTCAAATATTAGATGCTATGAATGCAACAGGTTTGGACATATCAAGTCTGAATGCCCAAAACTCAAGAGCAAAGCACCAAAACACAAAAAGGCACTCAACACTACTTGGGAAGAAGCATCCGAGGAAGAAGATAATGATCATGTTCTCATGACTAAATTGGTGGAATCGGAGATGGAGTCGGAACCATAACTTGAATTGAAAATTGAAGACGAGTCAGACTGCAAAGCACTATTCAAGACAAGCCACGGATACGCATCCGGTTCAAAAGATACACTCAAGTTAAGTCGATCCCTCATTAGTATACTTTATAGTGCAATTAAGTTTTTAACTAAAAAATTAGCTAAGTCTGAGTCCAAGGTCTAGACCCTGGTTGAGGAAGTTAAACTCCTCAAACACGAGGTCTCCCTAACCTCTTCAACAAGTCGAGTTCAAGAGGAGGACTCAACTCGGGTTGAAAAACTCGAAGTTACTCACTCTTGAAGAGTTAAGTAGAAGATCTTAGGAACACATTGGAAAGGTTCACTTTGGGATCCAAAGGACTTGACCTCCTACTTGGATCACAAAGGGTCGTGTACAACAAGGCCAGACTAGGGTTTAGCTCAAATACGACCAACAAGTCATATATGTCGATTGTAAGTCGACATAAAAAATGTGTCCAAGCATGGGTCCCTAAGACCACCTTGATTTCAAACTTAGGATCGAACCAGTACTGGGTTCCCAAGGACCAAATCCACTATGTGGAGAGACCGAATCGATTCAACGGTCCAGGGGGAGCTAGTACGAAACTTGTTTGTGTTTTAACTTAGAAATTGCATGCTTAGGTTTTTATTTAGTTTGATTTTCCTTTTTAGAATGGTTAGATAGGACTATAACTCGTCAATACATGATAACATAGTACCAGGATGCGGCGAGATGATAGTACGCTAGGAAAGCAGAGTCTTGTGTATTCGGGCTAGATAAGGCATATCTAGTTCGGTGCACTTGACCGAGCAGAACTAGTTGAAGCTACCTCACCGTATCCTAGACTAGTTAGACCAGGAAGTGGTCTTAAGTAAGTCAAGTCTCTATTTTCTTGAAAATGGCTTTGTCTAAGGAAGTGGTCGTTGTTCCGATCAAAGAAGGCCTCTGTACCTCGCCACGACCTGGAAGCCATGATCTTGAAAAGGTGACTTGATGAGCCTAAGGTCAAATTTGAATCTAACGCAAGGTTGACAAGTGTTCAAGTCATTAAATTTAAATCAAGTAAAATTGGAAGTCATCTCACAAGAACATATAGGGTTAACATGTTTGATCATGTAGACATGGGTGAGATGATTTAGGTTAATAATCTTCAACCAATCTTTAATAAATCCAATATCCGATCCAACTACCTTGCGTGTAGGATCAATGGATGTTGGACAGTGGTTGCTCTCGACACATGACCGGGGATCAACTCAAGTTTTCGAAGCTTCGATTCAAACGACAAGGATCGGTAGCCTTCGGAAATAACGGCAAGCTCAAAATCATCGGATCAGGTGATATTGAGCTCAACTCAAATTTTATTATTCAAAATGTTTTATTAGTAGAAAATTTTCAATATAATTTACTTAGTGTAAGCCAATTGTGTGATAATAACTATAAGGTCATATTTCTAGAAAATGAATGCGTAATTAATACAAATGAAACTTCTAAAACAATTCTTAAGGAAACTAGAAATAACAATATTTACACTATTAACTTAACTAACTCCTCAACTAAGTGTCTTATGACACGGCAAGAGGAATCATGGTTGTGGCACCGACGACTCGGTCACTCACACCCAAGACTCATCCACAAGATGAGTCAGAGTGACTTAGTCAGAGGTTTGCCTAACCTCAATAACTTGGATAATAAAATATGTAATGCTTGTCAACAAGGTAAACAATCTAGGACACAACATCAACTAACTAATCAAGAATGAACCAAAAGTATGATTGAGCTCCTACATATGGATCTATTTGATTCACACGGAGCTAAGTCACTTAATGGAAGTAAATTCTACTTAGTCATAATTGATGACTATTCTAGATTTACTTGGGTTAGGTTCATCGAACACAAAAGTGATACCCTAGGTCAATTAATCAACCTATTTAAATTAATAGAAAATCAACAAAGCATTAAAATCAAAAGACTTAGGACTGATCATGGTGGTGAATTCGAGAACCATATGTTTATAGAATTCTGTAACCTAAATGGATACCACCATGAGTTCTCTTGCCCTAGAACTCCACAACAAAATGGCCTAGTAGAACGTAAAAATAGAACCCTACAAGAAGCCGCTAGGACAATGTTAAATGAGTATAACCTACCCGATAGATTTTGGGCAGAAGCCATGAGTACGGCATGCCATGTCCAAAATAGGATCCTTATGGTAAAGAGGCACCTTAAGTCCTCATACGAGATTTATCACGATAAAATACCTAACATCAAGTACTTTTGGGTATTTGGGTGTAAGGTACATATCCTAAACACTAAGGATTACCTAGGGAAATTTACATCCAAAACCACGACTGGAATCTTTCTAGGATACTCGACTACAAGTAGAGCTTATAGAGTATATAACTATGACACCCTTAGAGTTGAGGAGACTATCAATGTAGTATTTGATGAAGGACACGAACCTACAAAACCCCCAGCAACCCCAATTAGCGAGCCGATTCATACTAGACCTAACTCTGATCCGGAGATCAGGTCTAGTGTTAATCCTAACCTAAGTCAACCAAGTCACTCTATCGACTAAGTGATAGATGACTCTAACCAAACTAGAACTCAAACGAGTCATCCTATTGATCAAGTTGTAGACTCAAACCCAAATCCAACTAGGACTCAAACGAATCATCCTATCGACCAAGTGATAGGTGATCCAAGTCTAGGAGTTCGAACTAGAGCCTCATACAGAAACCTTAGTCAAATCTCCTTGATTTCTAAAATTGATTCCAAAACTATTGACCAAGCTCTTCTTGATCTCGATTGGATTATTGCAATGCAAGAAGAGCTGGCTCAATTCACTAGGAACAAAGTATGGGAATTAGTACCACCACCTAAAGATAAAACAATCGTTGGAACAAGGTGGGTGTTTAGAAATAAACTTGATGATAAAGGTGAAGTAGTTAGAAATAAAGCTAGACTAGTCGCTAAAGGGTTTAGTCAAGTTGAAGGTTTAGATTACGACGAGAACTATGCCCCAGTAGCTAGATTAGAGTCCATTCGAATGCTATTAGCGTATGCTACACATCGAGGATTTAAGTTGTTTCAAATGGATGTGAAATCAACGTTCTTAAATGGATACATTAAGGAAGAGGTTTATGTTAGTCAACCTCCCGGTTTCAAAAGTGTAAATAAACCCGACCATGTCCTTAGGTTAAAGAAAGCCCTCTATGGACTTAAACAAGCTCCTCGAGCTTGGTACGAGAGACTTTCGATTTATCTTAAGTCTAAAGGATTTAACCAAGGTGTAGTTGACCCAACCCTTTTCGTAAAAACCTTAGGTAAAGACATATTCATAGCCCAAATCTACGTAGATGATATTATTTTCGGAACCACCAACTCAATCCTACTAAATGAGTTCATTTCACTTATGGAAAGTGAATTTGAAATGAATTTAGTAGGTGAGTTAAGTTTCTTCTTAGGTCTACAAATTAAACAAACTAAAGATGGAATATACCTGCATCAACGCAAATATACTAGGGAATTAATTAAACACTTTGGAATGCAAGACGCTAAAATTATTAATACCCCAATGGTAACTAATGTGAATATAGAAGAAGATGTAATCGGAAACTCAATTGATTTAAAATACTATAGGAGCGTAATAGGGAGTCTCCTTTACTTAACTGCAAGCCGACTTGATATCTTATTTGCAGTAAGTATGTGCGCAAGGTTCCAAACTTGTGCCAAGGAGTCTCACCTAACTCTAGTCAAGCGTATCCTTAGATATCTAAAGGGTACACTTAATATCGATATTTGGTACCCTAGATCTACCGAGTTCGAACTAACCGGCTACTCTGATTCAGACTATGCCGGTAGTAAGCTCGATAGAAAGAGTACGAGTGGTTGTTGTCAACTTCTCAGCTCGAGTCTAGTAAGTTGGTGCAGTAGGAAGCAACATTGTGTTGCCTTATCTACTACCGAAGCCGAATACATCACAATGGGTGAGTGTGTCACTCAGCTTCTTTGGATGAAGCACACTCTCCGCGACTTTAAGTTAGACTTTACAAATACTAAACTTCACGTAGATAACATTAGTTCAATTAATCTTACTAAGAATCCGATATGTCACTCTAGGACCAAACATATAGAGGTCAAACACCGTTTTATTCGAGAACATGTGGCCAACGGAGCCATACAACTCGAATACGTCGAATCGAAGTCTAACTTGGCAGAACTATTTACTAAACCCCTACCCGAAGCCGAATTTAGTCTATTAAGATGAAAATTGGGCATGTGCGTAGTAGAATAGGACTTTGCAAATTATATTACTACTATTTCTTACTTTTCATTTTTCATGGAACTAGTATAGGACATACCTTAGATATCATGCACCTATAGATTTAAGGAGCCAATACATCTCACAACACATAGGACTAATGTGTTTGTGTACTTAGCCATGTAGATGGGCGTGAGATGTTAGGACCTTACTCTTGGTTCCAAATGTAGAGCTAGTGCATCGCCATGAACCACGGAGTATAATCATACGTACTAACCGACTCTGACCAGGACTGGTTGATCTTTCATATCAATCAAGCCAAATATGAGTCGAACATTTTATAGATGAGCTTATTTTCAGTATATTATTTTCAAAATAATGTGGAACATGCTTGGACTTTAAATTTAATACTTATTTTTTGTTGGTTTTCACACACCCTTACACTTCTCGATAGATGGCAAAAGGGGGAGAAAAAGGCCAAAGTTAAGGGGTCAAATTTTTTTTTGATAACTTAACTCTTACTTTGTATTTATTTACATGACCAAAGGTTAACTTTAAGTTTTGAAAACTTACTTAACTTTTTAACAAAAAGAAGTAAAGGCTAAGTTAAGAGAATTCTTAACTTAAAAACTTATTCTTAACAAAAACGTTAATGTTTTACATAAGGGGGAGAAAGGGCCAAGTTAAGAAGACCTCTTAACTTAAACATTTTACTAAGGCCAACTTTAAGTAATGTTAATTACTTAAAGCAACCCTCAAGGGGGAGAATTAAGGTCTTTCTTCAAGACTCACCCTCGGTCAAGGGGGAGGTTTCCTCAAGGGGGAGTACTTAAAGAAAATCCTTACTACTCCAACTTAATCTTCACTTTTGTTTCTCATGCACATTATTATGCTTGCTATTTACTTAACTTTGTATGTGGGTTTTCCATAAATCAAAAAGAGGGAGATTGTTGGTGCAGTAGGCACCTAAGTCGAACCTGAGTTTTGATTATAGAAAATGATACAAAGGTAAGCTCATGTTGTTATCTCATGAGCTGAATCGAGTGTGCAAAAAATTTCTATAGCTGGAGCTGAAGGTTAGCGACACCCAGAGGAAGTCACGGTGGTCAGGCGACACTTGAGTGACTTCGGAGGGAGCCTAAGGAATTGAGTGGAAGGCCGGAAGTGAAAGCGACACATTAAGTATCGAGGTAAGCTCATGTGTGCGAGTGTAAGTGAGGTCATATCCTCTTTACGGGGATAGACTTAAGTGTAGATCCGACCCAAGACATCCCATCGGTGGTCTAGGTCGAGATCGGACAGTTGGAGGTCGTCAAAATAATGTTATTTTTTTTAGCTAACTTGTCATTTTAGCTAGTATCAGTCGACTGCCAGCTTGGAGGACTCAACTGCCATCCATCAGTCGACTACCTGCGGTCAGCATTCGACTGATGCTACCATCAGTCGACTGATGATGGCCATCAGTCGACTGATGGTCAATGATCAGCTTCGAGGAGTCAAGGCTTATCACCCCATTTCAAGTAGATTAGTGCTCAATTGTGATTGGCTAAAGTTCCTCTCGAAAAGGGGCTCAAAGGCTATAAAAGGAGGGCCTATCCTAGGGTTTCTTCATCAATTCTAACTTCCAAATGCCTCCGCCAAGCTACAACTTTCCGACAACGAAGTGCTTCTTCTCTGACGTCTAGGTTTTAATTGTTTTCATTTTATTACGTCGGTTTAAGTTTTTATTTCAGTTCATTACTTTCAATTCTCGGAGCTTTTATCGTAACGAGGAGAGGGGGAGTGTCCCTCTACCTCAAGCTTTGTGCTTCATTTGTATCAATTAACTCCTACCTCTAGCGAGGAGGAGTTCTTTAGTGTTTTTGCCCTCCGTACGTGGTCAAGGACTACTAGGGCCTTGGAGTATTAGTCGAAGGCTACGAACCAAGTAAAATTCCCTTGTCTCTTTTACTTTACATTTACATTTCCGTTGCATATAAGTGTTTTGAAATGATTTCGAAAAGAAAATAAAAGTTTTATTGCTATTCACCCCTTTATAGCGATCCACTTCGATCCAACAACATAGCATACATGATCGATCCTATAGCTGACACATATGGGATTTGACTCATGTGAATCCTCTCGTGTTCAGTGCGCAGGCGCATAGACTTCGAAAGTTGAATCCCATGCCTCATGGGAATAAAACCTTTCTTGGATTCTTCTATGCTAAACAATTTTAGCACTTTGTCTATGTATATAGACTGTGAAGACCAAGCAACCAATTCAATCTATCTCTATAGATCTTAATCCCCAAAATATAGGTTGCTCCTCCCATGTCTTTCATGGAGAACATTTTGGACAACCAGACCTTGACTATTTGAAAAACAAGAATATCATTTCCTATGATTAATATGTTATCGACATACAATACTAGGAACATGATCGCACTCCCACTAATCTTCTTATACATACAGGGTGAAGGGTTTTGCTTATCGAGTCCGTGAGGGGAAACTTCGCTTCCCACTTCACCTCAGTAGCTTGTCCATGGCGATCCCTTCGATGTCCCCGGATTAAAAAAAAATTAATCCTAGACAAAAGGGATTGCCCAAACCACCAAGTCATCGTCGTGTTATTCGTTTAGAGAGGTCACTTGAACAAACTAGTTGTTTAAGCGTCCATCCTCTATTCTACGAGTAGCCACGGAATAGACGATGTCCGGATCGCCGATTTTTGTGTGTATGCTCAGGATCCAAGTATTATTTAGCCATTTTCAGATTTATAACATGCTTATAATTGAAAAACAAAAGCAACCAATAAACAAATGAAGAAAGTAGAATAGGTATACCTCTCAATCTTCTAATGTATGACCATCCTCCTTTTGGACGTCGTGTGGGCGACGATCTACCAAAAGTCGAAGCCCCTAGATCGCAAATCTTCCTTCCTTGCTCTTCCAAAGCAAGAGGAAGAGTAGAAACAAGCTTTTTCTCCTCCCTAAAACCAACCAACAAGGAGCACACAATCTCCTTGCCGCCGGCCAACTAGAAGGTGGAGAAGATGATGGAAAACAATCAAGACACCAAGGGAAGCCCTATATCTTGTTTCCACCACCTAAGGAGAAGGAGAAGGGAGCTTTTGGGCACCGACCAAGGGCTGGAAAGGGGCTGGAAAGGGGTTGGAAAGAAGCTGGACGCCGGCCAATGTACAAGGAAGAAGAAAGGAAACCTTGCCTTATTTGGTGCCGCCCTAGCCTCCAAACCCTAACCCTAATCCTATCTCAACTAAGATTCACCTTCTTGACGCCCAACCCTAGCTCTCTTCAATGTTGTTCACGCCAACTCCCATGCCCTCCTTTTATAGTGTTAGGGATAAGTCATGAATTAATCTCCTCCATTGGTTCTAGGGATTTAATCTCAACCGTCGGATCTAGAGATTTAATCTCAACCGTCGGATCTTAGAGATTTAATATCTACCAATGGATCTTAGAGTTTTGTTTCTATCCATTGGATCTAAGCTTCATGAGGTGTTAATAGGCTACATTAGAGACCATGAGGAGGAGTTGGATCTTGGCCACCCATGGATCAAGCCCACATAAAGTCCGATCCACTAATGATGATCCAATCCACTAAAGGATCATCATTGATCTACCTCACCAACCCCCATATGATAATATGGGCTCTATATATTATTTGTACATTTTCTCCCCGTGTTTAAGATCTCGAATGTCCATCGATTAATTAATTTACTGACCATTAATTAATCAACATCTAACTCCTTGAGTAGTACCACTCAACCTTTTCATCATGCCGGACCAAGTCCACCTACAGGGTTTACATGATGAACCTTATGAGCTCCTCAAGGGGACATCATCATCTGAATATATAGGACACGGTTTCCTCCTATAATCAACGACACACCATATAAATAATATTATCTCTCAACTTACCGAGTCTATCGATTTAATCTATAAATCTCGCCCATTGGTAAATCAAAGAGATGAGTACTAAGTATATGTGCCCATTATTATATCGGGATTAAGAGCATGTACTAAATAATATCTGAGATCCGATTCAATTATGTAGTCAGCAATAAATCGAATCACCTCTACGTCGGTCCTGCTCAATACACACAAAGTGCACTAGTGTGATTCTATGGTCAAGACAAACCAATACCAAAACACACTACAACCATTCTGATGGTTTGTCCAAAGTCATCTCGGTTGTGAGCCTTTACTTATACTTTTCAAGGGGGCGATAACATGATCTCCTGTATGACACCACACACCATGTTATCTATAATGTAAAGTATTAGATAATATTGCATAACCATAAAAATATGCAAACAATGATCATGTGATTCTTATTCCAAAATAAAGATGTTCATACATAAGATAGACTTTTCAGTATATATCCCTACAATCTCCCACTTATACTAAAAGACTATGTTGTCCTCAAAGTGCCATACATCTGATCCCCATTTCCTCCACATGCCTATCAAAAGCTCTCGCCGGAAGGGCCTTAGTGAAAGGATCTGCCAGGTTATCCTCCAATGCAATCTTGGCCACAACAACTTCTCCTCTCTTTACTATTTCTCGTATCAGGTGGTACTTGCGCTTTATGTGTTTACTAGCCTTATGGGCTCGTGGTTCCTTCGAGTTTGCAACTGCACCACTATTATCACAATAAATTGTGATAGTTCTGGGCAAACCAGGAATCACATCCAAGTCCATTAGGAAGTTCCTGAGCCATACAACTTCTTTGGCCACCTCAGAGGCCGCCACATACTCAGCTTCCATGGTGGAGTCCGCCACGCATTTCTGCTTGACACTCCTCCATACAATGACTCCACCTCCCAAAGTAAACACAAAACCTGAGGTAGACTTACTATTATCCCTATCAGATTGGAAGTCGGAATCCGTGTAACCCACAGGGAGTAATTAGTCTGCCCGGTAAACCAGCATATAATCCCTAGTCCTTCTCAGGTACTTCAATATATATTTCCCGCCTCGGATTACTCGATATCTCAACCATGCCCACACAAAGCTAGATATCTGGTCTCATACATAGCATCGCATACATGAGGCTTCCTATCGCCAAGCATAAGGAACCGCCTTCATCTCTCTATCTCCTTAGATGATCTAGGACACATCTCCTTAGATAAAGGAACTCCATGCCCAAAGGTAGAAAACCCTTCTTGAGTTCTCATGCTAAAACGATCCATAATCGTGTCTATGTATGAAGCTTGGGATAAGCACAACATCCTTTTCCTGCGATCCCTTATAACCTTGATCCCAAGGATGTGTCCCACTCTCCCAAGTCCTTCATATCAAATGCTTTGACAACCATACTCTTACGTCCGATAACACCTTGATATTGTCCAATCAACAAAATGTCATCTACGATAGTACAAGAAATACCACTACGCTTCACCACATCTCTTGTATACACAAGACTCATCCGACTTTGAATAAATCCATAAGACTGGATCACCTCATCAAAGCGGATGTTCCAAGACCTCGAAGCTTGTTTCAATCCATAAATGGACCGATTAAGCTTACATACAAGATGCTCTTTACCCTTAGCAATGAATCCCTCTGGTTGCTTCATGTAGATGTTTTCCTCAAGACTTCCATTAAGGAAAGCTGTCTTGACATCCATCTGCCACACCTCATAATCCATATGAGCTGCTATGCATAAGAGAATCCGGATAGACTTAAGCATGGCTACCGGCGAAAAGGTCTCCTCATAATCGATACCCTCTTTCTGAGTATACCCCTTCGCAACAAGCCTCACTTTGAAGGTCTCAACCTTCCCATCTATTCCTCTCTTTCTCTTGTAGATCCACTTGCATCCAATGGTTTTTACACCATCGGGTGGTTCTACTAGCTCCCAGACCTGATTTGAATCCATAGATTCAATCTCATCATTCATTGCACTTTGCCAAGATACTACATCTTTATCTTGGATTGCCTTGTCATATGTCCAAGGATCAAGTTCATATTTGCCAGGGACCAAATCAGAAGATTCTCTCAAGAACATGAATCTATCAGGCTGTCTCACAACCCTCCCACTATGATGAGGTATCACCTGTGTATCCTCTGTGACACGCGGTGTAGTGACATGTGGTATATCCTCTTGTACCGGTGGTACTAAAGAAGTGACTTCCCCTTTTAACTCCTCCAGAACAATTTTACTCTTGGGCTTGTGGCTCATCACATAGTCTTCCTCTAGAAATTTGGCATTCGTGCTAACGATCACCCTCTAATCTCTAGGACTATAAAACAATCCACCCATCATTCCCCTGGGATAGCCAACGAACATGCGTACTTCTGTACGAGGTTCCAACTTACCAGCATCTACCTTCAGCACATGTGCTGGACTCCCCCATATCCGAATATGTCTTAAACTAGGCTTTCGCCCAGTCCACAACTCTGTGGGAGTAGAAGGCACTGATTTAGATGGAACCAAGTTCAGAATGTACATCGCCGTATCTAGAGCATATCCCCAGAATGAATCTGGCAAGTCAGAATAACTCATCATCGATCTAACCATCTCCATAAGAGTCCTATTCCTTCGCTCTGCTACACCGTTCTGCTAGGGTGTGTCAGGTGCAGTCAATTGGGATTGAATCCCAGCCTCTGATAAGTAGTTCCTAAACTCTCCCAAGAGGTACTCACCACCACGATCAGATCGTAGTGTCTTGATACTTTTACCTTGACATTTCTCCACATCAGCCTTGAATTCTTTGAACTTGTCAAAATATTCAGACTTGCGGTGCATCAGGTAAATGTATCCATATCTTGAGTAATCGTCTATAAAAGAGACGAAATACTCAAAACCACCTCTAGCCTGGATAGACATAGGACCACACAAATCAGAATGAATCAATTCTAACACATCTTTGGCTCTATACCCCTTGGCCTTAAAAGTCCTCTTGGTCATCTTACCCTCCAAGCAAGATTCACAGGTTGGGAGATCCTCCACCATTAATAAACCCAAAGGGCCATCAGCTATCAACCTTTGAATTCTGCTTAGGTTAATGTGACCAAGCCTAAGATGCCAAAGATATGTTTGGTTCATCTTCGAAGGTTCTTTTCTCTTATTTGAATTAGAAGATGAGTTATTAGCTTCAATTTACATCATGGAAGGTTTTGGTTCAAGTGTGTACAAATTTCCTATCAATGCACCCGAATAGATAATGTCCCTATTCCTTCTTATAACAACTCTGTCATTAAAAGAAATATAATATCCATCCATAAACAATTTAGAAACTGAAATTAAATTCTTTCTAAACAAGGGTACATAAAGGCAATTTTTAAGAACCAAAAGTTTATTTTTCTTAAAAGATAAATGAACGTCTCCCACTGCAATAGCCGCCACCTTCATGAAATCGCCCAAGTACACGGTAATCTCTCCCTCAGCCAGTCGTCTGGTTTCCTGGAACCCCTGCAAAGTATTGCAGACATGATCAGTGGCTCCCGTATCTACACACCAAGTGTCGGTAGATAACACCGCTAAACATGTTTCAATGACTAGACCAAAAGATATACCTTTGTTCTTGCGGTTGGGGCAATCCTTCTTCCAGTGTCCAGTCTGCTTACTAGTGAAGCACTTGCCTTTCGGCTTCTTCACTCCTCCCTGAGTACCTCCCACCGCCTTCGCCCTGGTTTGTTTCTTCTTCTTCTTGCCTTTCGGCTTAGAAGTAGAAACCTTCTGGGTCACCACGGCATGCGCCTGAGCACTCTGACAAAATAGTCCCTCTGCCGCCTGGAGTTCTGTCAGAAGTTCCGCCAACGAATACAACCTCTTATTCATGTTGTAGTTGAGGCGAAACTGCTCAAAACTCCTAGGCAGAGACTGGAGTATGATATCGACCTGGGTTTCCCCATCGATCTCAGCTCCTAGGACCTCCAGCTCATTCAAATGAGCCATCATCTTGAGAAGATGATCCCTCACGGGTGTTCCCTCGACCATGGTGGTCGTCATCAAGTTTCTCATGGCCTCTTGCCTCGCAGCCCGATTCTGGTGTCCGAAAAGCTCCTTGAGATTGAGCATCATATCATAAGTAGTGAACATGGCTTGATGCTGATATTGCAGTACATTTGACATAGATGCCAAAATGTAATACCTCGCCATCTCATCGACCTTGATCCACTTCTTATAGCTCTCTCTCTCCTTTTCCTCAGAATTATCTGCAGGCTTGGGAGGGCACTCTTCAAGGAGTACATATTTGTATTCCTCTGCAGTCTAGACAATGTCTAGATTCCTCTTCCAATCAACATAGTTGGGTCCAGTAAGTTTGTTCTCTTTCAGTATCACAGCAAGTGGGTTGAAAGTCATTTTGAAAGAAAACCTAAGAATCACATAAATCAAAACATTAGATTTCAAAAAATTATTGATTCCTCAAACAATAAAATTTTAAAATCAACCAACACCTCAAAACACTGAGAATATCGTATGCCACGGTAGTGTGGACGTATACGAATTCTACATTTGTAAGAGGAGGTTTTATCCATTAATTTTACTATCTTGTCAACCTAACATTTTGACAAGTAAAATTAATAGTTGGTTCCTCTTTGGCCCTACAAATAAAAGCAGTGACTCCGCTGGGGAGGATACTTATATTTGTATGTAGGTGTTCACCATTACTCGGTACTAAGGTAATTATCTCGGGTTATGTGCCTTACGATGGGCAAGTACACACGCTCCTTAATAATTTTCTATAACCATATTCGACCTTGTGATCTGCAAACAAACCCATCCGAAGGGGAGGAAGGCACTCAGAGCCGACACGCAAGTTTGTTTGCATCACATGTCAAATCGTAATGGAGGCCGTGGGAATTTAAAAAAAATTCCCTCTCCCACTTAGTAATTTGAAATTGAGGAATTTTCCTAGCCTACGACATGCATATCAAACAAAAAGCAATAAATATGAAAAATAAATTATTTTCCAACTATTATGGCTTTTGTCTTCAATATGACTCCCGTCGCATCGCCATCTCGTCCGCTCCTCCTACGCCATGTACGAGTCATCCGAAGATCCGAGCTGAGACTAAAACCTATTTTAATTTACATCCATCGATCCTATACTCCACGAGGGAGTGTACATGAAATCTAGATCGAAAGTAAAATAAAATAAAGAGTGGCTAAACAATGCCATATTTAATTTACAAAAACTAAATACTAGCCTCGTCAACCACGAGGATTCAACAAAATAAATATTTACACACATACAATCACATACACACATATGACCATAATAGTCGGATCTTATGCCTGCAACTAAAGAGTTAAACTACGCATATCCTACTATTATCCGGCACTATAATATATGAAAAAGTGCATAAAAATTAATCGAATCCTAAACACACAAAACCGGAAACCTTGGCTCTGATACCAATTGAAGGGTTTTGCTTATCGAGTCCGTGAGGGGAAACTTCGCTTCCCACTTCACCTCGGTAGCTTGTCCATGGCGATCCCTTCGATGTCCCCGGATTAAAAAAAAAAATCCTAGATAAAAGGTATTGCCCAAACCACTAAGTCATCGTCGTGCTATTCGTTTAGAGAGGTCACTTGAACAAACTAGTTGTTCAAGCGACCATCCTCTATTCTACGAGTAGCCGCGGAATAGACGATATCCGGATCGCCAGTTTTTGTATTTATGCTCGGGATCCAAGTATTATTTATCCATTTACAGATTTATAACATGCTTATAATTGAAAAATAAAAACAAGCAACAAACAAAAGAAGAAAGTAGAATAGGTATACCTCTCGATCTTCTAATGTATGACCTTCCTCCTTTTGGACGTCGTGTGGGCGACGATCTACCAAAAGTCGAAGCCCCTAGATCGCAAATCTTCCTTCCTTGCTCTTCCAAAGCAAGAGGAAGAGTAGAAACAAGCTTTTTCTTCTCCCTAAAACCAACCAACAAGGAGCACACAATCTCCTTGCCGCCGGCCAACTAGAAGGTGGAGAAGATGACGGAAAACAATCAAGACACCAAGGGAAGCCCTATATCTTGTTTCCACCACCTAAGGAGAAGGAGAAGGGAGCTTTTGGGCACCGGCCAAGGGATGAAAAGGGGCTGTAAAGAAGCTGGATGCCGGCCAATGGACAAGGAAGAAGAAAGGAAACCTTGCCTTATTTGGTGCCGCCCTAGCCTCCAAACCCTAACCCTAATCCTATCTCAACTAGGATTCACCTTCTTGCCGCCCAACCCTAGCTCTCTTCAATGTTGTTCACGCCAACTCCCATGCCCTCCTTTTATAGAGTTAGGGATAAGTCATGAATTAATCTACTCCATTGGTTCTAGGGATTTAATCTCAACCGTCGGATCTAGAGATTTAATCTCAACCGTCGGATCTTAGAGATTTAATCTCTACCAATGGATCTTAGAGTTTTGTTTCTATCCATTGGATCTAAGCTTCATGAGGTGTTAATAGGATACATTAGGGACCATGAGGAGGAGTTGGATCTTGGCCACCCATGGATCAAGCCCAGATAAAGTCCGATCCACTAATGATGATCCAATCCACTAAAGGATCATCATTGATCTACCTCACCAACCCCCATATGATAATATGGGCTCTATATATTATTTGTACATTTTCTCCCCGTGTTTAAGATCTCGAATGTCCATCAATTAATTAATTTACTGACCATTAATTAATCAACATCTAACTCCTTGAGTAGTACCACTCAACCTTTTCATCATGCCGGACCAAGTCCACCAGCAGGGTTTACATGATGAACCTTATGAGCTCCTCAAGGGGACATCATCATCCAAATATATAAGACACGGTTTCCTCCTATAATCAACGGCACACCATATAAATAATATCATCTCCCAACTTACCGAGCCTATCGATTTAATCTATAAATCTCGCCCATTGCTAAATCAAAGAGATGAGTACTAATTATATGTGCCCGTTATTATATCGGGATTAAGAGCATGTACTAAATAATATCTGAGATCGGATTTGATTATGTAGTCAGCAATAAATCGAATCACCTCTAAGTTGGTCCTGCTCAATACACACAAAGTACACTAGTGTGACTCTATGGTCAAGACAAACCAATACCAAATCATACTACAATCATTCCGATGGTTTGTCCAAAGTCATCTCGGTTGTGAGCCTTTATACTTTTCAAGGGGCCAATAACATGATCTCTTGTGTGACACCACACACCATGTTATCTACAATGTAAAGTATTAGATAATATTGCATAACCATAAAAATATGCAAACAATGATCATGTGATTCTTATTCCAAAATAAAGATGTTCATACAAAAGATAGACTTTTCAGTATACATCCCTACATAGGGCTCCTCAGGATTTTGTGGGAAATCAAACTATTTGATTACCTCATCAAAATGGATATTCCAACTCCTAGATGCTTGCTTCAATCCATAAATGGATCATTGAAGCTTGCATACTTTGTTCTTGTCAATGGATGTGAAACCCTTAGGTTGTATCATATATATATCCTCAAACAGGTTTCCGTTAAGGAAAGTTGTTTTCATATCCATCAACTATATCTCTTAATCAAAATGAGCCGCTATGGCCAAGAGTATCCGAATGGATTTAAGCATAGCTAATGGTGAAAAGGTTTCGTCATAGTCAACATATTGTCTTTAACGATAGCCTTTTGCCACTAATCTTGCTTTATAAGTAATTACATTACCATCCATGTAAATTTTCTTCTTGAAAACCCACTTGCACCCTATAGCCGTTATGCCTTCGGGTGGGTCTACCAAGTTCCAAACTTGGTTTTCATACATGGAATCCATTTCTGATTTCATAGCTATTAGCCACTTATCCCTGTCTGAACTAATCAGTAGCTCTTTGTAACTAGTGGGTTTCTCATTCTCCATGAGCAATATGTCATTATATTCACTTATGAGAAATCCATATCTCTCATGAATCCTACGTGTCCTACTAGATCTACGAGGAGGTGGTGTATCATCAAGTTCAGCTATTACCTCATATGAATGAGTAATCAACTGTGGTTCTTGACTAGGCATCTCTTCTGTGTCTACCGGAGTCTCTTGAACTACACTTAGTTCAATCTCACTCCTATTGTTTTCCTATAAGAGAAATGCCTTCTCTAGGAATACAACTGTTAGGGCAATCTCTTGCCGTGATATGGTTTTGATGGTGTGGCAAAGGGTTTAAGTTAGTGTGTTATGTTTATTTGATATGTGCGTTGAAGTCGTGCAGGACTTAGTAATTCGCACATGGAGCCATGGCAAGTTTCACATCTCATGACTCGTGCCTTGAGTCGGTGAAGGATAGCTTTGCGGAAGCCGTGCGCTTGGAGCATCCGAGGGACCGCCGGACGAGAAGCTTGGAGTGAAGCCGGAGGAAGTAGACTTCGAGGCAAGAGACGCGAAGGAGCATTGCAGAGCCGTGCGTCTGATGCTGCCGAGGGACGTGGCCGAGAATGAAGAGAACTTCGAAGGCGAGGGACTCCGAGAAATGAGAGTGAGCGATTGTAACCCGGGGAAGGGTAGCTCTTAGGTGAAACTTGGCCATTTGGCCAAGTGTCGGATGGGTTTTCCCGACACCCGGTCATTGCCATGTCATGCGATCGCTCCAAGTCGAGTGTAGCTCGGTGGTATCTATTGGCCGGTTTGTCGGCGTGATCGAGCCATCGTTAGCGATCGCTGCCAAGATAATGATCGGCTGAAAAGCGGTGATCGGTAGTAAATAGGGTTTTGGCCAGAACCGCTCGTAGCGGCAGGCGGTCGACGAGGTACGAGTAGCCGATCGAGTGAGGTCCAGTGATCGCCAAGAGTTCCGTTGGACAACAACGGTCGGCATCCGACGTGTTCGGAGGCCGTTGTGTGATCGGCATCGCCATGGGCGTGATCGTGATGGCGCTAACGGAAGAAGTTAGCCCTCTCTATAAAAAGAGAGGGTGTGAGCCTTTGAGAGGCTAATGCTTAAGTTCCAAACAATCTTCCTAGTGCCCCACAAGCTCTAAACTCTTCTTACTTGTCTTTACTTCAATCCTATTGTAAGAAGAGTGATCTTGGTTGTAAAGGTTACCTCCACCTAGCTTTGTGCAAAGGAGAGACCGATAGTGATTGGTTTTGGCGGAGTGATTCACCGTGGACGAATCGGACCGTGGATTAGCGGCGTAGCCGTGAACCACGTTATATCTCGGTGTTTGTATTGCTTGCTTATATCTTGCTTGTCTTTTGCTTTGTATTTGTATATTCCGCTTGCGCTAATTAGTTTTGTAGACGAGCAATTTACGACGTTCAACGTAGAGGGCTATTCACCCCCCTCTAGCCGGCCATCCGATCTCTCACAAGTGGTATCAGAGCCAGGTTGCTTGTCACCGGACTAACCGCCGCAACAAGCCCTACATCAAAAATGGCCGGCTCCAACATCCACCCACCGAAGTTCGACGGCGAATTCTCTTGGTGGAAAAAGAGAATGGAGGTATTCTTCGAAACCGATTTTGAAATATTGTTAATTATGGAAAACGGTTTCGAGTTGCCTAGGAATGAAGATGGGGAGCCTTTGGAAAAATCGAGATGGAGCAAAAGACAAAGAGAAGAGTATTTGGCAAATTCAAAGGCCAAGCACCATCTATACAACGTACTCCCTCAACAAGAAGTCAACCGGATAGGAGAGTGTGCTAGCGCCAAGGAAATGTGGGAGAAATTAATAGAGATCCATGAAGGCACATCCGAGGCAAAGCTAGCAAGGAGAGATGTCCTTCGCTCCCAATTGTCCAATATCAAACTCGAAAAGGGAGAGAAGGTAAAATCTCTACACTCTAGATTTAAGGAAATTCTAACCGGTTTGACAAGTGTAGGTGAAAAGCTCTCCAACCGGGATATGGTAATGAAGGCCATAGATGCCTTTCCCCGGTCCTCAAAGTGGAGCTCCATGGTGGACTCCTTCTACATCTCCAAGAATTTAGAAGTGAGCACTTTGGAGGAGTTCTTTTCAACAATGGAACTCCACGAAACTAGGCTTGAGGGAATACAAGAGGAGCCTAAAATTCAACCCTCAAGAGGAGTAGCGTTGATGGCAAACAAGGGGAAGAAGAAGATAGAGATCCCCTCCTCCTCCGATGATGAAGCCTCTTCCTCCTCCATGGATAGCACCGAGGAAGCCTACATGGTAAGGAAGGTGAGGCGTGTATTTAAGAATTTTAGATTTGATAAATCAAATGATAGGAATAGAAGACCAAGGGGGAAGGTGATATGCTACAATTGCCAAGGAGAGGGACACATAAGGGACAATTGTCCTCTCCTAAACAAAAGCAAGGAAGAGAGGAAAAAGAAAGAAGAAAAGAAGAAGAAAAAGGGGAGCAAGAAAAAGAAGGAAGAGGAGAAGAAGGCAAAAGAAAAAGGGAAGGCCAAAGCATTCAAGGCCAAGACATGGGATGATCCTTCCTCATCCTCCTCCTCATCATCGGATGAGGAGAATGCCTTTGTCGCCAATTTGGCCTTGATGGCTTTTGACGACTTGGATTGCTCCTCCTCTGAAAATGAAGGATCAAGCACAAGAGGAGAGAGCTCAAGTGAAGGGGGAGCCTCCTCCACATCATCATCCTCCTCATCATCCGAAGAAGAAGAAGAGGACATGGAAACTATGGTAACGAAAACCTCTCCTAGTAAAATAGTTTCTATGATTTCTAGTTTAACTAGGGATTTGTTTAGAGCAAAGAAGAAAAATAAATGCATGCTAGATCAAATTAAGGCATTAGAAAATAAGCTAGAAAATGCATGCTTAAATAATAATGATACTTCTTCTTGCCATGATGATGCATGCTCACATGATAATTATGTGCCTTTAGATGTTAGTGATGCATAGAAGAAAATAGGGCATTAAGGGAAAAGGTAGATTATTTAACCAAAGCCCTAGGAAAATTCACAATTGGCTCCAATACCTTGAATATGATCATAGGGAGCCAAAGGGCAAGTTTTAACAAGAAAGGCCTAGGATATAAAGAGAAGAAAAATGAGAAGGCCTATAGATGCCTAATAGCTAGGGGACAAGACAAAAACAAAGTAATAGCTAAGAAATGGATCCCCAAGGAATTTCTAGTGAACCCCATAGGTAAAAATCTATTTTGGGTTCCAAAAACCATCCTTAAGGGTTAGAAAACCCCTAGGGTAGTCAACCATATGAACTTGACCTATATCATATTTTGGTTGACTTAGGATGACGGGACAACATTTTTAGATAGTGTTGGGTGATGATAACGTGCCCATAAAAAGGTAATAATGCTTAAATCATGATGATTAATGTAATTTCTATGCATATGTGTAATCATGGTTTATGATTTTGATATTGGGCACATCATCATGAGAAATAGGTTGAAATCATGCTTTAGGTGATACTTTATTTATTATCATCACACAATGCCTAATGCATGGTTATAATTTGATGAAAACATGTATTTCATGATCATAATGTGAAATTAATTGATATATGTCATTATGATCATGTAGGTTGTTAGGTTGATACTTAACCATGATAGAATTGCTTGAATATATTGGTTAAGTATATACACAAATACCCCCTAGGATGCATCTCACACTCACTATAGGCTAACTTGATTGCAAACTTAGCATGGGTGAGATGTTAGGATGATACAAATGTCCACTAATGCCTATGGCATTTAGATGGTCATTTAAAGTATCAAAATATCAATAATAGACCAATCATGGGGAAGGCTTATGTTTAATTCATAGACATATTGCCCAAAGATCATGGTTGGATATTTCATATGTTTTCAAAACAATTTCTTACCCTAAAATACATGTATTCATGTTTTGAAACAATTGGATGCAAAACTAGGTAGCTAACTTGACACTAGAATGATCAAAAACCTAGTGGTTTTTAGAACTTTTGGATTTTTGGCAAAAACAAGAAAATATAATGAGTTTTCATGAAAAACTATTTTTCCTTGATAGATATACTTAAGAGAAATATGTTCCTCGAATTTCATGATTTTTCGAATTTTCTAAAATTTTTAATGCATTTCTGAATTTCATCCAGAAAATCAGAAATTCGGCTTCCTTTGTGCCAGTCGACTGCCATACTGATAGCAGTCGACTGGTGGCCTGTAAATCAGAATATTGAAGGCCGAATTCAGTTTGTAAACCTCCTACAAGTGGTAGAAATATACTTGATACCATTAACAAATGGTACTCAATTTTTAAATCAACTTGACATATTTTTCCTCCATTATACTTGATGCCATGAGCTTATAACTTCGTGTTAATCTTTTTGATGGTGTCAAAGGGGGAGAAATAAGTATGTTTAAGTTAATCACATTAGGGGGAGAAATATATGTAGGGGGAGAAATATATTGTAGGGGGAGAAAATTTGCATAGAGAATTTCATGGATTAAGGGGAATTGCATGTTGTTATATCATGTTTATCTTTACATGCTTTCTTACCCTTAGAATTTATATCAAACAGCTTACCTAACTTAACGGATTGCCACACATCAAAAAGGGGAGATTGTTAGGCAATCTCTTGCCGTGATATGGTTTTGATGGTGTGGCAAAGGGTTTGCTAGTTTGATATGTTTATTTGATATGTGCGCTGAAGTCGCGGCAGACTTAGTAATTCGCACATGGAGCCGTGGCGAAGTTTCACATCTCATGACTCGCGCCTTGAGTCGGTGAAGGATAGCTTACAAGCCGAGGCGCTTGGAGCATCCGAGGGACCGCCGACGAGAAGCTTGGAGTGAAGCCGAGGAAGTAGACTTCGAGGCAAGAGACGCCAAGCGAGCATTGCAGAGCCGCGGCGCTCGATGCCGCCGAGGGACGGGCCGAGAACGAAGAGAACTTCAAGGCGAGGGACTCCGAGAAATGAGAGGAGCGATTGTAACCCGGGAAGGGTAGTTTAGGTGAAATCTTGGCCATTTGGCCAAGTGTCTGATGGGTTTTCGACACCACCGACCGCCATGTCATGGCCGATCGCTTCCGAGTCGAGTGTAGTTCGACCGTATACGATCGATCGGTTGTGGCAAGAATGATCGCCATACGCTGGCCGATCGCTAAGATAGACCGATCACAAGGCGCAATGATCGTCAATAGGGTTTCGCCATTGAACCGCTCAGAGCCGATCGGGCCGATACGAGGCGCTAGAATGATCGGTGAGGTCCATCAATGATCGCTAAGAGTTCCGCTTGACTACAACGGCGGCAGATCCGACGTGTTCGAGGTCGCTAGACGGGCAATGATCGCCAAGGGCGGCAATGATCGATGGCGCAAACGGGAAGAAGTTAGCCCTCTCTATAAAAAGAGAGGGTGTGAGCCTTTGAGAGGCTAATGCTTAAGTTCCAAACAATCTTCCTAGTGCCCCACAAGCTCTAAACTCTTCTTACTTGTCTTTACTTCAATCCTATTGTAAGAAGAGTGATCTTGGTTGTAAAGGTTACCTCCACCTAGCTTTGTGCAAAGGAGAGACCGATAGTGATTGGTTTTGGCGGAGTGATTCACCGTGGACGAATCGGACCGTGGATTAGCGGCGTAGCCGTGAACCACGTTATATCTCGGTGTTTGTATTGCTTGCTTATATCTTGCTTGTCTTTTGCTTTGTATTTGTATATTCCGCTTGCGCTAATTAGTTTTGTAGACGAGCAATTTACGACGTTCAACGTAGAGGGCTATTCACCCCCCTCTAGCCGGCCATCCGATCTCTCACAACAACATGCCTTGAAACAAACACCTTTTGTTCCAAGAGATGATAGAATTGATAACCCCTTATTTCCTTAGGGTAACCAATAAATAAACACTTATCAGACTTAGTCTCCATCTTGTCTGATAATGTCCTCTTCACATAAGCAAGACAACCCTATATCTTTAAATAAAATAAATGAGATTTTCTACTATTTCATATCTCATATGGAGTAGTAGAGATTGCCTTAGTCAGGACTCTATTTAACAAGTAAACAACGGTCTCGAGTGTGTAACTCCGAAAGATTTTTGGAAGACTTGCATGCAGCATCATTGACCTAACCATGTCCAACAAGGTTCAGTTTCTCCTTTCAACCACACTATTATATTGTGTCATGTAAGGTGGAGTCTTTTGGGAAAAGATATCATTGTCCTTTAGATAATCTTGAAACTCTTGGCTTAAGTATTCACAACCTCGATCTGATCAAAGTACTTTAATATCTTTTCCAAGTTCTTTCTCTACTTTTCTGAAATTTTTAAATCTTTCAAAGATTTCAGATTTGTATCTTAACAGATACAAATACCCATATCATGAATAATCATCGATAAAGGTAATGAAGTAGCTATAACCTCTTATGACATGAGTTGACATTGGTCCACATACATTAATATGTATAAGGCTCAATACCTCAACTGCTTGTTCACCTTTTCCACTAAAAGGTAACTTAGTCATCTTTCCTTTTAAGCATGAAACACATGTGTCTAATGAATCTGATTCATAAGACTCCAAAATGCTAAGCTTATGTAGTTTGGATATGTGTTCATTGCTTATATGGCCAAGACGACAATGTCATATTTGCGAGGTTAACTGATTATCTAACTTAGCGCATTTGCTATTTAATTTGCTATTAAATATCTCGTTGTATGTGTCTAACATGTAGATTCTATTATTTAACATTCCAGTAGCATAAAAAACACCATTTAACATTATGTAATAATAATTATTACTAAACGTCAAATGAAACCTTTCTTATTCAAACATAAAATAGAAACAATGTTTTTTATTAATGCAGGAATATAAAAACAATCATCCAACTCTAAAACTAGTCCCGTAGAAAGTCGCAACATATAAGTACCATTGGCTATATCATCAACTTTTGCTCCATTACTAACCCTTAGATATGCTTCTCCCTTAACCAGTCTTCTTCTATTCCTAAGCCCCTGTATGTCATTATATATATGTGAGTCACACCCGATATCCAATACCCAAGTGTTAGAAGAAACAGTATGACATTCAATAACAAATATACCTAAAGTAGATTGGGCATCAGATGTCTTTTTCTGCTTCAGTGACTCCAGATACTACTTGCAGTTTCTTTTCCAATGCCCATCCTTGCCATAATGATAGCAGGTGCCCTTGGGAGTTAATTCTTCATTCTTTACCTTTTTCTTCCCTTTGGCTTTGGTTTTTGACTTCCTCTTAGAACCTTTCTTTGAGGAGTCAAGCAGCATCACCACCTTCTGTTCTTTACCAATAGATGGATCTACTGTTTTAAGCATATTGATCAATTTAGGAATAGTGGATTCGATCTTATTCATCTGATAGTTCATCACAATTTGTGAATAGCTACCAGTCATATTGTGAAGAATTAAGTCAATACTTAATTCATGGTCCATGAAAAACCCTAATGATCCCAATCACTCAATATACCCATTCATCCTCAATGCAAACTGCACTACAGATGAACCCTCCTGCATATTTGATCGAAAGAGGAGTTGGGTGACCTCGAACCTTTCAGATCGCGCCTGCTCATCGAACAACTCTCGAAGATGGAAGATAATTGTATTAGCATCCATATGCTCATGTTGCTTTTGCAACTCAGGAGACATCGACACTAGCATAATGCAACTCGCCATCTCAGAGTCGACAACATATTTCTTGTAAGCCAACTGTTTGTCACCAAATGCATTATCTACAGGAGGTTGAGGAAGAACCTCTTCAAGGACATAAGCTAGCTTTTCAGCCTTGAGAACAATTCTTAGATTTCAAAGCTAGTCCAAGAAGTTTGGCCCAGTCAATTTATTGTTGTCCAAAATAGAACGTAAGTTAATGGAGGTCGATTGGACATCGCTAGAGGGGAGTGAATGACATGTTCATGCATTCAACGGAATTCGAGCGTGCTTGTCTCTACAACTTGTTAGTTTACACAACGGAATATAGAAATACAAAAGACAAATACACAATCACATGCAAAATTGTTGGGGCACCGGGTTCCTTGACCTTTGGCACAACTTGTGCTATTTTCTTGACCCATTTTGGACACTTGCTCTTGTAGTGTCCGGCTTCCCTACACTCAAAGCATATAATATGATTTTTATTTTTAATTTAAATGCTTGAGTTACCTAGGTCGATGGTGGCCGAAATTGGTTCTTCATCTCTTCCGGAGGTGGAGGCTTCCTCTTGATTTTCCTCTGGGATAGAAGATTGTCTCTCCTCCCCCTCAATCCTAGAGGTGGAGGCTTCTCCTACTTCTTCCACCTCTTCTACCGATCCGGATGTTGAACACCTCTCAAACTCCAAATCTTCACTTTCTTGTGAGGATGAGCTTTCTTCCTCCTCCTCTTCTTGGATCGAGTGAGGCTCCTCATGGAATTTTTCCAACTTACTCCATATCTCGGCATCCATGTAATCACCTAAACTACACAAAATATCATTAGGAATTAAATCAACCAAGAATTTTATTGCCTTCTTATTTTTCTTGAATTCTTGGAGTTGTTTCTCAGTCCACTTCTTCATCTTGAGGAATCCTCCCTTTTGCCCTCTTGGATATTTGAATCCTACCATCAAGATGGCCCAATCTTCGAAGTCCCTGATTATTATGAATTCTTCAATCCTTATCTTCCATTGATTGAAGCTTTCTCATCCATAGAGGGTGTATGGAATTAGCATGTTGATGTCCCATCCCAATTTCTCTTCAAACTCCATCTTCTTTCTTCCCTTTAGCGGTACTCCCTTGGCTGTCAAACCTTGAAAAGAGGCCTCGCTCTGATACCACTTGTAGGGGATCAGACGTCACTAGAGGGGGTGAATGGTGCATTCATGTGTTCAACGGAATTTGATCATGCTTGTTTCTACAACTTGTTAGTTTACACAACGGAATATAGAAATACAAAAGAAAAATACACAATCACATGCAAAACACAAGATATAATGTGGTTCGGAACCTTAGGGTTCCTACTCCACGAGGCGAGCTCAAATGAGATCTAGTGATACACACACCGCTAATACACTCCTTCTCGGAACAATTCGAAGGTGGAGAAACCTCGTACAATGTTTTCAACAATAAACAAAATAACTACAAGCAAATATAAAGTAAATACAACAAACTATGTAAAGAACACTTTACAAATGTGAGCTTTGAATACTTGCTTGTTTGATTGCTTGAGCTGCACTTGAAGACCCTGACTTGCACCAGCAAATAGCCTTAAATCGCTACAAAAATCCTCCCCTTTGTGCTCCTTTTAAAGCTGTAACTCAGACTAATTTTTGCCTAGCAGTCGACTGGTCATACCCATCAATCGACTTCTCCTATAGCCGTTGTCTCACAATGACTTATTATTACCATCAATCGATTCAGCCGAGTACGGCCGGCTTACCAAACTTTCTGTGCTCGTGACCAAACCCAGCAGTCGATTGCCCTTCATAGCAGTCGACTGCTCAAAGCCAATCGATGAGTCACCTCGACTAGGACTCCAGTCGAGGCGCCAATCGAGGCACCTTACGTCTGTGGCTGCAACTCAATCGCAGTCGATCGTCAGTCGACTCACGATAGTCGATTGGTCATAATCCTTGTCGACTACTCTGTGTCGACTTGACTGCTAAGTGTCAAAACACTTGACTAGTCGACTGATACAAAACCCCAGTCGACTGATAACCTCAAACATGAGGTTTAACCCTAAGTATGATGTCCTCATACTTGCTAAACCATCCTTAGCCTAGACATAAGCCTTCTAGCCACCTCCATCAGCCTCACGCTTAACGGATCCCTCCAAGTCATCCATGACTTGTTCATCCATACGCTAACCTTCAGGTGCTTTTATCAGTTATTGTCATGCTAAGCTGGTCTACACCGCCAAGGCACATTTGGGCTTACGCTGCCAAGACACACGCTTGGACTTTACGCCGCCAAACATTGGACTTATGCTGCCAAGACTCCACCCTTAGACTTTACACCGCCAATATCAACCCTTGGACTTCCCAATTGCCAAGTACCCATGACTTGAACTTTCACTGCCAAGACTACACACTTGGACTTATATGGCCAAGACTACACCCTTGGACTTTCCATGTCAACTCCATGTTGGACTTTCCAAATGCCAAGACCCATGTTTGGACTTTCCATGTTAAGTACTCAAGACTTGGACTTTCCCATTGCCAAGACCCATGCTTGGACTTGTATGCCAAGTACTCAAGACTTGGACTTTCCATGCCAAGTGTCCCACTTGGACTTCCCTATCATACGGTCAATCCCATGTCAACCATATAGTCAGCCCATTGTCAAACAATGGTTAACTCATCGTCAAATATCAAAACACTACTCGAGTCAAACTTGAGTCTGGTCAATCGTGACCTGAGCTGATTGCACCAATAGACATGCTATTCTAATTAGTACCTAGACATACAAAAAGAGGTGTATAAGAGAGATGAATTTATAGTAATACAAACAATTTACATTAACAAGAAACTCCCACTATTTTTATCAAATTTAAGAGCCCTCACTTTAAATTCGAGAGATGGTAGGTTATCTCCTAGTGGGTTGATATCCATTATGACTAAGAACAACCTTGAAGAGAGTCCAACAAACCATTCATAGTCATAATGTTAGGTATCAATAGTACCCATTATATATCAAATATATAACTATGACTTTATGCTATCAACTAATTGAATGTTCACATATACATTAGGTTATTAACTCATTAACATATATACATCCAATGCATATAACCTAATTGCACCTCTATCCACATTGACCTTAGAGAGAGTCCAACAAATCAATGCTTTCAATTAAGGTCGACCCATTACTCATGAGACCAAATTTAAATGGATTGAACACATCCAATTTACAAGCTAGGTTTGGAGAGAGTCCAACAACCCAAACTTAAAATTAACCTCTGGTCCTTACCATTTAAAATAAACATCGAATCTCATATGAATTGAACATGCTCGATGTCATGTCAGGCTTGGAGAAAGTCCAACAACCCAAACATGAAAAAGAACTCTGGTTCAACCATATTAATGGAAGGTGTTATCCCTAATATTTGCACGAGGGATTTCAAGTTATTTGAGGTCTCATCTATAACAGAAAATAAACCTAAATATGAAAAATCAAGGTCACATTAGGAAATAAATTTCCTGATGTGAACATGAGTTGAACAATTGACGCACATGCCATTTTAAGAATTAGATACGTGCACCACGCAACCTATTCTTCAATGCATGGTTAGTTTATGCTTAAGCTTTAATGATGTGGCCAACACCTTCGGTATTTCTAGGCACATCCTTGGTATTTCCTTTTAGGTTACAAACATATTATATATGTAGAATCATGCAAACTCTAATCTATCATATAGAAAAATATCACACAGGTATATTAAAATATCAAACATGCTTTAAATATTCTCTTACAACATGCAATCTATGCCAAACAAACAAGGTGGCTCTGATACCACTTGTTGGAGATGCTGGGATAATGTGAAGCAGAATAAAGTGAATAAAGGGCCAGGAATACTTGCTTTGACATAATCACATATAAAACTGAGAAGGAGAAAGACTATACCTTCGAGATTTTTATCGAATTTGTCAAAACTGTGAGCAAGACCAACGGGCCTTGCCTCTATCAATATCCACGCCGGGATCACTTGAGACAACTCCTCGAGCAATAAGTCTTTGTCTCCGATTGGTGCTAGCCAACCGGCGGAGACAAGAAAGGGAAAGAGAGAGTGGAAAGACGGTTACCAAGGAAGAAAACCTAAGATTAGAATCACTCCTCCAAAGATTATCAAGAGATATATTTATAGATCTCTTGATTAGGTTATCTTAGGAGGCTTAAACAGAACATATCTTACTATAACTATCCCATAATTAAGGTAAGAACAACTCAAGAAATTTCCATAAGAGAAATCTTCAAAAATGGCAGAGCCACGACATGATCGTGTGTCTTACAAACAACCAGTCGTGCCAGAAAACATGGCTAGCCGTGTGTCCTTCTAGGCACAACCCAGACTTTGACCATTTTTATCCAAACACAGGCACGACTGTGTGAGGCTCTATACGATCTATTTAACTTCATTTAGGTGAGTTATGGCCATGCTAAATCAGACAAGGCCATAGGAGGTTCCATAATCTCTGTTTTGCACCTTCTTGGTCTTGTCCAACTAGATACATCTTCTGTCTCACTGAGAATCTCATTCTCAGACTTATTTTACGTCTCTAGATCACCCATATTATGGGTGACCCAATAGGTTCCCGGCTATATTGGTCATTCATAATTAACCCCTTAATTATGAATAGATCATGAGTGGCATCTAGCAGTGCATCATGCCCCCCAATTGACTAGAAAGTCTAAATCGACTCTAGAACATTTCTAAACCCTTTAGCAGCTTCAGTTGTTCATTCCTTGCTGATGGCATTGCTCGGAGGCTCATTGGCTCCCATGTCCCTAGATTAAAATTTTCACTAATGAAAACAAATCAAGATGGGATGAGTTTCCTAAGCTCAACCAATTCGTCGTCATGCTAACAACTTGAGCGATCGCTTGAACAAACTAGTTGTTCAAGCAACCAAGCTCTTCTAGTTGGTTAGCCACGGAAGAGATGATGGACGGATCACCAATTTTTGTGTTTATCTTCGGGGTCCATGATTATACAAATATATATGGATGTATACATGTATAATCAACACATACAATCATATTAATAAGAACATGCAAAGATCAATAATAAAACTTGTAAAACTTTTATACCTCTTGATCTTCTATCGTATGTCCTAACCTCCTTGTAGACTTCGTGTGGGCGAAGATCCTCCACAAGTTGAAGCTCCTAGATTGCACATCTTCCTTTCTTGCTCATCCAAAGCAAGAGGAAGAATAGAAACAAGGCTCATCTCCTTCCTATGGCCAACCAATAAACAACAAAAGAAATGCTTGCCGTCGGCCAACAAGGAGAAGGAGATAATAGTGGAAACCGACCAAGACATCAAGGGAAACCCCTAAGTCTTGTTTCCACCACCCAAGGAGAAGGAGAAGGAGTCTTTGGATGCTGCCCAAGGGCTGGAAAGAGTGATATGGGCGCCGACCACCAAAGCATGAAGAAGAAAGGAAGAAACCTTCCTTATTTGGTGCCACCCAAACCTCCTAAACCCTAAGCTTCCAAACCCTAATCCAAGCTCTCCTTATGGCCGGCCATGGAAGTGAGGAAGAAGATTAGGATGAGCTCAAGCCAAGGTAGAGGGAAGATGGAGGAACCGGCCACACCTTAGGAAGAAGAAGAAAATCTCCTCCCAATGTTGCCGCCCACCCCTAGCTCCCAAAACCCTAGCCACCCAACCAAACCCTAATCTCCCTAGGGTTTCTTGCCGCCCAAGCCAATGAAAGGCAAAACCCTAATCTCCAAAAACCATGAACCTTTTTAGCTTGCCGCCCACCTTAAGCCACCTTATATAGAGTTGGGCTTAAGCCTTATTTTAATCTCCACCGTCGATTCTAGGGTTTTAATCTCAACCGTCGGTTCTAGAGATTTAATCTCAACCGTCGGATCTAGAGATTTAATCTCCACCGTCGGATCTAGGGATTTAATCTCAACCGTCGGATCTAGAGATTTAATCTCAACCGTCGGATCTAGAGATTTAATCTCCACCGTCGGATCTAGGGATTTAATCTCAACCATCGGATCTAGAGATTTAATCTCAACCGTCGGATCTAGAGATTTAATCTCCATCGTCGGATCTAAGGATTTGTTTTCCATCATTGGATCTAGGCTTCATAAGGATTATATTAGGCTACGATAGGGACCATGAGGAGGAGATGGATCTTGGCCACCCGATGGATCGGAACCACACAAACTTGATCCATCAATGATGTTCCATTCCACTAGAGGATCATCATTGAATTACCTCACCAACCCCCATAAATTAATATGGGCTTCATACATTATTTGTACATCCATCTCCCCGTGTTTAAGATATCGAATGTCCGTTAATTAATTGATTTACTAACCATCAATCAATTAACATCTAACTCCTCAAGTAGTACCACTCAACCTTATCATCATGTTGACTAAGTCAACCTGCAGGGTTTACATGATGAACCTTATGAGCTCCTCAAGGGGACATCATCAACCTAATATATAGGACACGATTTCCTCCTATAATCAACGACACACCATGTAAATAATATCATTTCCCAACTTACCGGGCATATTGATTTAATCCATATAAATCTCACCCTTCAAAGAAATAAATACTAAGTACATGTGCCCGTGATTATATCGGGATTAAGAGCATGTACAACATAATATCCGAGGTCCGATTCAATTATGTAGTCAGCAAAAAATTGAATCACCTCTATGTCAGTCCTGCTCAATACACCTAAGTGTACTAGTGTAACTCTATGTTCAAGACAAAACAATACCAAGCTACACTACAACCATGCCAATGGTTTGTCCAAAACCATCTTGGTTGTGAGCCTCTACTTATATTCTACAAGGGACTGATAATATGATCTTCTGTGCCACACCAAGCACCATGTTATCTACAATGTAAAGTATTAGACAATATGCACACATAATAAATATAAAGTGCAAACAATGATCATGTGATTCTTATTTTAAAACAATAATGTTCATACGAAAGAGCTAGGCTTTCAGTATACATCCCAACAATCTCCCACTTATACTAAAAGACTATGCTGTCATCACACTGCCATACATCTAATTCCCCTTCCCTCCACATGCCTATCAAAGCTCTCGCTAGAAGGGCCTTAGTGAAAGGGTCTACCAGGTCATCCTCTGATGCAATCTAGGCGACAGCAACTTCTACCTCCTTTACGATTTCTCGTATCAGGTGGTGCTTGCTCTCTATGTGTTTACTCGCCTTATGGGCTCGTGGTTCCTTCGAGTTTGCAACTGCACCACTATTATCACAATAAATTGTGATAGTTCTGGGCAAACCAGGAATCACATCCAAGTCCATCAAGAAGTTCCTGAGCCATACAGCTTCCTTGGCTGCCTAAGAGGCTGCCACATACTCAGCTTCCATTGTAGAGTCCGCCACGCATTTCTGCTTGACACTCCTCCATACTATGGCTCCACCTCCACAAGTAAACACAAACCTTGAGGTAGACTTACTGTTGTCCCTATCCGATTGGAAATCAGAATCTGTGTAACCCACAGGGACTAATTGATCTGCCCGGTAAATCAGCATATAATCCCTAGTCCTTCTCAGGTACTTCAATATATGCTTTACCGCAGTCCAATGTCCCTGTCTAGGATTACTCTGATATCTACTAACCATGCCCACGACAAAGCAGATATCTGGTCTCATACATAGCATAGCATACATGAGGCTTCCTACTGCCGAAGCATAAGGAATGCCTTCATCTCCTCTATCTCCTTTGATGTTTTGGGACACATCTCTTTAGATAAAGGTACTCCATGCCTAAAAGGTAGAAAACCTTTCTTGGAGTTCTGCATGCTAAAACAGGCAAGGATATTGTCAATGTATGAAGCTTGAGATAAGCACAACATCCTTTTCTTGTGATCCCTTATTACCTTGATCCCAAGGATGTGTCCCACTTCTCCCAAGTCCTTCATATCAAACTGTTTGGACAACCATACCCTTACATCTGATAACACTCTGATATTGTTGCCAACTAACAAAATGTCATCTACGTATAGTACAAGAAATACCACTATGTTTCCATCACATCTCTTGTATAAACAAGGCTCATCCAGACTTTGAATAAATCCATATGACTGGATTACCTCATCAAAGCAGATGTTCTAAGATCTAGAAGCTTGCTTCAATCCATAAATGGACCGATTAAGCTTACACACAAGATGCTCTTTGCCCTTTGCAATGAATCCCTCTGGTTGCTTCATATAGATGTTTTCCTCAAGACTTCCATTAAGAAAAGCTGTCTTGACATCCATCTGCCAAATCTCATAATCCTCATGAGCAGCAATAGATAAGAGAATCCGGATAGACTTAAGCATAGCTACCGATGAAAAGGTCTCCTCATAATCGATACCCTCTTTCTGGGTATACCCTTTTGCAACAAGCCTAGCTTTGAAGGTCTCAACCTTCCCGTCTACTCCTCTCTTTCTCTTGTAGATCCACTTGCATCCAATGGCTTTCACACCATCGGGTGGTTCTACTAGCTCCCAGATATGATTAGAATCCATAGATTCTATCTCTGAATTCATCGCTCTTTGCCAAGATACCGCATCTCTATCTTGGAGTGCCTCGTCATATGTCCAGGGATCAGGTTCATGTTTACCAGGGACTAAGTCCGAAGACTCTCCCAAGAACATGAATCTCTCTGGTTGTCTAACAACCCTCCCACTACGACGAGGTGCCTCCTGTGTATGCTCTGTGACATGCGGTGCAGTGACTTGTGGTATTTCCTCTTGTACCGGTGGTACTGAAGTCGGGACTTCCCCTATCAACTCCTCAAGAACAATCCTACTCGTGGGCTTGTGGTTCATCACATAGTCCTCCTCTAGAAATCTGGCATTCGTACTCATGATCACCTTCTGATCTCTAGGACTATAGAACAAACCACCCTTCGTTCCCTTAGGGTAGCCAACAAACAAGCGTACTTCTATACGAGATTCCAACTTACCAGCATCTCCCTTCAGCACATGTGCTGGACTACCCCAAATCCGAATATGTCTTAGACTAGGCTTTCGCCCAGTCCACAATTCTGTGGGAGTAGAGGGTACTGACTTAGATGGAACCAAGTTCAGAATGTGTGCTGCCGTTTCCAGAGCAAACCCCCAGAACGAATCAGGTAACTCAGAATAACTCATCATCGATCTGACCATCTTCATAAGAGTCCTATTCCTTCGCTCCGCCACACCATTCTGCTGGGGTGTGCCAGGTGCGGACAATTGGGATTGAATCCCAGCCTCTAATAAGTAACTCCTAAACTCTCCCAAGAGGTACTCGCCACCACGATCAGATCGTAGTGTCTTGATACTTTTTCCTTGACGATTCTCCACATTAGCCTTGAATTCTTTGAACCTGTCAAAACATTCAGACTTGCGGCGCATCAAGTAAATGTATCCATACCTTGAATAATCGTCTATAAAAGAGACAAAGTATTCAAAGCCACCTCTAGCCTGGATAGACATAGGACCGCACAAATCAGAATGAATCAATTCCAATACATCTTTGGCTTTATACCCCTTAGCCTTAAAAGGCCTCTTGGTCATCTTACCTTCCAAGCAAGACTCGCAGGTTGGGAGATCTTCCACCACTAATGAACCCAAGGGTCCATCAGCTATCAACCTTTGAATTCTACTCAGGTTAATATGACCAAGTCTTAGGTGCCAAAGATATATCTGGTTCATTTTCGAAGGTTCTTTTCTCTTATTAGACTTAGAAGATGAGTTATTCACTTCTATATGCATCGTGGGAGTTTTCGGTTCAAGAGTATACAAATTGCCAACCAATGTACCAGAACAGATAATCTCCCTATTCCTTTTTATAACAACTTTGTCATTAAAAGAAACAGAATATCCATCTAGAAACAATTTAGAAACTGAAATTAGATTCTTTCTAAAAGTAGGTACATAAAGACAATTTCTCAAAACCAAAACTTTATTCCTATCAAAAGATAAATAAACATCTCTCACTGCAATAGCCGCAACCTTTGAAGCATTGCCCATGAAGACGGTAATCTCTCCCTCAGCTAATCGTCGGGTTTCCTGGAACTCCTACAAAGTATTGCAGACATGATTAGTGGCTCCTGTATCTACACACCAGGTGCCGGTAGATAACACCGCTAATCATGTTTCAACGACTAGTCCAAAGGATATACCTTTGTTCTACTTTGGATTGGGACAGTCCTTCTTCCAATGTCCATCCTGCTTGTAAGTGAAGTACTTGCCTTTCAGCTTCTTCACTCCTCCCTGAGATCCTCCCACCACCTTTGCTCCACCTTGTTTCTTCTTCTTCTTGCCTTTCGGCTTAGAAGTAGAAACCTTTTTGAGCAACCAGGGCTTGAGGACACTCTTCGAAGAGTGCATACTTGTACTCCTCAGCAGTTAAGCCAATATCTAGATTCTTTTCCAATCATTATAATTTGGGTACAGTAAACTTATTTTCCTTTAGTATTACAGTAAGTGGGTTGAAAGCCATTTGAAAAACCTAAGAATTACAATGATCAAAATATTAGATTTCAAATATCATTGATTCCTCAAACAATAAAATTTCGAAATCAACCAACACCTCAAAACACTGAGAATATCGCATGCCACGATAGTGTGGACGTATACGAATTCTACATTTGTAAGAGGAGGTTTAACCCTTTAATTTTATTTTCTTGTCAACCTTACTTTTTGACAAATAAAATTAATAGTTGGTTCCTCTTTTGCCCTACAAATAAAAGCAGTGACTCCGATGGGGAGGATACTTTTTATTTGCATCTAAGTGTGCACAATTACACGATACTAAGGGAATTATCTCGGATTATGTGCCTTACCGATGGGGAAGTACACACGCTCCTAAATAATTTTCTATAACCATTATTTAACCTAGTGATCCGCAAACAAACTCATCCGATGGGGAGGAAGACACTCAGAGCCGACGCGTAAGTTTGTTGCATCACACGTCAAATTGTAATGGAGGCCGCGGGAATTAATTAAAATGTCCCTCTCCCACTTAGTAAATTGACAGTGAGGAATTTTCAAGCACACGCAACATGCATATAAAACAAATCAGCAATAAATATGGAAAAAATCATAATTTTCCCAACTATTATGGCATTGTTCTCCAATATGCGTCCCGTCGTGTCGCTACCTTGTCCGCTCCACCTTTTCCCATGCGCAAGTCACCAAAGAGATCCGAGCCAAGACAAACTATTTTAATTTACATCCATCGATCCTATACTCCACGAAGGAGTGTACAAATAATCTAGATCGAAAGTAAACTAAAATGAGTGGCTAAACAATGCCATATTTAATTACAAAAATTAAATACTAATTTAGCCTCGTCAACCCCGAGGATTCAAATAATATACAATCATACACACATGCAATCACATACACACATATATAGCCATAATAGTTGGAACTTATGCCTGCAACCAAAAAGTTATGCTACGCACATCCTACTATCATCCGGCATACACAATATATGATAAGTGCGTGAAAGTAACCGAATCCAAACACACAAAACCGGAAACCGTGGCTCTGATACCAATTTGATGGCATTGCTCGGAGGCTCATTGGCTCCCATGTCCCCGGATTAAAATTTTCACTAATGAAAACTAATCCAGATGGGATGAGTTTCCTAAGCTCAACTAATTCATCGTCGTGCTAACAACTTGAGTGATCGCTTGAACAAACTAGTTGTTCAAGCAACCAAGCTCTTCTAGTCGGTTAGCCGAGGAAGAGATGACGGACGGATCGCCGGTTTTTGTGTTTATCTTCGGGGTCCATGATTATACAAATATATATGGATGTAGACATGTATAATCAACACATACAATCATATTAATAAGAACATGCAAAGATCAATAATAAAACTTATAAAACTTTTATACCTCTTGATATTCTATCGTATGTCCTAACCTCCTTGTAGACTTAGTGTGGGCGATGATCCTCCACAAGTTGAAGCTCCTAGATCGCACATCTTCCTTCCTTGCTCATCCAAAGCAAGAGGAAGAATAGAAACAAGGCTCATCTCCTTCCTATGGCCAACCAACAAGCAACAAAAGAAATGCTTGCCGCCAGCCAACAAGGAGAAGGAGATAATGGTGGAAACTGACCAAGACATCAAGGGAACCCCCTAAGTCTTGTTTCCACCACCCAAGGAGAAGGAGAAGGAGTCTTTGGATGCTGCCCAAGGGCTGGAAAGAGTGATATGGGCGCCGGCCACCAAAGCATGAAGAAGAAAGGAAGAAACCTTCCTTATTTGGTGCCACCCAAACCTCCTAAACCCTAAGCTTCCAAACCCTAATCCAAGCTCTCCTTATGGCTGGCCATGGAAGTGAGGAAGAAGATTAGGATGAGCTCAAGCCAAGGTAGAGGGAAGATGGAGGAACCGGCCACACCTTAGGAAGAAGAAGAAAATCTCCTCCCAATGTTGCCGCCCACCCCTAGCTCCCAAAACCCTAGCCACCCAACCAAACCCTAATCTCCCTAGGGTTTCTTGCCGCCCAAGCCAATGAAAGGCAAAACCCTAATCTCCAAAAACCATGAACCTTCTTAGCTTGCCGCCCACCTTAAGCCACCTTATATAGAGTTGGGCTTAAGCCTTATTTTAATCTCCACCGTCAGTTCTAGGGTTTTAATCTCAACCGTCGGTTCTAGAGATTTAATCTCAACCGTCGGATCTAGAGATTTAATCTCCACTGTCGGATATAGGGATTTAATCTCAACCGTCGGATCTAGAGATTTAATCTCAACCGTCGGATCTAGAGATTTAATCTCCACCGTCGGATCTAGGGATTTAATCTCAATCGTCGGATCTAGAGATTTAATCTCAACCGTTGGATCTAGAGATTTAATCTCCACCGTCGGATCTAGGGATTTGTTTTCCATCATTGGATCTAGGCTTCATGAGGATTATATTAGGCTACGATAGGGACCATAAGGAGGAGTTGGATCTTGGCCACTCGATGGATCGGAACCACACAAACTTGATCCATCAATGATGTTCCATTCCACTAGAGGATCATCATTGAATTACCTCACCAACCCCCATAAATTAATATGGGCTCCATACATTATTTGTACATCCATCTCCCTGTGTTTAAGATATCGAATGTCCGTCAATTAATTGATTTACTGACCATCAATCAATTAACATCTAACTCCTCGAGTAGTACCACTCAACCTTATCATCATGTTGACTAAGTCAACCTACAGGGTTTACATGATGAACCTTATGAGCTCCTCAAGGGGACATCATCAACCTAATATATAGGACACAATTTCCTCCTATAATCAATGGCACATCATGTAAATAATATCATTTCCTAACTTACCGGGCATATTGATTTAATCCATATAAATCTCACCCTTTAGTAAATCAAAGAAATAAATACTAAGTACATGTGCCCATTATTATATCGGGATTAAGAGCATATACAACATAATATCCGAGGTCCAATTTAATTATGTAGTCAGCAATAAATTGAATCACCTCTATGTCGGTCCTGCTCAATACACCTAAGTGTACTAGTGTAACTCTATGTTCAAGACAAAACAATACAAAGCTACACTAGTACCATGCCAATGGTTTGTCCAAAATCATCTTGGTTGTGAGCCTCTACTTATATTCTACAAGGGATTGATGACATGATCTTCTGTGCCACACCAAGCACCATGTTATCTACAATGTAAAGTATTAGACAATATGCACACATATAATAAATATAAAGTGTAAACAATGATCATGTGATTCTTATTTCAAAATAATAATGTTCATACGAAAGAGCTAGGCTTTCAGTATACATCCCAACACTTGCTCCTTTCACTCATCCTATACCCACTTGGTTCAAGACATGGTCTATGTATTCGTGCCCACTAGGTTGACTACATCACACCTAGCCTAAGTTATTTTCCTTGTCATGTGGATTCAAGTTACTCCTACATATTCCCAAGAATATCATCTTCTTAACATGTTTTCTCTAACCAGAGACTTCTGAGTAACAATCTTGACAAGAGGCCTAGGGTATACATCTCCTTTATCAAGAGTGATGAATCCTCTATGGGCTATTCAAACACCTTCGATCACTTTGGCTTATACCCAATCATCCCGAAGTTACACCTCATATGGAGATGGCTACGAAGAAGTCAAAGTATAAGGCGTCATGACCAAGATTACTTGAATACCTCAAGTCTAAGGAAGCTCTCACTTGTGCTACAATGAGATCTTCAACGATATATAGAACCATATGAAGTCTTGTAGCAGGTCACTCCAATGAACTAGTTACCATAACTAGCATCCACATGTTCACTCTCAGCATCCCTATTCTTCCATTCAATGAATACCAAATGCTTGGATAAACTAAGGAGCATAACATGTGCTAGTCTTATAGACACGATGATGTCCAATCTCATCAATTCATCGACTAGGGATAGTTTCAATACTTACATGATTACATATGATAAGATACCCACTAATTGTGATTCAATCACAATTTCTTTCATGTCATGCATTGTATTGTGAACTTCAATACATGAGTTTAAGATCTAATCAAATACATAAATAATATATACTCAAATAGTGAATTTTATTAATAACTTTTAAGGTGATTGCCTTAGGACACCTCTCAATTACATCAACTACTGTCTTCATATATTCTTGTTGGGTTTTTTCGAGCCGTAAAAACCATTTTTTGCATTGCGGAAACCTCGGAAGCCCGGCCACGGATCCGTGTGAAGTATAACAAATAAAACTAACATGTATGTGTTTACTACCTTTAGATCTACTCTAGATCTACATGATAAGAAATTAACCTTGAAGCGAAGCCCTTCGCTTATCCCGCTCGTCCAAATGGATTGCCGGAACTCGAGAGTGTCAAGTTCACACTCCTATATTGGTATCCACACAAACAATAGGTGGAGAAAAGACAATCTTGAGTGTGCTAGAACTCCTTGAAGGTCTTAGCAAAGTGGAGGATTGGGAGAGAACTTGAGTGGAGCAAGGAAGAAGATGAAGTTGGAGTTACCACACAAATGAATTTCCACCATCAAGCCTCCTCAAGTGGTCGACCACTTATTTGGGAGTTACATGCATGCATGTAACTCCAAGAGCCAATGACTCTTCGTCTCCCTCATGAGGTGGCACCCCATGATAAGTCCATGATGATGTGGAACACCATCATTGTTCGGCCCACATGCCATGTCACCATGACATGACAATTGGTCAAGTCAAAATTGATCATTTATCTTCCCTCTCAAGTCAAGTCAAACTTGACCTCTTATCTCCCATGGTTGATCAAATCTAAGCACTTGATTCAAGTCAATTTGATTTAATGAATCTCTATTCATTAATTTAAATTGACTCAATGAATCAAATCTAAATTAGACTCATTCAACACTTGAATCAACTTGAGTCTAACTCAATTAGTCTAATTTGGATTACTCTTAATCCAATTTGGTTCATCCCATGAACCTAAACCTCATGGTTCATCATATGAACCTAATCTCCATCTAATTGCCCTTTGTGTGTGACCCTATAGGTTCTTGTAATGTTGGCAATGTCCCTAAACTGATTTAGGAACATAAGCAATGAGCGGTATCTAGCAACACATCATTGCTACCCAAGTTACAAGAATGTTGAGCTTCAACATCACCTTTGTGACTACTAATTGTGACTCTCACAATATGTGACAATGTCTCTCTATCCTTGACATCTAGATTGACCAATTGAGGCAAAGACCGTGTCATCCTCGGTACAATCTATATCTTGAACTCCAAGTAGACTCACTCTAATCAAATGAGCTCAATATCTCATATTGACTCATTTGGGCATGGTCATGCACTTCGTGGTCTCACTCTATCAAGAATAACGATGTCACTCCCGTCATATAGGAGGGATAGATCCCATCTACATCATTCACATCCCTCCACATAATTTGTTACATACCCAGTAATCGCCTTTATAGTCCACCCATTTACGGGTGACGTTTGACGAAGCCAAAGTATGCAACTCCTTATGTAGGGAACCATGGTGACTTCAGGTCTATGAACTAATAGTCATACTAATAGTCACATGAGAAAGTATATGACACTCATATAATGATCCATGATACTTTCTTATGGCGGGTCATTCAGTATACATTCTCCAATGCTTATCCATATGTCAATTTGATATCTCATATCCATGACTTGTGAGATCAAGTCATCATGTTAACCTACATGCTAGTCTCTACGCATTAACATTGTCCCTGAATGTTAATACTTGACTAGGAATGATTAAGAGTAGTGTTCTCTATATCATCTCATTATCAATTCAACCAATCGATTGATATAGATAAGAACCTACTACTCAAAGACGTTATTATATTTAGTTATTTGGCACGAATACAAGTAAATATAATAACCATGCCTTTATAAATAGGAATATGATACAATAAAGTCCATACAACAATCATCACATGATTGGCTCTAGGGCTTTCACTAACAATCTCCCACTAGCACTAGTGTCAATCACCGTAGTATCTAATACCCAATGACCTAGTGTGACCATCATGCTTTTTCTATGCCAAAGCCTTGGTCAAGGGATCTGCGATGTTTGCCTCTGTGGGTACTCTGTAAATCTTTACATCTCCTCTATCAATAATCTCTCGAATGAGATGGAAGCGTCGTAGTATATGTTTGGTCTGCTGGTGTGAGCGAGGTTCCTTAGCCTGCGCAATCGCTCCATTGTTGTCACAATAGAGCTCTATGGGATCTGCAATGCTAGGAACCACCCCAAGCTCAATAATGAACTTACGGATCCAAACTGCCTCCTTTGCTGCCTCAGATGCAGCGATATACTCGGCTTCTGTTGTAGAATCAGCAACTGTGTCTTGCTTCGAACTCTTCCAGCTCACAGCATCACCATTCAAGAAAAACATGAACCCTGACTGTGATCTATAATCATCCTGGTCAGTTTGGAAGCTGGCATCGCTATAACCCTTTACAGCTAGCTCCTCATCACCTCCAAATATCAAGAAATATTCTTTAGTCCTTCTCAAGTACTTAAGAATATTCTTGACTACTATCCAGTGACGCTCACCTGGATCTGACTGGTATCTACTCGTTATGCTCAAAGCATACGAGACATCAGGACGAGTACATAGTATGACATACATGATAGATCCTGTAGCAGATGCATAAGGGATCTTATCCATGTGGTCTCTCTCCTCTCTAGAAGAGGGACTTTGAGTCTTCGAAAGACTCACACCATGTGACATCGGCAGAAGTCCCTTCTTGGAATTCTGCATGGAAAACCGTAGTAATACCGTGTCAATATATGTACTCTGACTTAGGCCAAGCAATCTCTTAGATCTATCTCTATAGATCTTGATGCCTAGAATACAGGCTGCTTCACCTAAGTCCTTCATTGAGAAGCATATCCCCAGCCAAGTCTTCACAGACTATAGCGAAGGGATGTCATTCCCAATGAGTAGTATGTCATCCATGTACAATATAAGGAAGACAACTGTATTCCCATTAACCCTCTTGTAGACATAGGGTTCATCTTCATTCTTGATGAAACCAAACTGTTTGATCGCATTATCGAATTGAAGATTCCAACTTCGAGAAGCTTGCTTTAGCCCATAAATGGACTTTTGCAGCTTGCATACTTTCCCAGTATACCGTGGATCTTCAAAACCCTCAGGTTATGTCATGTACACATCCTCGAGTAAGTTTCCATTCAGAAATGCGGTTTTGACATCCATTTGCCAGATCTCAAAATCGTGGTATGCTGCAATAGCAAGCATGATCCGAATGGACTTAAACATCGCCACTGGAGAAAAGGTTTCATCATAGTCAATACAATAAATTTGCTTGAAACCTTTAGCCATCAATCGGCCCTTATAGGTATGTGTAAGTCCATCCATGTCAGTCTTTCTCCTAAAGACCCACTTACACCCAATGGGTTTGACCCCTTCTGGTGGATCAACCAAAGTCCATACTTGGTTGGTGTACATGGATTCCATCTCGGATCTCATGGCTTCTAGCCATTTCTCAGAATCTGGGCTCATCACAGCTTCCTGATAGGAGGTAGGCTCATTCTCAATGAGCATAACGTCATCATGGTCAGACAAGAGAAATGAGTATCTCTCAGGCTGACGACGTACCCTATCAGACCTGCGAAGAGGTTGGTCTACTTGAACAGGTGGTTGTTCCACAACTCTTTATGCAACAATCTCATCACCCATAACACTTTGTGGTTCCTGTTCAACCTCTATCAAGGCCTCAGTGCTATGGTCCTTATCTTGAATTTCTTCAAGATCAAACGTACTCCCACTAGTTTTTCTAGAAACAAAATCCCTTTCTAGAAAAACCTCAGTCTTTGCCACAAACACTTTGTGCTGACTGAGAATGTAGAAGTAATATCCCTTTGTATCCTTGGGATATCCAACAAAATAGCACCTATCAGATTTGGGTCCTAGTTTTCTGAGACTTGACGTCGAACGTAAGCCTCACAACTCCAAATCCTCATGAAAGTCATCTTGGGATTTCTCCCTGTCCATATCATATATGGTGTATTTATCACATCCTTGAATGGTACACGGTTAAGGGTGAAGGCTACTGTGTCTAGAACATATTCCCAAAAGGATATAGGAAGATCTGTGTGACTCATCATAGATCGTACCATATCTAATAGGGTACGATTCCTCCTTTCGGATACACCATTCCACTGTGGTGTTCCAGGAGGAGTGAGTTGGGATAGAATCCCACACTCAGCCAGATAGTCACGAAACTCATGGCTAAGGTATTCACCACCTCGATCTGATCAAAGTATCTTAATACTCTTGTCAAGCTGGTTTTGTACTTCATTCTTGAATTCTTTGAACTTTTCAAAGGATTCTGATTTATGTGTCATGAGATACACAACCATATATACTAAAGTTATTAGTAAATGTAATGAAATACATGTAACCACCTCTAGAAGCAACATTGAAAGTGCCACATACATCACTATGTATAAGTCCTAACAAATCTGTTGCTCTTTCGCTGTGTCCACTAAAGGGAGTCTTGGTCATCTTGCCTAAAAGGCAAGACTCGCATGTCTCATATGATTCAAAATCAAATGAGTCTAGCAGCCCATCCTTATGGAGCTGAGATAAGCGACTCTCATTTATGTGACCTAAGCGACAATGCCAGAGATAGGTTTGGTTCAACTCATTTGACTTGAACCTTTTGGTACTTATGTTATAGATAGGGCTCTCTAAGTCTAGAAAGTAGAGTCCGTTCATTAGAGGTGCACTACAATAGAACATATCATTTAAATAAACTGAACAACATTTGTTCTTTATTATAAATGTAAATCCTTTCTTGTCCAAATAAGAAATAAAAATTATGTTCTTAGTTAAGGCAGACACATAACAACATTCATCTAATTCTAGTACAAGCCCAGAGGGTAGAGATAGATCATAAGTTCCTACAGCAACAACAGCAACTCTTGCTCCATTGCCTACTCGTAGGTCCACCTCGCCCTTTGTCAATGCCCTGCTATTTCTTAGCGCCTGCACATTGGTACAAATGTGAGATGCACATCCAGTATCTAATACCCATGATGAAGAAATAGATAGATTGACTTCCATAACATTTATACCTGAAGTAGAAGTCTCACTTCTCTTATTCTTAAGATCTTCCAGGTAAGCTTTGCAGTTATGCTTCCAGTGTCCAGCTTCCTTGTAGTGGAAGCAAGTCCTTTCCTTGGCCACCCCTCCTTTGGGTTTTAGTTCCTTGCCTTTGCCCTTGGCTTGGGACTTTCCCTTACCTTTAAGCTTGCCCTTGCCTTTCTTCTTTTGCACCATCAAAATGGAGTTAGATTTTCCCTTCTTAAGGTTGAGCTCAGCAGTTCTCAACATGCTGAGCATCTCAGGCAGTGGCTTATCAATTTCATTCATGTTGTAATTCATGACAAATTGATTGTAGCTTTGTGGCAAAGACTGCAAGATCAAGTCAGTGGCTAGTTCTTGGCCAAGGGGGAATCTCAATCTCTGTAGATTTTCTATGTACCCAATCATCTTGAGTACTTATGGACCTACGTGAGTCCCATCTTGCATTTTGGAGCCAAACAATGCCTTAGAGACTTCATATCTCTCATGCCTTGCTTGTCCTTGATATAGTTGATGAAGATGTTCACCCATATCATAAGCATTCATGAACTCGTGTTACTTCTGAAGCTCAGAGTTCATGGTCGCAAGCATTAGACATGACACATCTAATGTATCATCTTGATGCTTCTTGTAAGCATCTTTATCAGCTCGCGAGGCAGTGGCAGAAGGTGCCTCCGGAATGGGCTGCTCCAGAACGTACAGTTTCCTTTCTTGGGTGAGAATGATTCTCAGGTTCCTGTACCAGTCCAGGAAATTTGCTCCATTGAGCTTGTCCTTCTCAAGGACAGAACGTAGAGAGAGAGTGTTCGTGTTTGTCGACATAGTAATCTACAACATACAATGCAGAGAATTAATATCATATTCATTTTATCATTTAATTAGGCCTTTAATCAAATGATGCTCCCACTGAATTATAGGAATTTTGTAGAATCGAGTTATGGATGTGGTCAAACCACATTACTAGATTCATACAAACTAGCTATAATTCCTACAGGACAAGATCCATATCATACTAAGCCTTGAGTTAGCTTTGGCTAAATTGCCTAAGACTTAGTATGATCGGTGGGTAACAGATTACCGATTACATCTCTATGCAACTCTTGTTTATAGGATCAAGACCCATATTTACAAAAGACCTTGAGTTAGCTTTGGCTAAATCGCCCAAGATTTAGTGTAAATGCGATCTTATCCTATCTTTCCAACGGTTGGAATATGCCTATAGTTCTACTCGATCCAATTGAGTTAACTAGTTTCACTCAATCTAATTGAGCTTACTCTAACCCAAGTTGTGATAGGTGGGACCAAGATTGTCCCTCCGCACCCTACCAAGATAATATGTGTTGCTCTGCTTTGGCAGATTCAACAACTACAAATGATTGAGGTAGTGATGGGTATCAAGGACTTGGTAGGCATTTACGAGTTGATTCGATTAAGATCTAATCTAATTGTAATGTGTATCATATACGCATTGAGACCTTTATTATTCTATACTAGCATGCATCACATACATACAAGCATTATTCTAGCATGCATCATATGCATACAAGAAAAATATCCTAGCATGCATTATATACATACAAGCATTATTCTACTAGCATGCATCACATACACACAAGCAAAATCAAATATATATATATATATATATATATATATATATATATATATATATATATATATATATATATATATATATATATATATATATATATATATATATATATATATATATATATATATATATATATATATATATAATTAAGTGTGATGTGGTCATGGCCCTACTACGATCTTCTCAAGCCAATGAGAAGATCTTACGGTCAACCTAGAGCTAGCTGCTTCTCCAAGCGCTTCCTTTGACCGCCATGTGTCGTCGGCACCCTTCTCGTAACTTCGTCTAAAAGTGGACTTTCCACCGCTCCATTTTGTAGATTACAAATATGAAACTCGAGTTACATTCAAGTCTAAAACTATTTACAACTAGAATTTCAAAAGAAGAGGTACGACGCACAGGTCGCATACCCTATACAACATGCACAACCATAAAAATGGCATGCAGGCCGTATTATGAATTACAACACATCATCATCCAATCATATTGGGGTTCTTGGGCCATGACCATCACAGAATTATACATAATTCTAAATTATGTATTTTTACAGAAAATTTCTATAATTTTTCTTATTTTTTTTTTCAATTTTATGAGTCATCTCTCCGTAACGGTCCCGCTAAGCGGTTTCCGGGCGCGATCGCGGGATAAGGCCCCTTTCGGGGATAGGGGCAGCGCCCCTACTCACAAAATAAACTTTGCGAGTGTCCCTACTACGATTTTACAGCGACTTAAGTCACTATCTCAAAAACCTAAAGCGAGAACTCATCGTTTCGGAGAGTTTTTCTCGGTGGTTGAAGCCTACAAGTGTCCCAACACTTGTTGCTTCGACTCTTTGAGAAAAATATCCAAAAATTCTATATAAATAGGAAATTTACAGAAACTTAAAAATCTGTAATTTTTATATCTAATACAAAAACTACAAAAAATAAACACATACATGCTTCGCACGTGGCTCTGATACCACTGTTGGGTTTTTCCGAGCCGCAAAAATTACTTTTTGCGTTGCGGAAACCTCGGAAGCCCTGCCACGGATCCGTGCGAAGTATAACAAATAAAACTAACATGTATGTGTTTACTACCTTTAGATCTACTCTAGATCTACATGATAAGAAATTACCCTTGAAGCGAAGCCCTTCGCTTATCCCGCTCGTCCAAATGGATTGCCGGAACTCAAGAGTGTCAAGTGCACACTCCTCTATTGGTATCCACACAAACAATAGGTGGAGAAAAGAAAATCTTGAGTGTGCTAGCACTCCTTGAAGGTCTCAGCAAAGTGGAGGATTGGGAGAGAACTTGAGTGGAGCAAGGAAGAAGATGAAGTTGGAGTTACCACACAAATGAATTTCCACCATCAAGCCTCCTCAAGTGGCCAACCACTTATTTGGGAGTTACATGCATGCATGTAATTCCAAGAGACAATGGCTCTTGGTCTCCCTCATGAGGTGGCACCCCATGATAAGTCCATGATGATGTGGAACACCATCATTGGCCGGCCCACATGCCATGTCACCATGACATGGCAATTGGTCAAGTCAAAATTGACCATTCATCTTCCCTCTCAAGTCATGTCAAACTTGACCTCTTATCTCCCATGGTTGATCAAATCTAACCACTTGATTCTAGTCAATTTGATTTAATGAGTCTCTATTTATTAATTTAAATTGACTCAATGAATCAAATCTAAATTAGACTCATTCAACACTTGAATCAACTTGAGTCTAACTCAATTAGTCTAATTTGGATTACTCTTAATCCAATTTGGTTCATCCCATGAACCTAATCCTCATGGTTCATCATATGAACCTAATCTCCATCTAATTGCCCTTTGTGTGTGACCCTATAGGTTCTTGTAACGTTGGCAATGTCCCTAAACCGATTTAGGAACATAAGCAATGAGCGGTATCTAGCAACACATCATTGCCACCCAAGTTACAAGAATGTTGATCTCCAACATCATTTGTGACTACTAATTGTGACTCTCACAATATGTGACAATGTCCCTCTATCCTTGACATCTAGATTGACCAATTGAGGCATAGACCATGTCATCCTCGGTACAATCTATATCTTGAACTCCAAGTAGACTCACTCTAATCAAATGAGCTCAATATCTCATATTGACTCATTTGAGCATGGCCATGCACTTCGTGGTTTAACTCTATCAAGAATAACGATGTCACTCCCGTCATATAGGAGGGATAGATCCCATCTACATCACTCACATCCCTCCGCATAATTTGTTACATACCCAATAATCGCCTTTATAGTCAACCCATTTATGGGTGACGTTTGACGAAGCCAAAGTATGCAACTCCTTATGTAGGGAACCATGGTGACTTCAGGTCCATGAACTAATAGTCATACTAATAGTCACATGAGAAAGTATATGACACTCATATAACGATCCATGATACTTTCTCATAGCGGATCATTCAGTATACATTCTCCAATGCATACCCATGTGTCAATTTGATATCTCATATCCATGACTTGTGAGATCAAGTCATCGTGTTGACCTACATGCTAGTCTCTATGCATTAACATTGTCCCTGAATGTTAATACTTGACTAGGAATGATTAAGAGTAGTGTTCTCTATATCATCTCATTATCGATTCAATCAATCGATTGATATAGATAAGAACCTACTACTCAAGGACGTTATTATATTTAGTTATTTGGCACCAATACAAGTAAATATAATAATCATGCCTTTATAAATAGGAATATGATACAATAAAGTCCATACAACAATCATCACATGATTGACTATAGGGCTTTCACTAACAATTCTGCCGGTTGATGCTGCCAATTATGATAATTTTGACAACTTTCACATTGTTGTACTTACTGGATAGAATCCTTTTTTAAAGTAGGTCAAAAATAATCAGTCAATAATACCTTTCGAGCTAAGGATCGATATCCTATGTAACTTCCACTAGCTCCTTCTTGTATCTCTCGTAACACATAATTTGCTTCTGTCTTTCCTAAACATCGTAATAAAGGTTTAGCACTAGTTCTCTTATATAGAATTTTTTTCAACATACAAAAATGAATTACCTGTTGTTTAAATTGATAAGCCCACATAGAATCCTTAACACCTCTCTATCTTGAAAAAATGAAATCAATTCTTTTCTCCAATCCTCTCCTACCAACTCCTCTGATTTTTCTCCCTGAGATAATAATTCAATCTGTGCGATTACATCTTGAGTACTCCAGTTTCCTAAAGAACAAGCTAATTGAGTTAATTCATCATCCCTCTGATTTTCTACCCGAGTGGTCTTTTTTAACAATACCTCTGAGAAGTACCCCTTAGCTTTTTCTACTAATTTACAATAATTCCTATATTTATCATCTTTAACTTCAAATCCCCTACTTATCTGTTGTACCACCAATTGAGAATCCATATGCACTACTATCCACTCAACCCCTACATTCTTAGCAGCTTGCAGAGCTATAAGTAAAGCTTTATACTCAACCTCATTGTTAGATGCTCTAAAATGCCATCTGAGTGTTAATTTAACCTCTTCCCCTTGCGGTGAAATCAAAATTACCCGGACTCAACAACCTTCTTTTTTAAAGGACCCATCTGCATATATGATCCATAGATCCGACTCCTCCTTATGTATAGTTTCTACCAAAAAGTTAGCCAATGCTTGGGTCTTAATAGAGGTGTGAGGTTGATACGTAATATCATACTTACTAAGCTTAGTAGCCCATTTAATGAGTTTCCTAGTAGCCTCCGAATGAGTAAGTATTCTACCTAAAGAAGTATAAGTAAGTACTACTAATGGATGTGATAAAAAATAAGGTCGTAGTCTCTGATCAGTTAAAACTAATCCCTAAGTTAACTTCTCTAGATTAGTATAACGAACTTTAGGTCCTTTTAACAGATAACTGATATAATAAATTAGATGCTGCTGATCCTTATCCTGTAGGACTAATATTGAACTAACAGTAACCTCAGAAAGAGACAAGTATACCCACAACATTTCCCTGGACTGAGGCTTAGCTAAAAAAGGTGGCTCGGATAAATACTCTTTTAAAGATTAAAAAGTCATATCGCAATGCTCTTCCCATTGAAACCGAGTGGCTCTTTTCAATATCTTAAAAAGGGAAGACTTCTATCTGCCGATCAAGATATAAATTGAGACAAAGCAGTAATTCTTCCTAACAACCTTTGCACTTCCCTTAAATTTTTTAGAGATTGCATTTGCTGAAAAGCATCAATCTTACTAGGATTAGTTTTTATGCCCCACTAAGTAACTACATACCCCAAGAAACGTTCCTGTGTGACTCCAAACACACATTTTTCTGGATTAAGCTTCATTTTATATCTACGTAAAGTACTAAAAGTTTCTTCCAAATCATGTATCAACTGCTCGAGCTGTAAAGTTTTAACCAGAATATCATCAACATACATCTCCACATTCCTTCCTAATTGTTTTTCAAAGATTTTATCCATTAGCCTTTGATTAGTAGCCCTAACATTCTTCAATCCAAAGGGCATAACAATGTAATAGAAAGTTCCTTCAGTTATAATAAAGCTAGCCTTATCTTGATCTTCCAATGCCAATGGTATCTGGTAATATTCTTGATAGGCTTCCATCATTGAAATAAATTGATGTCCCATAGTAGAGTCTACTAACTGATCTATACGAGACAAAGGATAACAATCTTTAGGGCAGACCTTCTTAAGATCATGAGAATCTACATACATTCTCTATTTCCTTGATGGCTTAGGCACCAACACTACATTAGACAGCCAGGACGGATAATGTACCTCCCTAATATGTCCTTCTTTCAGTAATTTATGCACCTCCTCCTTAATGATAACATCCTTTCCAGCTTCAAAATGTCAACATTTCTACTTTATCGGCGTTACAGTAGGTAAAATATACAACGTATGCTCCCTGACAGTAAGATCAATTCCTACTAAGTCCTGTGGTGACCATGCAAAGATATCAACATTTTTAACAAGATATTTTATTAAAGAAGCTTTAATCTGTAAAGGAAGATCCCTAGCTATAAATGTAATATGTTCATCACACTTAGCATCAAGCATAATGGCTTCCTTATCAGATTCTCCTATGTCCTAAGAATCCTCCTTTTGAATGACACATATTGTACTCCCATATTGATTAAATTTTTGAAAGGATTTATTGACAACTTTCCCCTTCTGTCCTATTTGAATAACATCTACATAACACCTCCGAGAAAGTTGTTGATCACCTCTAACTTCTCCCACTTTATTTCTGGCAGGAAACTTAATCTTTTGATGATAAGGAGAAGTCACTACCTGAAAACTTTCCAGAACAGGTCGACCCAAAATAGCATTATAGGAAGAGGGCATATCTACCACTATTTTCCTCCTTGGTTCTTCTCCTAGAGACAATGACAATTTAATTTGACCCATCGGCTGCACTTCATGACCAGAAAACCTAAACAAAGAAGTGTCGACTAGTTGTAAATCATTCATACTTACTCCCATTTTCTCCAGTGCAGACCAATATAAAATATCTACTGAGCTGCCCAGATCCACAAAAACTCTTCCCACATTAAAATTAGAAATAAGAGCTCGAATTACTAAAGCATCAATATAAGGAGTTATTACCCCCTCAAAATCACTAGGACCAAAACCCAAAACAAATCCTCTTGTTCTAGTCAAAGTTTTTACAACTATACATTCTTCCCGACTATGTCTTTTTCGAGCCCTATTTGAATCCCCATTAGTGGAATTCCCAGAGATCATGTTAATAGCACTTCTTATAGGAGGTTGGCCTACAGGCATTATTCTATTAGAAACTATTTCCCTTGGTTGAAAAGATTGTAAAGGTTGGGTAATAGGGGGTCTCAATTAATTTCCTCATATCTAGCCCAAGACCTTTGCTGATATGGAGTTGGATTCATGATCATATTCCTAATTCGAGGATGAACCCCCATAATTCTCTGTAACTCAGAATCTAACTGTTGACAATCTTAAGTATTATGTTCATAATCTTGATAGTAAGAACAAAAAGTAGAAGATGGTAATCTCCTAAGCCCTCTAGTAGCTCCCAAGGGTCTTCTCAATAACTGTTGCTCTTCACATATATTCATAGCTCGTTCCTTAGAAACGTGCAACTGAGGAACATACATAGATCTTTCCCTCAAGGGATGAGCAGGCCTCACCCATTCAACTCATCATTCTGGCATTTCTATCATTAGATAATCCCGAGAATCTTGTCGAGACTTCTGAGCATCTTCTAGATTAATAAATTTCTTGGCTCTAGATAGTAAGACATCAAAATCCACAGGAGGCTTCTTAGCTAAAGATTTGAAGAAGTCTCCTTCCCTTATCCCTTGAGCAAATGCTCCCACTATCATGCTAGGTTCTACAACAGGAATTTCTCATGTTGACTAAGTAAATCTCTGCACATATTACTGAAGAGTTTCCTATTCTCTCTGCTTAAGGTTAAAAAAACTCAATGGTTGAGGAAGATATTTTTTAGAACTAGAAAAATGTCTTTGAAATAATGTTGAGAAATCTTTAAATGAAGCAATACTTTGTGATTTTAAAGTATTAAACCATTGCAGGGTAGACCCTACTAATGTAGTAAGAAACACTCGACACTTAACTCCATCTGTGTAACACTATAATAATACTGTATTTTCAAATCTTCCCAAATGATTTTTAGGGTTAGAAGTGTTGGGAGTATGAGGAATACAATCAAAGTCCCACATTGGTAAGACATGGAAAAGATTATGTGTTTATAAGATGAAAAGATATCTCCATTGGTATGAGGCCTTTTGGGTAAAGCCCAAAAAACAAAACCATGAGCGCTTTAGGCCCAAAGTGGACAATATCATGTCATTGTAGAGATATGTGAATCTTATAGGCACTAACAAGAAGAGCCAGTGTACTCAGGCATATGAGGAATAAGAAAATGGCGAGGTAAATCCTCATTCAAAATGTCCTTCATAAAGGGATTTTGCTCTTCAATTCTTAAGATATTAGTTACAAAGGGAAAACCCCTCTCAGATTGTTCTCCCCCAAGAGGAGCTACATACTCTTTCTTCCCCTTTGATTGCTTACGAACATGAGAAGAATCCTTCTTTGGACGAGAGAATCTGACTACTTCCTCTTCAGAATCATCATCAGAGGTATCATCTTCTTTCACCTCTCTAAGCACAATTCATTATAACATCTGATCCATCATTGCAACTACCACTTGCATGAGGTCCTCCTTACACATGGGCTCGCGATGCCTTCTACTGGTACCCGCTTAGAGGTACTAGACACAAATTTCTCCTCCTCCCTCGACCCCTTCATTTCCCTCCTAGTATTCACCATCACAACTTTTTGTTCAGGTTCCTATAGACTGCGCCAATTTGATGGTGTCCTCTTCTTTGGCCTGCCTAGATCCTCTTCTCCCTCCTTAAGCGAACTCTCTGATCACCTCGGATCCTCCCACTGGAAGCCATATCTGTCACTTAAAAGAGAATGTTAAGGGTGGGGTGGCTTCCCGGCACGACCCCTCCGACTCTCAAGTTAGAACTGATAGAATGAAAAAGTAGAATGTAGAAGAAGAAGTGAGAAGAGATCTTTGAGGTACCGAATAGAGAAGAAAGAATCATCCCCCATTCCTTCCACCTCTGCCCCCTTTTATATAAGATTCATACAGCCTTTGTTTGTAGTAAATTTACTTTAATGCCATTGCCAACCTATCAAGATGCAATCGTTTCTCCCGCTCCTTTTTAAAATAACTCCTCTTGCACTCTCCACCTGCCCCTTATTTTTCTTGCTAGTCGTTAATCAAATAAACAAATAAATAAATAAAATATCTCATGTCAACAATATTCTTTATTCAAGAACCTCCTCATCATCTCCTATACCCAAAAATACCCATATCCCCTTCTCTGCCTAATTCAGAAAGTGCGCAAGGCATATATTGTTAGGAATATTGTAACGGCTAGAGGGGGGTGAATAGCGTAGATGAAATTCGATCTCGTTCATGTCTACAATTTCGTTAGCGCAGCGGAATACAGATAATGATAACAATAACGAAATAGACAACAAGCTAACACAATGATATAACGTGGTTCGGAACCGCACGGTTCCTACTCCACGGATCGAGCACTAAAGAGCCCTAGTGATGCACACACACTCACTAATGATAAACACTCCTTCTCGACACAAGTCAGAGGCGGAGAAACCCCGTACAAACATTTATAACAATAAATGAAAGGAATACAAGCAATATACAATGTAAATACGAAATACAAGTAAAGAAAAGACTTTACAACACTTGTTTTGATTGCTTGAATGCTTGGTTGCTTGCTTGCACTTAGAGACCTGATTTGCACCAACAAATCGCCCCAATAGCCCTCAAGAACCGATAGCAAAATCCTCCATCACGAGCTCCTTATAAAGCTTCAACCTGTGCTGGAAAAGGTCGATCAGTCGACTGATCGGGACCATCAGTCGACTGATCACACTATTGCTGTGAGACAACGGTGTAATCCACGCAGGAAAAATCCAACGGCTAGGACATCAGTCGACTGATCATGAACATCAGTCGACTGATTAGCCATAACTCATTGCCGTCTCGTGATCGGTGAGACTCCGATCGTGGCGAAAATCCGAGAATCGATCGATGATCACATAATCGGCCAGCCTAACTGATGGCGATCGCTAGGCCACTTCCCGCAGTCAAACCCTAGTTGACTTGGTCGGTCAGCCACATGGCATCGATCGGATGACACACCTCAACCATGAGGTTTTAACCCAAGTATGGTTCCCCCATACTTGCTAGACCACCCTTAGCCTAGACCTAAGCCTTCTAGCCACCTCCATCAGCCTCACGCCTCTCGGATCCCTCCAAGTCATCCATGACTTGTTCATCCATTGCGCTAGCCTTCAGGTGGTTCCATCGGCTATGTCATGCTAACGGTGTCTACACCGCCAAGGCACATTGGACTTACACTGCCAAGACTCCGCTTGGACTTTACGCCGCCAACCATTGGACTTATGCTGCCAAGACTACCGCTTGGACTTTACGCCGCCAATATCAATCCCCTTGGACTTCTAATGCCAACCCATGTTGGACTTTCCATGCCAAGACCATGCTTGGACTTTCTATGCCAAGACCATGCTTGGACTTTCCCAAATGCCAAGACCATGCTTGGACTTTCCCTTGCCAACCCATGTTGGACTTTTACATTGCCAAGACCATGCTTGGACTTTCCATGCCAAGAACTCAAGACTTGGACTTACCATGACAATTACATTGTCATATGTTTTTGTCGAAACATCAAAACACATCAAAACATCACTCGAGCCAAACTCGAGTCCTGGTCAATCGTGACCTGGGCCGATTGCACCAACAATCTCCCCCTTTTTGATGTTTGACAAAAACCAAACAAATTATTGAGTTAGAACACTAACTCAAATCCCTTACCAATTATCCCAAATTGGTAAATACTCTCCAAATGTTCTCCCCCAAACATTCTCCCCCTTTTTGACTAACATCAAAAAGGTTTTCTCTCCAAGGAGGTCAATGTCTCATGTCCCAATGAGATCTTACAATCTCCCCCTTGATCCAAAAATACTTAGGATGCCTACCATCTTCCTAGTGATAAGTCCAATATCACTCAAGAGAGGCAATCCCATTTACTCTCCCAATTTCCAAATTGGGTCTCTCAAAGGTCCCATCAATTTCCTAATTGATGTCATATTCTCCCAATAACTTCTCCTTTTCAAAGAGAAAAACACATCCATCATCCCAAGATGGATACCTCCCCCTAAAGGCTTGCTCCCCCTTGACCATTGCACCAACAATGTCCTTGGGAAGCCCCTAAGCCAATAGGAACTCTAAACCATCAAAATTAAGGTTCTAAGTTCAACATAGAACTTTCTAACTCCTTAAAATTGATACAAACCCTAAATACTTCTCCTAATCCATATCCAATGGATTTTCACCCTTTATAATGCTTCCCAAAGCATATCCTAGGGTTAGGAGTGATTAGGGACCATAACCGTAGCTGAAATAGGGTTAAACAACTTTGATAACCCCGAAATCAGGCTATCGGTCGACTCTGATCGATACGGTCGATGATGTGTCCATCACCTGACCGCACGAGGCAACGATCGAAATGATACAAGCTGCAATCGAGTCCAACGCTGCCCATCACCGATCAGATCGAGCCGATCGATAATCGAAACCTGATTTTTCAGAAATCAGACTCAACTTTTGGAAATTCATAAGTAATTCTACGTAAATCAAAAAATCACGAAACTTGATACGTATATTACTTATCACACATACAATCAGTGAAAAATTTTGGAAAAATATTTTTACCATCGAAATAGGAGATTGATACAAAATCCAAAAGTGATTGAAAACTTTAAAGTTTAAGCTCACTTTGTATCAATCTTATCAATGGTGATTGCTATCAAAAGATAGGCTTCACCAAGGTTTTTCAAAATGATTTTTAAAATGTTTTTGAAAGCCTATTTTGAACCATAATTTACTGGCTAAATAACATAGCTTGTATATTAGCGTTTCTTATGATTCTTGGTGATAATTAGAATAAGTTTGAGTTCATCTAGATGCACTACCCATACACCTTGAACCTAACTTATTATCCTAGCATCTCACATGTATCTAGGATGTATAAATATACATACATGTCAATGTGATGTGAGATGTGGGTTTGGGTTCACTTTATCTATGGTTTCATGCATTTCCTAGGCAACCCTACTTGATTCCTTTATAAATGGGACTTCAAGTCATTCCATAGTCCTTAAATCAATTTCAACCAATTGCCTTAAATGCATGAATGATTATGGCATTAGAAATGATATAAATAAGCATATGCTCATAATCATGATGTCATGGCATAAGATGAAATTTAAGAACACATGACATCTAAAATAATCCTAAGCAATAACATGACATGGTATATGATAGGATGCAATTTCATGTCATGATATATCAACTTTCATAAGCAATACAATCATACAAGTACTCATCCAAACACACAAGATTTTCATAAACAAAAATTTCATTTAACTTAAAAATTTTAGTCTTTTACATTCAAAATCGAGATTGGCTATGCTCAATCTCACTACAGAAACTGACAACAAAAGAAAATCTAACATCCTAAATATCTAATCGTCTGCAGGAGGTGGCGGTGGAGGAGGCTGCTGACTCAGGGTCCAGGCCCGCATCATCTCTAACATATCGAGCTGACACTGCTCGATGCGGCTCTGGGACTCCTCCATCCGATCCAGACGTGCGCCGAAGGAAGCCTGGCCTGCCAATAACTCTGACAGCCTAGCGTCAACCGACTGCTGATAGTCCTGAAATCTGGACTCCAGCCGGCCACGACGATCATCTGATGGACCCGCCGCTGATGCATCTGCAGGCATCTGATCGTCCTCATCAGCGGCGTCTACATCCTCGTAGTCCTCTGCTGCATCTCTGGGTACTGGAGGATGCTCTCTGCGTGCCCTGGGTGGTGGTCGTGGCGCCAACTCCATCTGGTCAGGCCCCATCCGTAGCTTTGCTAACGAGAAGTTACGAACTGATATACAGTCGTACACCTCCGATAGCGCTCTCAGAGAACCCCTGTGGATGTTGACGCCTACGGACTCTAACCATGCGGTAATGATATGACCAAAAGGCATATACACTTTCCCTTGTACAGGGGAAATGAAATGCACAATGCAGTGGAACATGTTTAATGCAAAGTTAATATCTAACCTATGACGCATGGCGTATAGTAGAAAGAGATGGGGAGGCCGAATCTTGGCCAGACCCCGAGTGACAATGGGAAGAAAACACCCAACAATGACCTTGTAAAGGACATTGTCAGTCTGTAACTCAGTGATAGGAAATAAGTTTTGGGCCGGTGGACGAGGATAACCAAAAATGTGCTCATGCATGGACTCCATAGAGATATGGGCAAAGGGCTCTGGTAAAGGGAAATCCATGGTAGGGTAACAGATAAAAGTGTCATCTGAGGGCTTACACTCGAGAAACTCCTGCAGTATCGCAGGAGTGAACTCTAACTCGCATTTTGCAATGCGAGTAGTGTAAGTAGGTCCGTCATCCACTTTCTTTAGGTTTTGATAAAATTCGTCGTTAATAGGATGGGTGCATAGGACAACTTTCATGAGACTATAGTATGAAATTAACTCCATGACATCACTACACTGACGGTTGAAAAAATCCCTGTCGATGTACCTAACCAACATTGGTTGGTACAATCGAGATTCACCCTCAGGTTGATCGTTCCTACGGGCTCTCCTATTATGAATGCAATGTATGATATGACATGCAAGGGCAATAATACATGATTAGATAAACCTAAGTTATAACGGAAATGAAAATTAGGGCTTGGGTAAAAAAATGTTACTTAGGTGTCATTTGAAGGTGTGGCCGGAGAGGAAACTCAGATGTTGCTGGGGGGTCACCGGAAAACTCGCCGGAGAACTCAGACGCCGGAACCCTAATCGGAACCAAGAAAAATACACCCTAAAACATGTGATCTAGGGCTCAAAACAAGTAAAAAATGGAAGAGGAGAGGGTTATCTATCAAACCTAACCCTTGGGGCGGTTGGCACGGCCGGAAGACTTGGTCGGAGAAGAAGAGCGATCAGAGAGGAGAAGAAGAAGCTGAAGTCGCGTCGCGTGAAGACGCCGAACCCTAGCGGTTCAATTATAACAATGCGTGATCGATCGATGTGGAGCATCACGATCGATAGCGATTTATTACCGGGTTGACCGAGCCGGTCGGATCGATCCGGCTCGGCAATCGATCGAACCTTCGCGACGCTACTGAGCATCACGATCGATGTTGCTCATCACGATCGGTGATGTGCACATCACTCGACTGATGACCCTCGGCCTCGGTGAACAGTACCATCAGTCGACTGATGTATCTCATCAGTCGACTGATGTTCAATCAGTCGAGTCATGAAGCTAGCACTCGACTGATGACCGTATCGTATCACGCTACAGTGTTATCAGTCGACTGATATCTGATTTCCAGTTTTGAAATTCTGAAAATCTCGATTTCTTCATCTAATTGGTTCCATTTTATCATGTTTATCTTGTATATCGAATGTATTGATGTTATTCTTATATTCATATATTTGTTAATGTATTTTTAATGTTTTATTCCATTTTTGCAAACATTAACATTCAATGATTTCCAAATCCTAACATCTCACCCTTTCTAAGTCTTAAAATACACAATCAAGGTAAAAGACTTATTTTGTGAGATGCAATTCATCCTAAACATTCCTTCCATGCAAACATATGGCAAAACATATGAAGCATGGTGAGTACAAGACATCAAGTTGTGTGACACTTGAGTATCGCTCTTGATGTTACTTTTACACGAACTCTTGAAGTGTGCCAACCATCAAAGTTACACACTATGATCTCTAAATCTAGATTGTGACAATTTTGATCATTTTATCAAACTTCTCAATTAGCATTGGCACATCCTAAATCCACCTAGCGTGAGTCAATCACGCTCTTAGGAACCCAAAACCGATTTGAGCTCCTAGGGTTAATTAGGTATTCCTTAGGGATAACCTCCCTAGATACCTTCCTAATGACTTTCCTAGGCTTATTAGCCTTGGTCATTTTGGTCTTTCCTAGGTTAACCTTAGGAATTGCCTTCCTAACAACCTTCTTAGTGGCCACCCTAGGTTTCTTTGAAACCTTGGCCACTAGGCACAAACCTTGGTCAACTCTAGGGATGACTTCCCCATTGACCTTGGTCTTTCTAGACCTAGTTAATGTTCCATAGTCAAATGGAACACTATGATAAGTCACCTTGGACTTAGGTTTGTGACCCAAACCATTCTTGTCCTTGGTTGACTTTTGACTCTTAGGTCCTGAATGTTGACTTTGACTTCTTGACCTAGGAGTTTGACCATTAGACCCTTTAAATTGATTTTGCATAATGTTAAGGGTCTTTTCAAGTTTTTCAAGCCTTGACCTCAAGACTTGATTTTCTTTTTCTAATTGCCCAATTTTAGAATTTTGATTTAAACCATGGGCATTGTACTTCCTAGGCATATGCCTAGTCCATTTAGGGTTAAAACCTAGATGTTCTTGTATTTTCTTAATAGATTTCCTAGGTATGATTTTTCTAGGGACATTAGTCCCAAATTTTTCCTTATTCTTAAGGTGAACATTCTTAGCTCCTAAACAAATATGTTTGTTATTTCTAGCATGCTCTTTATGATACATAGCAAAATTGCTAAAATTAGTTCTAGCATGCTCTTTAACGTTTAAATTAGACGGAGCATTATTTAAATGTACCTTAGGGTTTGCCTTAGTGGCTCCCCCTACTTGTGATGCTCCTTCTTGCCCTTTCTTCTTTCCCCTTGGACATTGACTCCGATAATGTCCCTTTGAGTTGCACTTAAAGCATATAATATGCTCCTTGCTCTTGATACTTGGGGAACCGGCGTCCGTTGACTTTTGTTGACTTTTAGGCGCCGGAGGAGCTTTCTTGACTTTCTTTGGGCACTTACTCTTATAATGCCCAAATTTCCTACACTCAAAACACATAATGTTATTTTTATTTTGACTTGAGGTGTTTGAGTTACCGATGGTGGTGGAGACCGGAATTGGACTTTGGGCTTCTTCATCTTGACCGGATGTCGAAGCTTCTTCTTCTCGATGTTCCGGTATGAAGGTTCTCTCCCCCCCCCCCCCCCTCAATCCTTGAGGTGGATGCTTCTTCCACTTCCTTCACCTCTTCTGACCCGGAAGTTGACTCCTCACTTTCTTGTGAGGATGATGATGATTCTTCTTCGGTCTCCTCCTCTTCCAAGTCTTCTTGGACCGATTCAGGATTGTCGTGGAACTTGATCAACTTGTTCCACAACTCCTTGGCATCCCTATAGCTTCCTAATCTGGACAAAATATCGTTAGGTATCAAATCAATCAACATTTTTGTTACCTAAACGGTTGTCTTGAATTTTTCCCGTTGCTCCTCGGTCCATCTCTTCATCTTGAGGATTTCGCCGTTTTCTCCTCTCGGAGCATCAAAACCTATAGTCACGGCAAACCAATTTTTGATATTTGTCATTAGAAAATATTCCATCCTACCTTTCCAATATGCAAAATGTTCGCGGTTGAAGGAAGGTGGAATGTTGACGTCGTCACCCAATTTTTCTTGGAAATCCATATTCTTCCCTCTAGCTTCTTGACTCCGGGTTGTTAATCCGTAGAAGAGCCCCGGGCTCTGATACCACTTGTTAGGAATATTGTAACGGCTAGAGGGGGGTGAATAGCGTAGATGAAATTCGATCTCGTTCGTGTCTACAATTTCGTTAGCGCAGCGGAATACAGATAATGATAACAATAACAAAATAGACAACAAGCTAACACAATGATATAACGTGGTTCGAAACCGCACGGTTCTTACTCCACGGATCGAGCTCTAAAGAGCCCTAGTGATGCACACGCACTCACTAATGATAAACACTCCTTCTCGACACAAGTCGGAGGCGGAGAAACCCCGTCAAACATTTATAACAATAAACGAAAGGAAAACAAGCAATATACAATGTAAATACGAAATACAAGTAAAGAAAAGACTTTACAACACTTGTTTTGATTGCTTGAATGCTTGGTTGCTTGCTTGCACTTGGAGACCTGATTTGCACCAACAAATCGCCCCAATAGCCCTCAAGAACCGATACCAAAATCCTCCATCACGAGCTCCTTATAAAGCTTCAACCTGTGCTGGAAAAGGTCGATCAGTCGACTGATCGGGACCATCAGTCGACTGATCACACTGTTGTTGTGAGACAACGGTGTAATCCACGCTAGAAAAATCCAACGGCTAAGACATCAGTCGACTGATCATGAACATCAGTCGACTGATTAGCCATCACTCGATCGCTGCCTCGGATCAAGTGAGACTCCATTCGCGGGTCGGAAAATCGAGAATCACCAATCGATCACATAATCGGCCGATCGCTGGTCCATCACCGATCGCTTAAGCAAGGCGATCGCTAGGGTTACTTCCCACAGTCAAACCCTAGTTGACTTGGTCCAGTCGACTGCCACATGGCATCAGTCGACTGACACACCTCAACCATGAGGTTTTAACCCAAGTATGGTTCCCCCATACTTGCTAGACCACCCTTAGCCTAGACCTAAGCCTTCTAGCCACCTCCATCAGCCTCACGCCTCTCGGATCCCTCCAAGTCATCCATGACTTGTTCATCCATCGCGCTAGCCTTTAGGTGCTTCCATCGGCTATGTCATGCTAACGGTGTCTACACCGCCAAGGCACATTGGACTTACGCCGCCAAGACTCCGCTTGGACTTTACGCCGCCAACCATTGGACTTATGCTGCCAAGACTACCGCTTGGACTTTATGCCGCCAATATCAATCCCCTTGGACTTCTAATGCCAACCCATGTTGGACTTTCCATGCCAAGACCATGCTTGGACTTTCTATGCCAAGACCATGCTTGGACTTTCCCAAATGCCAAGACCATGCTTGGACTTTTCCTTGTCAACCCATGTTGGACTTTTACATTGCCAAGACCATGCTTGGACTTTCCATGCCAAGAACTCAAGACTTGGACTTACCATGACAATTACATTGTCATATGTTTTTGTCGAAACATCAAAACACATCAAAACATCACTCGAGCCAAACTCGAGTCCTGGTCAATCGTGACCTGGGCCGATTGCACCAACATATATGTACATCACCAGGGAAATGAACATACTGCTCAGGAAGTATAACTAACAATTCAGGAAATACATTGGTTGCTCAAGGATTACACAGATTGCTCGGGGGATACATAGACTGACTAGGAAAATCACAAACTACCCAACTTCTCCCAAGTACACTCTGGACCATCTACACCGCTTCTTTCTACTTAACACGGGAAATACCCATATAGCTCGGGAATTGAATACACGGCTTGAGAACTACATATATCGATCAGAAAATACATATACTGCTCTGAAAATACATATACCGGCTTGGAGTGAAGCCGGAGAAAGTAGACTTCAGGGCGAGATACGAAGGATGGCGGTGCAGAGCCGTGCGCTTGGTGCATCCAAGGGACGTGGCCGGACGAAGACAACTTCAAAGGTGAGGGACTTCAAGGGATGAGAGTGAGTGAATGTAACCCGGGAAGAGGTAGTGCTCTTAGGTGAAACTTGGCCATTTGGCTAAGTGTCGGATGAGATTTCCCGACACCAGTCGACTGCCATGAAATGGCAGTCGACTGCTATGAGTCGAACGGGGTTCGACTGGTATCTAACTGATGGGGTTTTGGCTCAGCAGTCGATTGTCATATGTTGGCGATCGTTAAGACCATCACGATCGCTAGTGGCGGCCGAATGATCGTCGCGAGGGTTTGGGCAATAACTTCTCGTAGCCGATCGCGGGCCGATTACGAAGGCGCGATGATCGATGGATATATCACCGATCGCTAAGGGTTCCGTTGAACTACAACGGTCGGGATCTGACATTTTCAGAGGTTGTTGTAGTGGCGGCAGTTGACTGCCAAGGGCAGCAGTCGGCTGGTGGCGACCAACGAGAAGAAATCATCCCTCTCTATAAAAAGAGAGGGTGTGGGCTTTTGGATGGCTAATGCTTAAGTCCTAAATGATCATCCAAGTGTCCCACAAGCTTTCAACTCCTTCTCCTAGTTTTCTTTCACATTTATTATAAGAAGGAGTGTTTGGGTTGTAAGAAGGTTTACCTCCACCTTGCATTGGCTAAAGGGAGAGACCAATAGTGAATTGGTTACGGAGTGATTCACCGTGGACGAATCAGACCGTGGATTAGCGGCGAGGCTGTGAACCACGTTATATTTTGGTATTAGCATTGTTTAGTATCTTGCTTGTCTTTATTATAGTTCGTTTGTATTTTTCGTTGCGCTAAATTATTTGTACACAAGCGAATTCCACCATCGAACTAAAGAGGGCTATTCACCCCCTCTAGCCGGCCAACCACATACACATCGATCCCCTACAAGTGGTATCAGAGCCAAGGCGCTTGTTGAGGACTAACCGTCAACACAAGAAATATATCAAGAGATGGCCGGCTCAAACATTCATCCACCAAAGTTTGAAGGAGAATTCTCTTGGTGGAAAAAGAGAATGGAGGTATTTTTCGAAACCGATTTCGAAATTCTTTTAATTATGGAAAATGGTTTCAAAATGCCTAGGGATGAAGAAGGGGAGCCATTGGAAAAATCAAGGTGGAGCAAGAGGCAAAGGGAAGAGTACTTGGCAAACTCAAAAGCCAAACATCATCTCTACAATGTACTCCCCCAACAAGAAGTGAATCGGATTGGGGAATGCTCTAGCGCCAAGGAGATGTGGGAGAAACTAATAGAGATTCATGAAGGCACATCCGAGGTGAAGCTAGCAAGGAGAGATGTCCTTCGCTCCCAATTATCCAATATCAAACTCGAAAAGGGAGAGAAGGTAAAATCCCTACACTCTAGATTTAAGGAAATTCTAACCGGTTTGACAAGAGTAGGTGAAAAACTCTCCAACCGGGATATGGTAATGAAGGCCATAGATGCCTTTTCCCGGTTCTCAAGATGGAGCTCTATGGTGGACTCGTTCTACATCTCCAAGAACATGGAAGTTAGCACCTTGGAGGAATTTTTCTCAACCATGGAGCTCCACGAAACAAGGCTTGAAGGAATAGTGAAAAGAGCCTAGAATTCAACCTTCAAGAGGAGTAGCTTTGATGACCAACAAAGGGAAAAAAAGATGGAGAATTCCTCCTCCTCCGATGAAGCATCCTCCTCCTCCTCCATGGATAGCATGGAAGAAGCATACATGGTAAGGAAGGTAAGGCGTGCTTTAAGAAATTTTAAATTTAATAAATCTAATGATAGGAGGAGAAGACCAAGGGGGAAGGTGATTTGTTATAATTGCCAAGGAGAGGGACACATAAGGGATAATTGTCCCCTCTTGAATAAGAGCAAAGAGGAGAGGAAAAAGAAAGAAGAAAAGAAGAAGAAGAAGGGGAGCAAGAAGAAGGAAGAAGAGAAGAAGACCAAAGAAAAAGGGAAGACCAAGGCATTAAAAGCAAAGACATGGGATGATCCTTCTTCCTCATCCTCATCCGAAGAGGAAGAACATGTCTACTCAAACCTTGCCCTAATGAATTTTGACGATCTAGACTCCTCTTCCTCCGAAAATGAAGAAGCAAGCTCAAGTGAGGAGAGCTCAAGTGAAGGGGGAGCTTCTTCTACATCCTCATCATCGGAAGAGGATTTGGTAAGTGAGGTAACAAATCTTTCCCCCAAGAAAGTTATGTCAATTATTTCTAGCCTCACTAAGGACTTGTTTAGGGCAAAGAAGAAAAATAAATGCATGCTAGATCAAATTAAGGACTTAGAAGAAAAATTAGAAAAAACATGCTTAAATGTAAATGATAATACTTCTTCTAGTCATGATAATGCATGCTCACATGAATATATGTCTTTCAATGTTAGTGATGCATGTATGGATGAAAATAGGGCTTTAAGGGAAAAGGTAGATCATTTGACCAAGGCCCTAGAAAAGTTTACAATAGGATCCAATACCCTTAACATGATAATTGGGAGCCAAAGAGCACGCTTCAATAAGAAAGGCCTAGGATATAAAGAAAATAAAAATGAAAAGACCTATAAATGTTTAATTACTAGGGGTCAAGACAAAAAACAAGGCAATAGCTAGAAAATGGATCCCTAAGGAGTATTTAGTGAATCCCAAAGTCAAGAATTTGTTTTGGGTTCCTAAATTCATCCTAAAGGGTTAGGAAAACCCTAGGATAGTCAACCATATGGAATTTATCTATATCATATGTTGGTTGACTTGGGATGGCGGGACAATATTTTTGAAATAGTGTTAGGTGATGATAATGCACCTATAAATAGATAAATCATGCTTTAGGTGATATTTGCCTTATTATCATGATGTAATACCTAATGCATGATCACAATTAGATGAATACATTTGTTTCATGGTCATAATATGAAATCAATGCATATGTATATTTATGATCATGTGGGATGTTAGGATGATACTTAACCATGTTTAGAATTTCATGAAAATAATGGTTAAGTATATACAAATACCTTTAGGATACATCTCACACTCACCATAGGCTACCTTGATTGAAAACTTAGCATGAGTGAGATGTTAGAATGATACAAATGTCCACTAGTGCCTATGGCATTTAGATGGTCATTTAAAGTATCAAAATAGCAATAATAGACCAATCATGGGGAAGACTTATGTTTAATTCATAGACATATTGCCCAAAGATCATAGTTGGATATTTCATATGTTTTCAAAACAATTTCTTACTTTAAAATCTGTGTGTTCATGTTTTGAAACAATTCAAACCAAAACTAGGTGTTAAATGTGATACTAACTTGATCAAAAACCTAGTTATTTTTAAAGCTTTTGGATTTTTGGTAAATCTTTGAAAATATAATGATTTTTAATGGAAAACTATTTTTTGTTGATAAAGAACCCTAAAAGAAATGTGTTCCCCAAATTTCACTATTTTTCGAATTTTCTGGAATTTATAGTGCATTTCTGAATTTCATCAAGAAAATCAAAAAACCTGATTTCCTTGTGCGATCATTTATACGATAGCGATCATGTACTACTGATTCTATCAGGTTTTTGATTGTTTTTTTATTTGTGTTTATCTCTAGACTTGATGTCATGCCATATAAACCTTGTTTAATCTTTTTGATGGTGTCAAAGGGGGAGAAAGATATATATTTAAGTAAGGGGGAATGTATTTAGGGGGAGTTTCATATATTTGTTGGGATGTATACTGAAAGCCTAGCTCTTTTGTATGAACATCTTTATTTTGAAATAATAATCACATGATCATTGTTTGCATATTATATATGTGCATATTGTCTAATATTTTACATTGTAGATAACATGGTGCTTGGTGTGGCACAGAAGATCATGTTATCAGTTCCTTGTAGAATATAAGTAGAGGCTCACAACCAAGATGGTTTTGGACAAACCATTGGCATGGTTGTAGTGTAGCTTGGTATTGTTTTATCTTGAACATAAAGTTACACTAGTACACCTCGGTGTATTGAGCAGGACCGACATAGAGGTGATTCAATTTGTTGCTGACTACATAATTGAATCGGACCTCGGATATTATGTTGTACATGCTCTTAATCCCGATAAAATAACGGACACATGTACTTAGTATTTATTTCTTTGATTTACTAGAGGGTGAGATTTCTATGGATTAAATCAATATGCCCGGTAAGTTGGGAAATGATATTATTTACATGGTGTGCCGTTGATTATAGGAGGAAACCGTGTCCTATGTATTAGGTTGATGATGTCCCCTTGTGGAGCTCATAAGGTTCATCATGTAAACCCTGCAAGTTGACTTAGTCAACATGATGATAAGGTTGAGTGGTACTACTCGAGGAGTTAGATGTTAATTGATTGATGGTCAGTAAATCAATCAATTGACGGACATTCGATATCTTAAACACGGAGAGATGGATGTACAAATAATATATGGAGCCCATATTAATTTATGGGGGTTGGTGAGGTAGTTCGATGATGATCCTCTAGTGAAATGGAACATCATTAATGGATCAAGTTTGTGTGGTTCCGATCCATCAGGTGGCCAAGACCCAACTCCTCCTCATGGTCCCTATCGTAGCCTAATATAAACCTCATGAAGTCTAGATCAAATGATGGAAAACAAATCTCTAGATCCGACGGTTAGGATTAAATCCCTAGAACCGACGATTGAGATTAAATCTCTAGATCCGACGGTTGGGATTAAAACCCTAGAATCGACGGTTGAGATTAAATCTCTAAATCCGACGGTTGAGATTAAAACCCTAGAACCGACGGTGGAGATTAAACCAAGGCCTAAACCTAACTCTATATAATAGGGAGAGGAAAGGTTGGATAAGGTGGGCGGCAAGAAAATTGGGAATTAGTTCCTATATTTTTGGCTACCTCATCAATAACCAACTTTCTCCTAAGTTCTATAAAAGGGTGGCTATGGGTTGGGCGAAAGAGGGAGAGTGGTTGAGGTTTGATGATGGAAATAAGGGTTTAGCCTCTCTTTGCTTGGGCGGCAAGTAACCCTAAGGAGCAAACCCTAATTAGGGTTTGGCTCCTTGGGTTGGCCGGCCAAGGTAAGGAAAGAAGGGTGGGCGGCAACTTGAGGAAGATCTCTTCTTCTTCCTTGAAGGTGGCTAGCTCCTAGATCTCTTCTCTCCACTATGGTTGGGCGGCAAGAAACCCTAAGGAAGAAACCCTAATTTGATTAGGGTTTGGTTCCCTTAGATGGGCGCCAAGGTTTGGGAAAGAAGATGGGCGCAACAAGTGGAAGATGAGTTTCTTCTTCTTCCTAAGGCATGGCCGGTCCTTCCTTCTACCCTCTACCTTGGTCGTCCATACTCTATCCTTCTTCCCTCTTCCATGGCGCACATAGAAGATGGTTTTCAATGAGATTAGGGTTTGGTTGGGCTAGGGTTTGAAGTTGGAGTGGGCGCAACTATAGGTAAAGTTCTCTTCTTATTCCTAAGGTGTTGCGGGACCTATCTCTATTCCTTCTACCTTGGTCGGGCTCAACCAATTCCTTTCTCCTCTTCATTCCATCTTGGCCGTGGCACCAAAACTAGGGTTTGTCCCTAGTTCGGTTCCTTAGTTGTTTCCATTATGTTCTCTCTATTCTTGGGGCCGTGGCATCAATCCTTTGTGGATTGGTGGTTGGCTCAAGCAAGAAGGGAAGGAGAGTTCTTCTTTCTTTGGATTGAAGAAGATCTAGGATGCTTCAACTTGTGGAGGATCTTCGCCCACACGAAGTCTACAAGGAGGTTAGGACATACGATAGAAGATCAAGAGGTATAAAAGTTTTATAACTTTTATTATTGTTCTTTGCATGTTCTTATTTGATATGCTAGCTTATGTTCTTTATGTTAGTATATGTTGATTATACTAGTTTACATTTGCATGTATTTGTATAATCATGGACCCCGAATAAGAAACACAAAAACCGGCGATCCGTCCGTCGTCTCTTCCGCGGCTAACCGACTAGAAGAGTTGTGTTGCTTGAACAACTAGTTTGTTCAAGCGATCGCTCGAGTCGTTAGCACGACGACGAATTGGTTGTGCTTAGGAAACTCATCCCCTCCGGATTAGTTTTCATTTGTTGAAAATTTTAATCCGGGGACATGGGAGCCAATGAGCCTCCGAGGAACAGCACGATTGCAAACAATTGGTATCAGAGCCACGGTTTCCGATTTTGTGTGTTTTGGATTCAGTTACTTTCACGCATTTATCATATATTGTGTATGTCGGATAATAGTAGGATGTGCGTAGGCTAACTTTTTGGTTGCAGGCATAAGATCCAACTATTATGGCTATATATGTGTGTATGTGATTGCATGTATGTGTGATTGTATATTATTTGAATCCTCGGGGTTGACGAGGCTAGATTAGTATTTAATTTTTGTAATTAAATAGGGCATTGTTTAGCCGCTCATTTTAGTTTACTTTCGATCTAGATTATTTGTACACTCCTTCGTGGAGTATAGGATCGATAGATGTAAATTAAAATATTTTATCTCGGCTCGGAACTCTTTGGCGACTTGCGCACGGGAAAAGATGGAGCGGACGAGGTGGCGACACGACGGGACGCATATTGGAGAACAATGCCATAATAGTTGGAAAAATTCTGATTTTTCCATATTTATTGCTGATTTGTTTTATATGCATGTTGTGTGTGCTTGAAAATTCCTCATTTTCAATTTACTAAGTGGGAGAGGGATATTTTAATTAATTCCCGTGGCCTCTATTACAATTTGACGTGTGATGCAACAAACTTGTGCGTCGGCTCTGAGTGCCTTCCTCCCCATCGGATGAGTTTGTTTGTGGATCACTAGGTCAAATAATGGTTATAGGAAATTATTTAGGAGCGTGTGTACTTCCCCATCGGTAAGGCACATAATCCGAGATAATTCCCTTAGTATCGTGTAATGGTGCACACTTAGATGCAAATAAAAAGTATCCTCCCCATCAGTCATCCTTTGCTTTTATTTGTAGGGCCAAAGAGGAACCAACTATTAATTTTATTTGTCAAAAAGTAAGGTTGACAAGATAATAAAATTAATGGATAAAACCTCCTCTTACAAATGTAGAATTCGTATACGTCCACACTATCGTGGCATGCGATATTCTCGGTGTTTTGAGGTGTTGGTTGATTTAGGAATTTTATTGTTTTGAGGAATCAATAAAATTTGAAATCTAATATTTTGATCATTGTGATTCTTAGGATTTTCAAAATGACTTTCAGTCCACTTATTATGATACTAAAGGAAATAAACTTACTGTACCCCAATAATGTTGATTGGAAAAGAATCTAGATGTTGTCTTGTCTGCTAAGAAGTACAAGTATACACTCTTCAAAGAGTGTCCTCAAGCCATGGTTGCTCAAAAGGTTTCTACTTCTAAGCCGAAAGGCAAGAAGAAGGAGAAACAGGGTGGAGCAAACGTGGTGGGAGGATCTCAGGGAGGAGTGAAGAAGCCGAAAGGCAAGTACTTCACTTACAAGCAGGATGGACATTGGAAGGAGGACTATCCCAATCCAAAACAGAACAAAAGTATATCTTTTGGTCTAGTCGTTGTAACATGGTTAGCAGTGTTATCTACCGACACCTGGTGTGTAGATACGAGAGCCACTAATCATGTCTGCAATACTTTGCAGGGGTTCCAGGAAACCCGACGACTAGCTAAAGGGGATATTACCATTTACTTGGGTAATGCCATGAAGATGGCGGCTATTGCAGTGGGAGATGTTTTTTTTATCTTTTGAGAAAAATAAAGGTTTTGGTTCTTAAGAATTTCCTTTATGTACCCTTATTTAGAAAGAATTGATTTCGATTTCTAAATAGTTTTTGGATGGATAATCTATTTATTTTCATGACAGATTTGTTATAAAAGGAATAGGGACATTATCTATTCAGGTACATAGATAGGAAATTTATAACTTGAACCACAAGCTCCCACGGTGCAAATAGAAGTTAATAACTCATCTTCTAATTCCAATAAGAGAAAAGAACCTTCGAAAATGAACCAAACATATCTTTTGGCATCTTAGGCTTGGTCACATTAACCTAAGCAGAATTCAATAGGTTGATAGCTGATGGACCTTTGGGTTCATTAGTGGTGGAGGATCTCCCAACCTGTGAATCTTGCTTGGAGGGTAAGATGACCAAGAGGCCTTTTAAGGCCAAGGGGTATAGAGCCAAAGATGTGTTAGAAATGGTTCATTCTGATTTGTGAGGTCCTATGACTATCTAGGCAAGAGGTGGTCTTGAATATTTCGTCTCTTTTATAGATAATTATTCAAGATATGGATGACACTTCGATCTGATCGTGGTGGTCAGAACCTCTTGGGAAAGTATAGGAACTACTTATCAGAGGTTGGGATTCAATCCCAATTGACTGCACCTGGTACACCCCAGCAGAATGGTGTAGCGGAGCGAAGGAATAGGACTCTTATGGAGATGGTTAGATCGATGATGAGTTATTCTGACTTGTTTTATAGTCCTAGAGATCAGAGGGTGATCGTTAACACGAACGCCAGATTTCTAGAGGAAGACTATGTGATGAGCTACAAGCCCAAGAGTAAAATTGTTCTGGAGGAGTTAAAAGGGAAGTCACTTCTTTAGTACCACCGGTACAAGAGGACATACCACATGTCACTGCACCGCGTGTCACAGAGGATACACAGAAGATACCTCATCGTAGTGGGAGGGTTGTTAGACAACCTCTTAGATTCATGTTTTTGGACAAATCTTCTGATTTGGTCCCTAGCAAACATGAACCTGATCCCTAGACATACGACGAGGCAATCCAAGATATAAATACAGCATCTTTGCAAAGTGCAATGAATACTGAGATTGAATCTATGGATTCAAGACAGGTCTGCGAGCTCTTATGCATAGCAACTCATATGGATTATGAGGTGTGATAGATGGATGTCAAGATAGCATTCCTTAGTGGAAGTCTTGAGGAATCCATCTACATGAAGCGACCAGAGGGATTCATTGCTAAGGGAAAAGAGCGTATTATATATAAGCTTAATCGGTCCGTTAATGGACTGAAGCAAGCTTTGAAGTCTTGGGACATCCTCTTTGAGGAGGTAAATCCAGTCTTATGGATTTATTCAAAGTTCGGATGAGTCTTGTGTATATCAGAGATGTGACGGAAACGTAGTGGTATTTTTGTACTATACGTAGATGACATTTTGGTGGTTGGCGACAACATCGAAGTGTTATCAGACGTAAGGGTATGGTCATCCAAACAGTATGATATGAAGGACTTGGGAGAAGTGGGTCACAACCTTGGGATCAAAGTTGTTGTGCTTATCCCAAGCTTCATACATAGACATGGTTTTGGATCGTTTTAGCATACAAAACTCCAAGAAGGGTTTTCTACCCTTCAGGCATGGAGTTCCTTTATCTAAGTAGATGTGTCCTAGATCATCTGAAGAGATAGAGGAGATATAGGCAGTTCCTTATACTTCGGCGGTAGGAAGCCTAATGTATGCTATGTACGAGACCAGATATCTGCTTTGCCGTAGGCATGGTCAGTAGATATCAGAGTAATCCAGGACAGGGACATTGGACTGCGGTAAAGCATATATAGTAGTGCCTGAGAAGGACTATGGATTATATGCTAGTTTACCGGGCAGACCAATTACTCCCTGTGGGTTACACGGATTCTGATTTCCAATTTGATAGGGATAACAGTAAGTCTACCTCAGGGTTTGTGTTTACTTTGGGAGGTGGAGCCATAGTATGGAAGAGTGTCAAGCAGAAATGCGTGGTGGACTCTACCATGGAAGCTGGGTATGTGGCAGCCCCCGGGCGGCCAAAGAAGCTGTGTGGCTCAGGAACTTTCTGATGGACTTGGATGTGATTCCTGGTTTGCCCAGAACTATCACAATTAATTGTGATAATAATGGTGTAGTTGCAAACTCGAAGGAACCACGAGCCCATAAGGCTAGTAAACACATAGAGTGCAAGTACCACCTGATACGAGAAATCGTAAAGAAGGTAGAAGTAGTTGTCGCCTAGATTGCATCAGAGGATGACCTGGTAGACCCTTTCACTAAGGCCCTTCTGGCGAGAGCTTTGATAGGCATGTGGAGGGAAGGGGAATCAGATGTATGGCAGTATGATGATAGCATAGTCTTTTAGTATAAGTGGGAGATTGTTGGGATGTATACTGAAAGCCTAGCTCTTTTGTATGAACATCTTTATTTTGAAATAAGAATCACATGATCATTGTTTGCATATTATATATGTGCATATTGTTTAATATTTTACATTGTAGATAACATAGTATTTGGTGTGGCACAGAAGATCATGTTATCAGTTCCTTGTAGAATATAAGTAGAGGCTCACAACCAAGATGGTTTTGGACAAACCATTGGCATGGTTGTAGTGTAGCTTGGTATTATTTTGTCTTGAACATAAAGTTACACTAGTACACCTCGGTGTATTGAGCAAGACCGACATAGAGGTGATTCAATTTGTTGCTGACTACATAATTGAATCGGACCTCGGATATTATGTTGTACATGCTCTTAATCCCGATAAAATAACGGACACATGTACTTAGTATTTATTTCTTTGATTTACCAGAGGGTGAGATTTCTATGGATTAAATCAATATGCCCGGTAAGTTGGGAAATGATATTATTTACATGGTGTGTCGTTGATTATAGGAGGAAACCGTGTCCTATGTATTAGGTTGATGATGTCCCCTTGAGGAGCTCATAAGGTTCATCATGTAAACCCTGCAAGTTGACATAGTCAACATGATGATAAGGTTGAGTGGTACTACTCGAGGAGTTAGATGTTAATTGATTGATGGTCAGTAAATCAATCAATTGACGGACATTCGATATCTTAAACACGGGGAGATGAATGTACAAATAATATATGGAGCCCATATTAATTTATGGGGGTTGGTGAGGTAGTTCGATGATGATCCTCTAGTGGAATGGAACATCATTGATGGATCAAGTTTGTGTGGTTCCGATCCATCGGGTGGCCAAGACCCAACTCCTCCTCATGGTCCCTATTGTAGCCTAATATAAACCTCATGAAGTCTACATCAAATGATGGAAAACAAATCTCTAGATCCGACGGTTAGGATTAAATCCCTAGAACCGACGGTTGAGATTAAATCTCTAGATCCGACGGTTGGGATTAAAACCCTAGAACCGACGGTTGAGATTAAATCTCTAAATCCGACGGTTGAGATTAAAACCCTAGAACCGACGGTGGAGATTAAACCAAGGCCTAAACCTAACTCTATATAATAGGGAGAGGAAAGGTTGGATAAGGTGGGCGGCAAGAAAATTGGGAATTAGTTCCTATATTTTTGGCTACCTCATCAATAACCAACTTTCTCCTAAGTTCTATAAAAGGGTGGCTCTGGGTTGGGCGAAAGAGGGAGAGTGGTTGAGGTTGGATGATGGAAATAAGGGTTTAGACTCTCTTTGCTTGGGCAGCAAGTAACCCTAAGGAGCAAACCCTAATTAGGGTTTGGCTCCTTGGGTTGGCCGGCCAAGGTAAGGAAAGAAGGGTGGGCGGCAACTTGAGGAAGATCTCTTCTTCTTCCTTGAAGGTGGCTAGCTCCTAGATCTCTTCTCTCCACTATGGTTGGGCAGCAAGAAACCCTAAGGAAGAAACCCTAATTTGATTAGGGTTTGGTTCCTTTGCATGGGCGGCCAAGGTTTGGGAAAGAAGATGGGCGGCAACAAGTGGAAGATGAGTTTCTTCTTCTTCCTAAGGCATGGCCGGTCCCTTCCTTCTACCCTCTACCTTGGTCGGTCCATACTCTATCCTTCTTCCCCTCTTCCATGGCCGGCACATAGAAGATGGTTTTCAATGAGATTAGGGTTTGGTTGGGCGGCTAGGGTTTGGAAGTTGGAGTGGGCGGCAACTATAGGAAAAGTTCTCTTCTTATTCCTAAGGTGTTGCTGGGACCTATCTCTATTCCTTCTACCTTGGTCGGGGCTCAACCGAATTCCCTTTATCCTCTTCATTCCATCTTGGCCGGCGACACCAAAACTAGGGTTTGTCCCTAGTTCGGTTCCTTGGTTGTTTCCATTATGTTCTCTCTATTCTTGGGGCCGGCGGCATCAACCCTTTTGTGGATTGGTGGTTGGCTCAAGCAAGAAGGGAAGGAGAGTTCTTCTTTCTTTGGATTGAAGAAGATCTAGGATGCTTCAACTTGTGGAGGATCTTCGCCCACACGAAGTCTACAAGGAGGTTAGGACATACGATAGAAGATCAAGAGGTATAAAAATTTTATAACTTTTATTATTGTTCTTTGCATGTTCTTATTTGATATGCTAGCTTATGTTCTTTATGTTAGTATATGTTGATTATACTAGTTTACATTTGCATGTATTTGTATAATCATGGACCTCGAATAAGAAACACAAAAACCGGCGATCCGTCCGTCGTCTCTTCCGCGGCTAACTGACTAGAAGAGTTGTGTTGCTTGAACAACTAGTTTGTTCAAGCGATCGCTCGAGTCGTTAGCACAACGACGAATTGGTTGTGCTTAGGAAACTCATCCCCTCTGGATTAGTTTTCATTTGTTGAAAATTTTAATCCGGGGACATGGGAGCCAATGAGCCTCCGAGGAATAGCACGATTGCCAACAATATTAAGGGGGAGAGTTTCTAATCATGATATTTACATGCTTTCTTTCCTTAATATTTTATCAAATATTTTTACCTAACTTAAACGGATTGCCACACATCAAAAAGGGAGAGATTGTTAGTGCAATAAACCCGTGATATGGTTTTGATGTGTGTGGCAAAGGGTTTAAGTTAGGTTGTTATTGTGATTTGATATGTGCATTGGAGTCTTGCAGGGCTTAGTAATTCACACATGGAGCCTTCGCGAGTTTCACATCTCATGACTCGGTCCTTGAGTCGGTGAAGGATGGCTTTACGGAAGTCGTGCGCTTGGAGCATCCGAGGGACCGCCGGACGAGGAGCTTGAAGTGAAGCCGGAGGAAGTAGACTTCAGGGCGAGACACGAAGGATGGCGGTGCAGAGCTGTGTGCTTGGCTCATCCGAGGGACATGGCCGGATGAAGACAACTTCAAAGGCGAGGGACTTCAAGGGATGAGAGTGAGCGAATGTAACCTGGGAAGGGGTAGTGCTCTTAGGTGAAACTTGATCATTTGGATAAGTGTCAGATGAGATTTCGACGACACGATCATTGCCATGAAATGGCGATCGCTATTATAATCAAATGGGTTCAGGTATTTGGATGATGGGTTTTTGGCCCGGCCGATCGCCATATGTTGGCGATCATCGCCAAGACCATCGATTATTGACTCGATGGCCGGATGAGTCGAGAGGGTTTGGGCCACAGAACCTCTCGTAGCCGACTGGGCAGTCGACTACGAAGGCAGCAGTCGACTGATGGATACATCAGTCGACTGCCAAGGGTTCCGTTGGACTACAACGGTCGGGATCTGACGTGTTCAGAGGCCGTTGTAGTGGCGGCAGTCGACTGGTGGCGGCCAACGGGAAGAAATCAGCCCTCTCTATAAAAAGAGAGGGTGTGGGCTTTTGGATGGCTAATGCTTAAGTCCTAAACGATCATCCAAGTGCCCCACAAGCTTTCAACTCCTTATCCTAGTTTTCTTTTACATTTATTGTAAGAAGGAGTGTTTGGGTTGTAAGAAAGTTTACCTCCACCTTGCATTGGCTAAAGGGAGAGACCAATAGTGAATTGGTTGCGGAGTGATTCACCGTGGACGAATCGGACCGTGGATTAGCGGCGAGGCCGTGAACCACATTATATTTCAGTGTTATCATTCTTTAGTATCTTGCTTGTCTTTATTATAGTTCGTTTGTATTTTCCGTTGCGCTAATATTATTTGTAGACAAGCGAATTCCACCATCGAACTAAAGAGGGTTATTCACCCCCCTCTAGCCGGCCAACCACATACACATCGATCCCCTACAAATTTGTCAATACAACACTTAGTTCTAAACACAACTACTCTGCTCGCCCCAACTTGGCTCAAGTGTCACATGTACTGGTCGAGAATTACATATATCAATCAGAAAATGCATATACTGCTCTATCAATATAATATAGATCTGAACACAACTACTCTCTCGTCCCTACTTGACTTGGGCATCACATATACTGCTCAGGAATTACATATACCAGTCGGGAAACACATATACTGCTCTGCCAACACAACACAACTTTGAACACAACTACTTTGCTCGCCCCTACTTGGCTCAAGCGTCACATGTACTGCTCGGGAATTACGTATATCAACCAAAAAATGCATATACTACTCTATCAATACAATACAGCTCTGAACACAACTACTCTGCTCGCCCCTACTTGGCTCGGGCATCACATATACTACTTGGGAATTACATACATCAACCGAAAAATGTATATACTGCTCTGTCAATACAACACAACTTTGAACACAACTACTCTACTCACCCCTACTTGGCTCGGGTGTCACATATACTGCTCGGGAATTACATACACAACTCAGGAACTATACTACTTGCCCCGGAACCATACTCATAGCCCAAAAAACATTCAACCTGATCAAATATTGTGTTTGATACCTTCTGAGAATATATTAAGTATCCCGACTGAAAACTCTGACCCCATCAATAATAATATTTAAAACAAAATAAATAGATAAAATAAATTTATTTGATTTTATAAAATAAAATTTATTTATTTATATTTATTAGAAAATTTTTAGATAAAATTTTATTAGACTGGACTAAGTCAAATTATTATTAATCATAATATTGATTAATTCAACTAAGCCTAAGGTTATACATAATTAAGCCCTAAGTTAGATTTTTTAATAAAAGCCTAAGTTGGAAAGGGATTTAATCTCGTTCTCTCTTTTCCTCTTTTGCCATCGCCACCAACTCGTGGGCACCTCACCTCTGTCACTGTCAATCGCGCATCCCACTTCGCTCGTAGGCCCTATCGGCCACCTGTCGGGCAACCTCCCACCATGACCTACCCCAGCACAGTGGCTGCACCTCCACTGCATCATCGCCTCCCATCCTCCGCTGTTAACCCGTCATCATCAGCCCCTGTCACTACCAGCCTCGCATCCAGCTACCTCCATCATTTCCCCACTGCTCATGTGCCATGCGGCATAGCTACCAGTAGTCAAGGCCACCGCCAACCACATTCGCCACTACTCCCTTCGTGATTGTCGTTGTTGTCGCTGCCAACACGAGCCACAACCTCCATCGCGTCACCCCTGGCTCTCCGGAGCCACCAGGATATCTCGTCATCGGCTTTCCAGCCGACCACGAACGAAACTCGACCATTGTTGACATCGACAGTGCTGGACTCCGTCATCGGATACAGGATACAGTAGGTAACAGTGGATTAAGGTTATGCATTTGTTTAGATTAAGATTGATAATCATTTTAAATAAACTGGGATTAAAACCCAATTAATTAGTGGATTTAATTTTACTCAATTTTAATGTGGTTGGGTTAATTAACATTTTGATTTAATCAAATTTGGGTTGATTAATCAGATTAATCAGTTTTAGAGTTAGGAGGTAATTGATTAATTGATTTAAATGAGACTAAGTCTTTAATTAATCTGGATTTAATTAAGTTAATTGAGTTAGATTACTAAATTTGTTGGTTAATTTATTTGCGTCAGATTAATTAAGTTTGAGTTTAATTGATTTATTCGGTTTGATTAACTATTCTGATTAATTAATTAAGTAGTGTTATATAAATTAAATCTGAATTTAATCAATTAATTGGATTAGATTAATTGATCTACTTTATCATTAAATTAACTAAATCTGAGTTTAATTAATCTAATTGTGTTAGATTAATTAAATTTGAGTTTAATTGATTAATTGAGATTAAATTAATTGACATGAGTAATTGACTAATCTGATTTTTATTGGATTAGTATAATTAAAGTTCATTTAGGGAGGGAAATTATCAATTTATTAGTTTGGTACAAGTGTAATTAAATTGTGAGTGATCCGTTAAAGAGATTAATTGATTTAAATTAATCTAAGTAAGCTAATTAAGTTAGGTTAGAAAATCAAAAGGTTAATTAAAAACATTTGCAATTAATAGAATAAGGAAATAATTAGATTAAGGGTCGATTAAATTAACAAGAAGACTTACTACGGATTAGATAATCAATTTATAGATTAATGGATAGGAAGCTAAAGCAAATCTTTGGATTGGGGGATAGCTAGAACACTCTACAATCAGGTGGATGGTTCCTTTTTTGGTCTCTTTAGATCTTTTGATCTTAGTGCATGATTATTTTAGTTACATTGTTTATTTAGGTTATGTTATCTTTCTACTCTATGTTCTTTCTAGTATTGCTTTGATCTTATATTTGCTTGACCTTTTTATACTCTATTTTTCTTCTGGGCTATTTGATTTCCATTATTAGTATGTGAATGTTTATGCTATTGTTAAATAGATATTATCATTATATGTGCTTATTTGTTTATTTACTATTTCGATTGATACCATGATTGAACTAGCAGAAATAATATAATTTAGACGAGATTATTCTTTAGAAGTGAATCTAAGGAATGAAACAATATTAATGGAACCCTAGGTGTTGGCCTTAATAACCCTGACATGCTTATTAGTAGATTGATTATTTTATCGGCCTTCATAGTCATTTCATGCTAGATGTGTTGGAACCCTAAGCGTAACAAACTAGGATAGTCGACTTCCCATGAGACCCATTCGTGGTAGCATGTGGTTGCGTGTAATCAATAGCTAGATAGCTATACACTCTGTCTACCCACGAGATGTTGGGTTCCCATGGCACCGACGTGGGTGTTGTGTTCGTACACGTTTCGTAAACATGCACAAAGAGGAAACAAAATTAAGTAATAAACTATTTATTACAACACACACACCACACGCATACAAGGATACAACATGTGTAGACATAATCGACATTTCAAATTTTACAATAAAAGGAAATTTATTCTAGTTATACCTGACGAATCATGTGTAGTAGGAAAGACATCAACCGTAGTGACCCTCGCTAGAACCGTCTCTATTCATATCCACGCCGAGTATCATCGGGATAGCTTCACAAAGCCATGAGCTCCGACTTTACAGAAGATACTAGCCTCACGTTGAAGTCGTTGTGATCCGAGAGATGATCACAATCCGAATCAAATTCGGATCTAAAAACGAGTTCGACGAACTCGCTTCTTGGAAGCGGTTTTCGTCAACCATATGAAGAAAACTTAACCCTCCACCTATGAGGATTGTCGGAGATCCAATCTCCGGCAAGTAGGTCGCTGTCGGAGTGCAAAACGTCGACCGAATGACCTCTCCACAAAGAGGAGAACAAGCTGTCCAAAACTGGACAGCTTGTTTAGGTGGAAGAGATGGTTGGCCAAAGCTTGGTCGATTGCTAGTTAGTCACCAACGGCCAAAGGAGGATCGCCGGAGGAGTCTCCGGCAGCTGGTGGATGGCCGGCAGCAAGGAGGAAGTGGCGGCAACAACTTGGGCAGTAGCACAAGGCCTGGGCGGCAAGGACTCCCTCTTTGTGTTGGGCGGCAAGAAGCAAGGAGAAGGAGAAGAGGTGGGCAGCAACTCCAAAAATTAACTCTCTTTGGGTTTCACAAAACCCTTAAGCCATGTTTTTATAGAGAGCATATTCTCCTAACGATTATTGGTTCATAACCAAAATCTGTTAACCCATTCCATTAACTTAAGTTAAAATAAACCAAATCGTGTTGGCCTATTTTAAGTTAAAAAGAACCGAACCAACTTTGATTCATTCGTTTAAAACAAACCAAACTACTTTGGTTTATTTTTTTCACCATTGGATTAGAACCAAACCGATTTAGTTCATCCATCATGTCTTCATAAGACTCGACTCATCCATGCTTCCGATGCGACTGAAACAATTTCATACTTGTTCTTTGTTTGGTCCAACCAAACCAAGTCTCTCTCGATCTGAGAATCCTATTCTCAAGATCGTTTTAAATCCTTCGGATAACGCTCATTGTGCGTGTGACCAAATAGGTTCCCGATTTATGTTGGTCGTCTATAATTAACCATTAATTATAGAACGATCATGAGTAGAACCTAGTTGTACATCATGATCCCCAATTAATCGAAAAATCAACGATTGATCCCAAAACCTTTTTCTGAAACCCTTCAGCAACTACATTGAATTGTGTCCCATTCCCTTCACTCATCTTATACCCACTTGGTTCAGGACATGGTCTATTGTGTTAGTCTCCACTAGGCTGACTACATCACACCTAGCCCAAGTATTTACTTCCTTGTCCTGCGGATTCTAATTACTGCACATGTATCCAAGAGTACCATACTCTAAACATGTAATGCTTTGGCCAAAGACTTTAGTAATAATTTGAGGAGAAGTCATAGGGTATACATCTCCTCGCAAGGAGTGGTGAATCCACTGTTGGCTATTCAAACACCTTTGGGCACTTCAACTTATGCCCAATCATCCCGGGTCTACATCTCCTCGGAGATACTTGCTTAAGATGTCAAAGCATAAGTCTCTATGACCAAGATGACTTGAATACCTCAAGTTGAAAGAATATCACACTTAAGCTGCAGTAAGGACTTCATTAACATATCTGTATATGTAGAGAACCATATGAAGTCTTACAGCTGGTCACTCCAATGAACTAGTTACCATAACTAGCATCCACGATCAACTCCGGACATCCCAATGTCTCCATGCAGTGAGAAACAGCTGCTTGGATAAACCAAAGAGTATACCTCATGCTAGTCTCAACAGAATCGATGGCGTCCGAATGCATCAATTCATTGACTAGGGATAATTCTAATACATCACAATTACACATGTAGAGATACTCACTAGTTGTGATCCAATCACAAATTCTCTCATGTTGTGAATCATATTACGGACATTCAGTAAATGAGTTTGAGATCCAATCAAATACATGAAAACATGTATACTCAAATAGTGAATCTTCATTTATCAAATAAATGGTACAACCATAAGGCGATTGCCTTAGGACATCTCTCATATATTACTAACAAACTCCCACTTGGCCTAATGTCAATCGCCATGGTATCCAATACCATAAGCACTAACATGACCCTCAAACTTACTTTGAGGTAAGGCCTTAGTAAAAGGGTCCACTAAGTTCCTTTCAGTGGGAATCTTCTCGATTTGTATTTGCTTCCTACTTATGATCTCTCTGATCAAATGATAGCAGCAAAGCATATGTTTGGATAATTGATGAGACCACACCAAGTTCAGAGATGAACTTATTGATCCAAACCACTTCCTTTGCTGCTTCCGAAGCTGCAATGTATTCTATCTCAGTGGCAGAATCTGCTATAGTGTCTTGCTTGGAACTTTTCCAACTTATTGCGCCTCCATTTAAGGTGAATACTGAAGGTAGGAAACTTTGCTTCCCACTTCAACTCAGTCGCTTGTTCATGGCGATCCCATTGATGTTCCCGGATAAAAAAAAATTATCCTTGACAAGAGGGATTACCCAAGCAACCGTTTCATCATTGTGCTATTCGAATTAGAGTAGTCACTTAAACAAACTTGTTGTTCGAGCCACCAACCTCTATTCTACAAATAGCCGCGGAATAGACGATGTACGGATCGCCGACTTTTGTGTTTATGTTCGGGGTCCAAGTTATATTAGCCACAAAACAGAATATATCATGCATATATAATTGAAAACAATTATAAACATGTTATATAAGAAAATAGACAAGTATTATACCTCTCGATCTTCTATCGTATGTCCTTCATCCTTTTGGACGTCGTGTGGGCGACGATCTACCAAAAGTCGAAGCTCCTAGATCACCAATCTTCCTTCCTTGCTCGCTCTGAGCAAGAGGAAGACTAAGAAACAAAACACCTCTCCTTCTTTCAACCAACCACCAAGCTCCAAGCTTGGTGCTTGCCACCGGCCAAGAAGGAGATCAAGGAGAGTGAACGTCGTCCAAGACTCTAAGGGAAGAGACCCTAGACTTCTTTCCACCGGCCAAGGAGAGGAGAGAAACTTGTTTGGACGCTGGGCAAGGTCTAGGGAAGGAGAAGGGGCACCGGCAACTCTTAAGGAAAAAGAATAAGAAAAGGAAAAACTTCCTTATTTGTGGCCGCCCAAGCACAAACCCTAACTCCAAGCCTCTTGCTGCCCAACCCTAATCTCCCTTGCCTCTAATTCATCTCCACGCCAACCCTTAAGCCCCTTTTTATAGAGTTAGGGATAAGCCTTGTTTTAATCTCCACCATTGGTTCTAAGGATTTAATCTCAACCGTCGGATCTAGAGATTTAATCTTTACCTTTGGATCTAGAGTTTTGTTTTCATCCATTGGATCTAGGCTTCATGAGGTATTAACAGGCTACAATAGGGACCATGAGGAGGAGTTGGATCTTGGCGACCCAATGGATCAAGCCCACATAAATTCCGATCCATTAATGATTATTCATTCCACTAGAGGATTATCATTGATCTACCTCACCAACCCCCATAAGTTAATATAGACTCCATATATTATATGTACATTTTCTCCCCGTGTTTAAGATCTCGAATCTCCATCAATTAATTAATTTACTGACCATTAATTAATCAACATCTAACTCTATGAGTAGTACCACTGAACCTTTTCATCATGCCGGACAAAGTCCACCTATAGGGTTTACATGATGAACCTTATGAGCTCCTCAAGGGGACATCATCATCCTAATATATAGGACACAGTTTCCTCCTATAATCAACGGCACACCATATAAATAATATCATTTCCCAACTTACCGAGCCTATCGATTTAATCTATAAATCTCGCCCATTGGTAAATCAAAGAAATGAATACTAAGTATATGTGCTCGTTATTATATCAGGATTAAGAGTATGTACAATATAATATCTGAGGTTCGATTCGATTATGTAGTCAGCAATAAATCGAATCACCTCTAAGTCGGTCCTGCTCAATATACACAAAGTGTACTAGTGTGATTCTATGGTCAAGACAAACCAATACCAAATCACACTACAACCATACCAATGGTTTGTCCAAAGCTATCTTGGTTGTGAGCCTATACTTATACTTTACAAGGAGCCGATAACATGATCTCCCATGTGACACCACACACCATGTTATCTACAATGTAATGTATTAGACAATATGCATAACCATAAATATGCAAACAATAATCATGTGATTCTTATTTCAAAATAAAGATGTTCATACAAAAGATAAACTTTTCAGTATACATCCCAACAAATACTTACCCAGACTGAGACCTGGAATCATCCTTGTCTGTCTGAAAGTTGACATTTGTATACCTGCGTATTACCATATCACCTTCTCCATATATTAGGAACACATCCTTAGTTCTTCTCAAGTACTTAAGGATTATCTTAACAGCTGCCCAATGATCCATTCCTGGATCAGACTGATATCTGCTCATGACACTCAAAGCATATGATACATCGGGCCTTATACATAATATACCATATATGATAGATCCTATTACGGATGCATAGGGGATCTTACTCATGCAAATCCTCTCGTCTTCTATGCGCAGACACATAGACTTCGAAAGGTGTACCCCATGCCTGATGGATAGGAAACCTTTCTTGGATTCCGACATGCTAAACCTCTTTAGCACCCGGTTTATATAAGTAGACTGCGAAAGACCAAGCAATCATTTCGATCTATCTCTATAGATCTTAATCCCAAGGATGTAGGTCGCTTCTCCCAGGTCTTTCATGGAAAATATTTTGGATAACCAAATTTTAACTGACTGTAAGATAGATATATCATTTCTTATAAGTAATATGTCATCGACATACAACACTAGGAACACGACTGCACTCCCACTAACCTTCTAGTACACACAAGGTTCATCTACATTTTGTGAGAAATCAAATCTTTTGATTGTCTCATCAAAACGGATATTCCAGCTCCTGGATGCTTGCTTCAGTCCATAAATGGACCATCAAAGTTTGCATACCTTGGTTTTATCAACCGATGTGAAACCCTCAGTCTGTATCATATACACGTCCTCGAGTATGTTTCCGTTAAGGAAAGTCGTTTTCACATCCATCTTCCATATCTCATAATCATAATGAGCCATTATGGCCAGGAGCATCCGAATAGATTTAAGCATAGCTACTGGTGAATAGGTTTCGTCATAATCAACACCTTATTTTTGACGATAGTCTTTCGCCACTAATCTGTTGGATCGAAGCGGATCGCTAGAGGGGGGGTGAATAGCGATAAACCTTTTTTTTAATTCGTTCGTTAAAACACGAGTAGACAGTTAATTGTAGAGGAAAGATAAACTATAAATAAATGAGACAAATGTTTTTTTACTTGGTTCGTAGCCTTTGTTGGAGATTGTTTGGAAGCTAGAGGGTGGGTGAATAACGTTTTTCGTTTCTACAAAAATGATTAGCGGAAGAAAACACAAATAATATATGTAAAAACAACAACAACGCAAAAAAAGCTTTTACGTGGTTCGGAGATAACGCTCCTACTCCACGGCGATCCTTAAGGTGGATCAATCCAAGCAAATCCACTAAGAAGCTTTCCTTTACAACACAACTCCTCTTCTTTACAAAGAATGAAGATCTAAGCTTAGAGAGAAGAGGAGGAGATTTAAAATCACTTAGAAAGATAGAAAATTCGTGGAGGCTTTTGAGAAGGATTAGAGAATGAGCATTGACCCCAAAAACCTCCACCAACCCTCTTTTTATAGAGAAGAGGCTGATTTTCCCATTGGAGCACAATCAGTCCGACTGATGTACAACATCAGTCGACTGCTTGCGTGGTTAACGGCTTCTGAATAGCCGGATTCGCAGGATTCAGAGTCGTTTCATCCAACGACACTTTCATCGATCGGTGATCCCTCCATCGATCGGTGATGGAGTGATCGATCAGTGATCGCGCCGGCGATCGAGTGCGACTCCATTACGTGCTCGTATTTATGTTTATCGACGGCCCGCCTGTTGGTAGTCGGTGATCGCCACATCGATCGACTACCTTGATCAAGCGATCGGCGGATGGTCGAGGTTTCATCGACTCGGTCGAGCACCTAACGATCGGTGATACATCATATCAGTCGACTGATACTCATCAAATATGACTATTTCATACTTGATTTCACCCCCTAGACCTAGACTTAACCTTCTAGCTCTTCCTTAAGCCTTGCGCCTTCAGGATCCCTCCGAGTCTGCGACTTGTTCATCCTTCGCGCTTTGCTTCCAAGAGCTTCCTTCGGTTTTGTCATGTCTTGGGTTCTCCTTTGCCAAAGCGTGCTTGGACTTTACGCCGCCAAGTCTACATGCTTAGACTTACGCTGCCAAGACTTGCCTTTGGACTTCCTTTGCCAAAGTTTGTTTGGACTTAATGCCGCCAAGACAACATGCTTGGTCTTATGCCGCCAAACCTTTACCTTGGACTTCTCTTGCCAAGATCATACTTGGACTTTGCCTTTACCAAGCCTTCATACTTGGATTTCCCTGTCACTTGAACACGTTCACAATTAGATCACAATTTGTTGCTTAACTTAGATGATTATCCAAACATCAAAACATATAAATGCTTGGGGCATTATTGCACCAACAATCTCCCCCTTTTTGATGTTTGGCAATCATTTAAGTTAGGTCTTTTAAAGATACACACATAATCATATGATCATTATCCAATTCTAACTTAAACATTTCTTCTCCCCCTTTGACATACATCAAAAAGATAAGAAATCATATATTCCATAGAAGAATTGAAAATATTGAAATCTTGAACTATGGTATAGAATTGAAAATTAGCTTCCCCTTAATCCAAGATATAGTTTATGATGAGTACCAGAAACATGTGGAGCAAAAGTCTATCAAACAATTTGAAGATTTAAATCCTAACTTTGCACCAACAATGTTCATTTAGGATAAAAAAAAATTGTGAAACTCCCCCTAAAACGTCACATTAACCAGTTACACAAGTTGTTTATACCCAATATTATCATGCTAGAGTTTTAGGACATCAAAGATACACTAAATATCAGAAAATGAAGCTATTTTTCTGAAAACCACGATTGTATCGATCTGATTTACGAACGATCATTGCTAAATCTATAATCACAATTTGACCTTTTACATCCAAATTAATGCGTCAAAAATTCTAGAAATCTCAAAAAATCATGAAATTTTGTGTACACATTTCTGAAATCATACTTTATCAAGGAAAAATATTTTGAAAAATATATGTTTTCCAGATTTCAATTTTGATACAAACTAGGAAACTAGCAAAAGTTCTAAAATTTTACAAACTTTGTATCACTTTTGTGTTTCACTTGAAAACTGTTTTTCAAAACATAATAAACATAGTTTAAAATATGTTTTATTTGACATTTCCAATCATGTTCTTGGAGCTATATGCACATCAATTGTGAATAAGCCTTCTCAATGATTGGTCCAATGAAGGATTAATGTCTCTAGATGACACTTTGGTTCATCATAACAAGCATGATGAATCAAGTGCATCTTCCTAACATCTCACATGTTGTCTAGGTGGCTCAATACAAAAATCATGGTTTCCTAAGTATTTTGTGAGATGGTTAAAGGTATAAATCCTAGTATTTGTATAGGATCATGCAAACCTACACCTTTACTCAACCAAGCACATTCCAAGTTCTCTCCTAAGTGATGAGAATTCTACCTCGGGGAGAGCCTTGGTAAATATGTCGGCTAGGTTGGACTTGAATTCAATATAATTAAGCTCAATGTCCCCCTTAGCCACATGATCTCTAATGAAGTGATGTTTCACTTCAATGTGCTTGGTCCTAGAATGATGCACCGGATTTTTTGTCAAGTTAATGGTGCTCACATTATCACAAAATACTTTCATGTTGGAGTAAGATAGCTCATAATCTTCTAAGGTATGTTTCATCCATAATAGTTGAGCTACACAACCACCCATAGCCACATATTCGACCTCGGTGGTGGATAAAGCAACACAAGGTTGCTTCCTACTACTCCAACTCACTAGGGAGGACCCAAGGAATTGGCATCCACCACTAGTACTCTTCCGATCCAATTTGCAACCGGCATAATCGGAATCGGTGTACTCAATCAAATCAAAGGACCTAGTCCTAGGGTACCATAGACCTACATTTAGTGTGCCTTTAACATATCTTAAAATTCTCTTAACGGCAACTAAATGAGATTCCTTAGCACATGATTGATACCTAGCACACATACTAACCGCAAATAATATGTCGGGTCTACTAGCGGTTAAATACAAGAGGCTACCAATCATGCTCCTATAAAGGGTAAGATCTATTTGTTTTCCTTCATTATCACTATCTATTTTAGTATTGGTTGCCATTGGAGTTGACACTACCTTAGCATTTTCCAAACCAAATTTCTTAATCATTTCCTTATCATATTTGGTTTGATAAATGTAAATTCCTTCACTTGTTTGTTTAACTTGCAATCCTAGGAAGAAATTTAATTCTCCAACTAGACTCATCTCAAACTCTTTTTCCATATTTTGAATAAAGTCTTGAAGAAGTTCATCATTTGTTGACCCAAAGATAATGTCATCAACATACACTTGGGCTACAAAGATGTCCTTAGATGTTGACTTTATAAAGAGAGTTTGATCTATACTACCCCTTTTGAAATCCTTAGAGATTAGGAAAGATGACAATTTTTCATACCAAGCCCGGGGAGCTTGTTTCAAACCATATAAGGCTTTCCTAAGCTTATATACATGGTTTGGGTAGTCCATATTTTCAAACCCGGGAGGTTGTTCTACATACACCTCTTCCTTAATAAACCCATTTAGGAATGCCGATTTGACATCCATTTGATGGAGTTTGAAACCCATATAGGAGGCATACGCTAAAAGTATTCTAATGGACTCTAACCTAGCAACCGGGGCATATGTTTCATCATAATCAAGTCCTTCAACTTGATTAAAACCCCTTGCAACTAATCGTACTTTATTTCTAGTGATATTCCCTTGGTCATCTAGTTTGTTCCTAAAGACCCATCTTGTAGTAATAATAGTGTTTTCACTTGGTCTACGAACTAACTCCCATACTTGACTCCTTTCAAATTGAGCCAATTCATCTTGCATTGCTAAGATCCAATCCGGATCAAGTAATGCATCTTTAATTGTTTTGGGCTCAATTTGAGAGATTAGAGCAATATGACTAGTAGGATCCCTATGGAATGACCTAGTCCTAACTCCTTGAGATAATTCACCCACAATTTGATCTAAGGGGTGACTTTGATGAACTCTTATGGTTCTAGGAGGTGTATTAGATGGAGTTTGATCATGATCAACCTCAATCCTATGCTCATCATCGGAATCATCCCTTACTCCCCCTTGATTCAATCCTCCCCCTTGATCATTACCCCCTAAGTTTAAGTCTTGAAATTGTTTGGTAATTTCTTGATTTTCAATATTTATATCATCATCAATAGGGGATTTCCTAGGGTATGTATTGGAAGTTTCATCAAATTAAACATTTGAAGATTCTTCAATCTTTTGAGTCCTTTTATTGTAAACTCTATATCCTACACTAGTGGATGAGTATCCAACTAGGATTCCTTCATCCGCTTTGGACTCAAACTTACTTAGGTTGTCTTTGGTATTTAAGATATAAACTTTACATCCAAAGACCTTAAAATAATGAATTGTTGGAATTGTACCATTCCACAATTCAAATGGAGTTTTCCCTAAAAACCTATGAATCAATACCCTATTTTGGATATAGCAAGCAGTATTAACCGCTTCCGCCCACAAGTAGCTAGGTAAGGAATATGCATTAAGCATTGTCCTAGCCGCTTCTTGTAGGGCATGATTTTTCCTTTCCACAACCCCATTTTGTTAGGGTGTTCTAGGACAAGAAAATTCATGCTTGTACCCTTGTTCTAAGGAAAAATTTGAAAAATTAGAATTCTCAAATTATCCACCATGATCACTACGGATCCGATTGATTTTGAGTTTTCTTTCATTTTCTACTCTTTTGCTAAATCCTATGATTATTCCTAAGGTTTCATCTTTATTTTTCAAGAAAAACACCCAAGTAAACCTAGAAAAATCATCTACTATTACCATGCAATATTTACTACCAATTATAGATGGGGTACTATGGCAATCAAATAAATCCATATGTAGTAATTCTAACGGTAAAGCGGTACTAAGTAAATTTTTACCTTTGTGTGATGTTTTTGATTGTTTCCCTTCTTGGCAAGCATCACACATCTTGTCCTTGAGAAATTTGACTCTAGGCAATCCTTTGACTAGCTTCAATTTTGCTATTTTGACTATATTCTTCATGTTTATGTGTCCTAGCCTCCTATGCCAAAGCCAACTTTCTTCCTCTTTTGCAATAAGACACTTAGTGGAAGGATTAGTAGCATAGGATAAATCAACATAATATATATTTGATTTCCTAAAGCCTACTAACATGCAATCATTTATAGTTTTGTGTCTTATAAAACATTTCGAGGAATCAAATTTAATATCAAAGTTTGCATCACATAATTGACTTACACTAAGTAAATTAAATTTCATATTTTTAACTAATAGAACTTTATGAATGGCAAGATTGGGAGATACCTCAATGGTGCCCTTTCCTAAAATTTTAAGTTTGCCGCTATTACCAAATGACACTTTTCCTTTGCTAGTGTGGTTGATAGTGAAGAATTTTCTCTCATCCCCGGTCATATGCTTTGAGCACCCACTATCAACTATCCACAAGCTTGGTTCTTCTACCTATATCACATGAAAAACACAATCCTTAGGTACCCAAATCTTAGGACCACTAGCATCAATTATAAATTTCTTTGGTACCCATGCCTTTCTCCCCTTGCTTTTAATCATTGATTTTCTACTAATAAGGGATGCAAATGCTACCTCTTTCTCCTTAGGTCTATATCCTAATCCGGCCTTATTGTAAATTGCCCTTTGATCCTTAATAATCATATCTAGATATTTAGAACCATTAGTGAATTTTTCTAGGCATGCTCTTAATTTACCTATTTCTTTTCTTAACTCATCATTTTCATCCCTAAGAGTACATTCATCAATATCACTAGATTGTTTGCAACATGATGAATCTACACTTTTAAGTGATTTGATTTCTAATTTTAGATCCTTAACCCTAATTTTTGATCTATTTAAAGCATTTTGTAAACATGCAATAGTCTTATAAAGTAAATCTATTTTAGGTGAGTTGTTTACCTCATCATCATCACTTGATGATGATTCATCACTTGAAGAGGAAGAGGACTTCTCGCTTGAGCTCTCGGCTTCTTCCTCTAATGCCATAAGGGCTAGGTTCCGGGTGGCATGACATACTTCCTCATCGTCGGAAGACTCCTCCATACTTAGAGTGTCCCATGTTTGTGTCACCATTGCCTCCTTCTTCTTCTTCTCCTTCTTTTCCTTCTTTTTCTTTTCCTTCTCCTCCTTCTTCTTTAGTTCCGGGCAATTTGGATTTATATGCCCTTTCTTGTTGCAACCAAAACAAGTCACGTTAAAGATAGAATTTGAATTACTTGAAGATTTACCTCTTGAAGATTGGAACATCCTCTTCACGTCTTTCTTGGTAAGTCTCCTTGACTTCCCACCGAACTTCTTGACGTAATGTGCCACCTCACTTGCAGATAACTCATCTTCACTACTTGATGAGTCTTCCTCGGATTCGGATGAGGAGGACACTTCCTTCTTCTCCTTCTTCTTCTTCTCCTTCTTTCCTACAAAAAGATCTATACCCTTCTCTTTGGATGAAGTGTTAGCTTGTTCATGTAATTGAAATTCACAAAAAAGTTCATCTAACTTGACTAATGAAAGATCCCTAGAGACCTTATAGGCATCTACCATTGAGGCCCATAAGGTGGTCCTAGGGAAAGCTTGTAATACATATCATACAAGGTCTCGGTTGTCGACCTTTTCACCTATAACGTGTAGTCCGTTGACTACTTCCTTGAAACGCCCGTGCATTTGGCTCACGGTCTCGTTTGTCTTCATAGTGAAGCTTTGGAGTTGGCCAATCAAAAGATCCCTCTTGGCCCTTCTTGTCTCTTTGGATCCTTCATTGAGTTCGATGAGCTTCTCCCAAAGCTCTTTTGCGGAGTTGAAGGGCCCGACCTTAGAGAGTTGCTCCTTGGATAGACCACATTGAAGTGTGGTCGTTGCTTTTGCATTTGCTTGTGCTTTCTTGGCCATCTCTCTTGTCCAATCTTTTGTTGGTAGTGGTGCTCCGAATTCGTCGACCGGCTTCTCAAAACCATCTACAACACTAAACCAATTCTCAATATCGTTCATTAAATAATACTCCATCCTACCTTTCCAATATCCGAAGTCATTGCCGTCGAAGAACGGAGGCCTCGCCGTGCTATACCCCTCTTGAAATGTCATCTTTGCTCCGGTTGATTGCTAGATCTTCCGATGCGATCCGGGCTCTGATATCACTTGTTGGAGATCGTTTGGAAGCTAGAGGGGGGGGGGTGAATAGCGTTTTTTGTTTCTACAAAAAATGATTAGCGGAAGCAAACACAAATAATATATGTAAAAACAACAACAACGCAAACAAAGCCTTTACGTGGTTCGGAGATAACGCTCCTACTCCACGGCGATCCTTAAGGTGGATCAATCCAAGCAAATCCACTAAGAAGCTTTCCTTTACAACACAACTCCTCTTCTTTACAAAGGATGAAGATCTAAACTTAGAGAGAAGAGGAGGAGATTTAAAATCACTTAGAAAGCTAGAAAATTCATGGAGGCTTTTGAGAAGGATTAGAGAATGAGCATTGACCCTAAAAACCTCCACCAGCCCTTTTTTTATAGAGAAGAGGCTGATTTTCCCGTTGGAGCATGATCAGTCGACTGATGTACAACATCGATCATCGGGCGTCAGTTAACAACCACGAATCAAGCGGATTCGCAGGATTAGTCGTTTCATCCAGCGGCACTTTCATCGATCGATCGATCCATCCATCGATCGGTGATAGAATGATCGATCGAATGATCGTCGGTCGCGATCGAGTGCGACTCCATTTCGTGCTCGTATTCACGTTTATCGATCATTGCCGCTTGTTGGCCGATCGATCGCACATCACCTCGATCATTGCCTTCATCAAGCGATCGGTCGATGGTCAGTTTCATTCGACTCGGTCGAGCACACGACCGATGTACTTCGTTCGGTTACGTATTGCTCGATGACTATCAAGCGAAATAAGCTCTCATACTTGATTTCACCCCCTAGACCTGGACTTAACCTTCTAGCTCTTCCTTAAGACTTGCGCCTTCAGGATCCCTCCGAGTCTACGACTTGTTCATCCTTCGCGCTTTGCTTCCAAGAGCTTCCTTCGGTTTTGTCATGTCTTGGGTTCTCCTTTGCCAAAGCGTGCTTGGACTTTACGCCGCCAAGTCTACATGCTTGGACTTACGCTGCCAAGACTTGCCTTTGGACTTCCTTTGCCAAAGTTTGTTTGGACTTAATGCCGCCAAGACAACATGCTTGGTCTTATGCCACCAAACCTTTACCTTGGACTTCTCTTGCCAAGATCATACTTGGACTTTGCCTTTACCAAGCCTTCATACTTGGATTTCCCTGTCACTTGAACACGTTCACAATTAGATCACAATTTGTTGCCTAACTTAGATGATTATCCAAACATCAAAACATATAAATGCTTGGGGCATTATTGCACCAACAGCCTTCGGCTACTACTCCAAGACCCTAGTGATCCTTGATCACGCATGGAGGGCAATTCACTAAAAATACTCCTCATTAGAGGTAGGAGTTTGACGATTACAAAAAAAACTTCGAAAGAAAAGATAGAGAGACAAACCCTCTCTTCTATTAATGTAAAGTGCAATGATAGAAAACCTCGATTAATAAAAGGAATTGCAATATTTAAAGAGACGACAAAATAAGAATATCAATAACTAAAAGAGTAGAAAGTAAACTAGGGTTGTTGACAGCACTTCGTCGTAGAGTCGTCGGAAAATCGCAGAGTTGTGGAGGTTTGTGAGCACTTAGAGATGATGAAAAACCCTAGGAGAAGCCCTCCTTTTATAGCCTTTAAGACCCTCATTGAATGGGTCTTCAACAAATAGGAATTGAGCACAAAACTCCTTGAAAAATGGTGATAAAGCTTGACTCCTCGAGGCTGATTTTTGACCATCGGTTGAACTGGCCGGTTGAACTGGCCCGGTTGAACTGGCCAGTTGAACTGGCCCGGTTGAACTGGCCGGTTGAACTGATGGCCAGAATTTTTGACTACAATAAAGAGTTAGCTCAAAATATAAGTGAATTCGACGGCCACTTGCCGTCCGATCTCAACATAGACCTTCCATGGGAAGTCTTGGGTCGGATCGTCGCCTAAGGATGTCCCCGTACAAAGGACATGACCTCACTTCACTTTACTCACTCGAGCTTACCTCGATACTTACTATGTCACTTTTGCTTCCGGCCTTCCACTTGATTCCTTCGGCTCCCTCCGAAGTCACTCGAGTGTCGCCCGACCACCGCGGCTTCCTTCGGGTGTCGCTAGCCTTCAGCTCCAGCTATAGCAATTTTTTGCACACTCGATTCAGCTCATGAGATAATGACTTGAGCTTAACTTTGTATCGTTTGCTATAATAAAAACTAAGGTTTGACTTAGGTGCCTACTGCACCAACAATCTCCCCCTTTTTTATTTATGGCAAACCCACATATAAAGTTAAGAAAAATAAATTAAGTGCATTAAGCAAAATGAGCAAGAGATATGCATGAATGAGTAGGAGTATAAAAAAGCATGAATGAGCAGGAGTATATAAAAACTTTTTTTCAAGTGCTCCCCCTTGAGGAATCCTCCCCCTTGACCGAGGGTGAGTACTTGAGAAAGAGTTTTAACTCTCCCCCTTGATGTTTGCTACTAAACAAAAGAATTAAGTAACCGCAATTACTTAATATTGGCCATAGTGTTTAAGTTTTAAATTAAGAAATCAAAAAATTGATTTCTTAACCTTGGCCTTTACTTCCTTTTTGTTAACAAGTTAACTTAAAGTTAAGTAAACCTTTCCGTTTTGTTAACACGAACAATTTAACTAAGCCTTGGCCATAAAATAATTATCCCTTAACTTTGGCCTTTTTCTCCCCCTTTTTCCATATATCGAAAAGAGTGAGGGTGTGTGTGGAATAAAAAATAAGTATTAATTTGAAAATGTTCCACATTATAAGTTCATCTATAAAATGTTCGACTCATATTTGGATTGATTGATATGAAAGATCAACCAGTCCTGGTCAGAGTCGGTTAGTATGTATGATTATACTCTGTGGTTCATAGCGATGCACTAGCTCTACATCTGGAACCAGGAGTAAGGTCCTAACATCTCACGCCCATCTATGTGGCTAAGTACACAAACACATTAGTCCTATGTGTTGTGAGATGTATTGGCTCCTTAAATCTATAGGTGCATGATATCTAAGGTATGTCCTATACTAGTTCCATGAAAAATGAAAAGTATGAAATAGTAGCAATATGATTTGCAAAGTCCTATTCTACTACGCACATGCCCAATTTTCGTCTTAATAGACTGAATTCGACTTCGGGTAGGGGTTTAGTAAATAGGTATGTCAAGTTAGACTTCGATTCGACGTATTCGAGTTGTATGGCTTCGTTGGCCACATATTCTCGAATGAAATGGTGTTTGACCTCTATATGTTTGGTCATAGAGTGACATATCGGATTCTTAGTAAGATTAATTGAACTAATGTTATCTACGTGGAGTTTCGTGTTCGTAAAGTCTAACTTAAAGTCATGAGAGTGTGTTTCATCCAAAGAAGCTGAGTGACATACTCACCCATCGCGATGTATTCGGCTTCGGTGGTAGATAAGGCAACCCAGTGTTGCTTCCTACTGCACCAACTCACTAGACTCGAGCCGAGAAGTTGACAACAACCACTCGTACTCTTTCTATCGAGCTTACTACCAGCATAGTCCGAATTGGAGTAGCTGGTTAGTTCAACTCGTAGATCTAGGTACCAAATACACATTAAGTGTACCCTTTAGATATCTAAGGATACGCTTGACTAGAGTTAGGTGAGACTCCTTGGCACAGGTTTGGAACCTTACGCACATACTTACTGCAAATAGGATATCAGGTCGTCTTGCAGTTAAGTAAAGGAGACTCCCTATTATGCTCCTATAGTATTTTAAATCAATTGAGTTTCCGATTAAATCTTCTTCTATATTAACATTAGTTGCCATTGGGGTATTAATAATTTTAGCGTCTTGCATTCCAAAGCGTTTAATTAATTCCCTAGTATATTTGCGTTGATGTAGGCATATTCCATCTTTAGTTTGTTTAATTTGTAGACCTAAGAAGAAACTTAACTCGCCTACTAAATTCATTTCAAATTCACTTTCCATAAGTGAAATGAACTCATTTAGTAGGATTGAGTTGGTGGTTCCGAAAATAATATCATCTACGTAGATTTGGGTTATGAATATGTCTTTACCTAAGGTTTTTACGAAAAGGGTTGGGTCAACTACACCTTGGTTAAAATCTTTGGACTTAAGATAAATCGAAAGTCTCTCGTACCAAGCTTGAGGAGCTTGTTTAAGTCCATAAAGAGCTTTCTTTAACCTAAGGACATGATCAGGTTTGTCTAAACTTTCGAAACCGGGGGGTTGACTAACATAAACTTCTTCTTTAATGTATCCATTTAAGAATGTAGATTTCACATCCATTTGAAACAACTTAAATCCTCGATGTGCTGCATATGCTAATAGCATTCGAATGGACTCTAATCTAGCTACTGGGGTATAGGTCTCATCGTAATCTAAACCTTCGACTTGACTAAACCCTTTAGCGACTAGTCTAGCTTTATTTCTAACTACTTCACCTTTATCATCAAGTTTATTTCTAAACACCCACCTTGTTCCAATGATTGTTTTATCTTTAGGTGGTGGTACTAATTCCCATACTTCGTTCCTAGTGAATTGAGCCAACTCTTCTTGCATTACAATAATCCAATCGGGATCAAGAAGAGCTTGGTCAATAGTTTTGGGTTCAATTTTAGAAATCAAAGATATTTGACTAAGGTTTCTGTATGAGGCTCTAGTTCGAACTCCTAGACTTGGATCACCTATCACTTGGTCGATAGGATGATTCGTTTGAGTCCTAGTTGGATTTGGGTTTGAGTCTACAACTTGATCCATAGGATGACTCATTTGAGTTCTAGTTTGGTTGGAGTCATCTATCACTTGGTCGATAGAGTGACTTGGTTGACTTAGGTTAGGATTAACACTAGACCTGATCTCCGGATCAGAGTTAGGTCTAGTATGAGTCGGCTCGCTAATTGGGGTCGCCGGGGGTTTTGTAGGTTCGTGTCCTTCATCAAATACTACATTGATAGTCTCCTCGACTCTAAGGGTGTCGTGGTTATATACTCTATAAGCTCTACTTGTAGTCGAGTATCCTAGAAAGATTCCGGTCGTGGTTTTGGATGTAAATTTTCCTAGGTAATCCTTAGTGTTTAGGATGTGTACCTTACACCCAAATACCCTAAAGTACTTGATGTTAGGTATTTTATCGTGATAAATCTCGTATGAGGTCTTAAGGTGCCTCTTTACCATAAGGATCCTATTTTGGACAAAGCACGTCGTACTCACGGCTTTCGCCCAAAACCTATCGGGTAGGTTATACTCATTTAACATTGTCCTAGTGGCTTCTTGTAGGGTTCTATTTTTGCATTCTACTAGGCTATTTTGTTGTGGAGTTCTAGGGCAAGAGAACTCATGGTGGTATCCATTTAGGTTACAGAATTCTGTAAACCTATGGTTTTCGAATTCACCACCATGATCAGTCCTAAGTCTTTTGATTTTAATGTTTTGTTGATTTTCTATTAACTTAAATAGGTTGATTAATTGATCTAGGGTATCACTTTTGTGTTTGATGAACCTAACCCAAGTAAATCTAGAATAGTCATCAATTATGACTAAGCAGAATTTACTTCCATTAAGTGACTTAGCTCCGTGTGAATCAAATAGATCCATTTGTAGGAGCTCAAGCACACTTTTGGTTCGTTCTTGATTAGTTAGTTGATGTTGTGTCCTAGATTGTTTACCTTGTTGACAAGCATTACATATTTTATTATCCAAGTTATTGAGGTTAGGCAAACCTCTGACTAAGTCACTCTGACTCATCTTGTGGATGAGTCTTGGGTGTGACTGACCGAGTCATTGGTGCCACAACCATGATTCCTCTTGCCGTGTCATAAGACACTTAGTTGAGGAGTTAGTTAAGTTAATAGTGTAAATGTTGTTATTTCTAGTTCCCTTAAGAATTGTTTTAGAGGTTTCGTTTGTATTAATTACGCATTCATTTTCTATAAATATGACCTTATAGTTATTATCACACAATTGACTTACACTAAGTAGATTATATTGAAAAATTTCTACTAATAAAATGTTTTGAATAACAAAATTTGAGTTAAGCTCAATATCACCTGATCCGATGATTTTGAGCTTGTCGTTATTTTTGAAGGCTACCGATCCTTGTCGTTTGAATCGAAGCTTCGAAAACATGAGTTGATCCCCGGTCATGTGTCGGGAGCAACCACTGTCCAACATCCATTGATCCTACACGCAAGGTAGTTAGATCGGATATTGGATTTATTAAAGATTGGTTGAAAATTATTAACCTAAATCATCTCACCCATGTCTACATGATCAAACACGTTAACCCTATATGTTCTTGTGAGATGACTTCCAATTTTACTTGATTTAAATTTAATGACTTAAACACTTGTCAACTTTACGTTAGATTCGGATTTGACCTTAGGCTTATCAAGTCACCTTTTCAAGATCATGGCGAGGCATAGAGGCCTTCTTTGATCGGAACAACGACCACTTAGACAAAGCTATTTTCAAGAAAATAGTAACTTGACTCACCTAAGACCACTTCCTGGTCTAACTAGTCTAGGATACGGCGAGGTAGCTTCAGCTAGTTCCACTCGGTCAAGTGAACCGAACTAGATACGCCTTATCTAGCTCGAATACACGAGACTCCGTTTTCCTAGCATACTATCATCTCGCTGCGTCCTGGTACTATGTTATCAAGTGTTGACGAGTTATAGTCCTATCTAACCATTCTAAAAAGAAAAATCCAACTAAATAAAAACCTAAGCATGCAATTTCTAAGTTAAAACATAAACAAGTTTCGTACTAGCTCCCCCTGGACCATTGAATCGATTCGGTCTCTCCACATAGTGGATTTGGTCCTTGGGAACCCAGTACTGGTTTGATCCTAAGTTTGAAATCAAGGTGGTCTTAGGGACCCATGCTTGGATACATTTTTTATGTCGACTTACAATCGACATATATGACTTATTGGTCGTGTTTGAGCTAAACCCTAGCCCGACCTTGTTGTACACGGCCCTTTGCGATCCAAGTAGGAGGTCAAGTCCTTTGGATCCCAAAGTAAACCTTTCCAACGTATTCCTAAGATCTTCGACTTGACTCTTCAAGAGTGAGTTCTCAACTTCGAGTTTTTCAACCCGAGTTGAGTCCTTCTCTTGAACTCGACTAGTCGAAGAGGTTAGGGAGACCTCGTGTTTGAGGAGTTTAACTTCGTCAACCAGGGTCTTGACCTTGGACTCGGACTTAGCTAACTTTCTATTTAAAAACTTAATTTCACTATAAAGTGTAGTAATGAGAGACCGACTTACCTTGAGTGTATCTTTTGAACCGGATGTGTATCTGGCTTGTCTTGAATAGTTCTTCGCAAATCGACTCGCCTTCGATTTCCGATTCAAGTTCGGTTCGACTCGTCTCGATTCCACCGGTTGAGCCATGAGGACTCGATCATCGTCTTCTTCCTTGGAAGCTTCTTCCCAAGTAGCGTTGAGTGCCTTTTTATGTTTTGGTGCCTTGCTCTTGAGTTTTGGGCATTCGGACTTGATATGTCCAAACCTGTTGCATTCATAACATCTAATATTTGAACTTTTAGGCTTACCTTCGTTGGGTCGAGTGACGGTTCATTTTCGGCCCTTGACTATCCTCCGAACTAGGTTGACTAGTTCGGCCTCCATTTCCGAGTCGACCTCCGAATCCGACTCATCCTCTTCTTCCTTTGGGGGTGGCTTGCTAGCGGTTTTCTTCTTTGAACCTACAAATAGTGCTATACCTTTCTCGGGTTCCGAGTTAGACTGCTCATGAAGTTCAAAATCAGAAAAAAGTTCATCTAACCTAAGTTTAGAAAGATCCTTGGAGACCTTGTAGGCATCGACCATGGATGCCTACAAGGTAGTCCTCAGAAAGGAGTTTAGGACATATCTTATAAGGTCGCGGTTTTCGACCTTTTGCCCGATTGCGTGTAGATTGTTGACTATGTCCTGGACGCGGGCGTGGAGTTGTGTCACCGTTTCATGTTCCTGCATTTTTAGATTATATAATTTATTAAATAAAATGTCACGCTTACATACCTTGGCTTCATCGTTCCCTTCGTGTAGCTCCACTAGCTTTGTCCAAAAGTCCTTTGCGCTTATGACGGGGCCGACCCGATTTAGCTCCTCCTTGGACAAACCACATTGGAGAATTTGAGTTGCCTTGGTGTCGCTTCGACTTGTCATTTTGTCGCAATGGTCCATTGGTCATAACCCAAGGATTCACCCGCCGTTAGTCGGAAGTGTGAAACCCGTTTGGATTATGATCCACATCTCGATTTGGGTTTTGAGAAAGCATTCCATCCGACCATTCCAGTAACGGAAATCATCTCCATTGTAAAACGGAGGTCGGACGGTGCTAAAACCCTCGAGATGGGTCATTTGGAAGGAAAACCTTGCACAAAAAATACCAAAAAAAACACAAAAAAAAAAGGTTCCAAGACTTCGCCTTGGATTAGTAATGTAGGAAATGAAAAGAAACAAAAGGAATAAACGAGAAATAACCAACTAAAATAAAAGATGAGCACTTACAACCTTCGATGTCTCGGAAATGGTAATAAACGATGCTTTTTCGGGATGAATACAGCTTGTTACGAGGGTTTACCCTGATAAAAAGTGTATATCTTTCCGAAAGCTTCGTTTTGGTAGGTAGACCGTTTCGTGGGTCAACTTGTACTAAAAGTTATGCCCGTTTTACCGTCGGCTACTCCAAAAGCGAATACTTGCAAAACAAAATCAAACGAAGAGTACCAAGACTTCGTCTTGGATTAGTAGTGCGGGAGAAAAATTTAAATGAACGAAAAATAAATATGTAAAAAATGCTATATTGGTGGTTTCACCAAATCTAAGCGCCTTACTCGATACCAATTGTTGGATCGAAGCGGATCGCTAGAGGGGGGATGAATAGCGATAAACCTTTTTTTTTAATTCGTTCGTTAAAACTCGAGTAGACAGTTAATTGCAACGGAAAGATAAACTATAAATAAATGAGACAAATGCTTTTTTACTTGGTTCGTAGCCTTCGGCTACTACTCCAAGACCCTAGTGATCCTTGATCACGCACGGAGGGCAATTCACTAAAAACACTCCTCCTCGTTGGAGGTAGGAGTTTGACGATTACAAAAAAAAACTTCAAAAGAAAAGATAGAGAGACAAACCCTCTCTTCTATTAATGTAAAGTGCAACGATAGAAAACCTCAATTAATAAAAGGAATTGCAATATTTAAAGATATGACAAAATAAGAATATCAACAACTAAAAGAGTAGAAAGTAAACTAGGGTTGTTGATTCGTCAGAGAGAGTCGTCGGAAAATCGCAGAGTTGTGGAGGTTTGTGAGCACTTAGAGATGATGAAAAACCCTAGGAGAAGCCCTCCTTTTATAGCCTTTAAGCCCCTCATTGAATGGGTCTTCAACAAATAGGAATTGGGCACAAAATTCCTTGAAAAATGGTGATAAAGCTTGACTCCCGCTTGAACTGGCGGTTGAACTGGCAGTTGAACTTGGCTAGGATTTTTACTACAATAAAGAGTTAGCTCAAAATATAAGTGAAGCGGCCACTTGCCGTCTGATCTCAACATAGACCTTCCATGGAAGTCTTGGGTTGAATCGTCTCTAAGGACGATCCGTACAAAGGACCACGACCTCATTTCACTTTACTCACTTGAGCTTACCTCGATACTTACTATGTCACTTTTGCTTCGGCCTTCCACTTGATTCCTTCGGCTCCTCCGAAGTCACTTTCGAGTGTCGCCCACCGCCGCGGCTTCCTTGGTGTCGCTAGCCTTGACTCGGCTATAGCAATTTTCTGCACACTCGATTCAGCTCGTGAGATAATGACTTGAGCTTAACTTTGTATCGTTTGCTATAATCAAAACTCAGGTTTGACTTAGGTGCCTACTGCATCAACATAATCTAGTCTTAAAGGTAATCACATTACCATCCATGTCGGTCTTCTTCTTGAAAACCCACTTGCACCCTATAGGCTTAATGCCTTGGTGGGTCCACCAAGTTCCAAACTTGATTTTCATACATGGAATCCATTTTCGACCTCATGGCATCAAGCCATTTTTCCCTTTCTGAACTTTTCAAAATTTCTTCATAACTGGTAGGCTCCTCATCGTCAATGAGTAACACGTCATTCAATTTACTTACGAGAAATCCATATCTCTCAAGAATATTGCGTGTTGGTGCAGGGGCACCAGATAATCGAACCTGTGTTTTGATTATGGAAAAGAAACAAAGTTAAGTTTACATCATTATCTCACGAGCTAAATCGAGTGAGTAGAAAGTAAAATGAAGGCTAACAACACCGGAGGAAGCCGCGGTGGTCAGGCGACACTCGAGTGACTTGGAGGGAGGAAGGAATCAGTGGAAGGCCAAAAGCGAGAACTACAAAGTAAGTATCGAGGTTAGCTCGTGTGAGTGAGAGATTGTAAGGTTGATGACCGTGGCGGCGGCGATCCGACTAAGACTTCTGTGGAAGGTCTAAGTCCAAGATCGGACGGTTAGAAACCGTCGCATTTATCATTTTCCATACTAACCTGTGGCGTGATCGTTGGACATTGGGCGATCAAGCGATGCTCATCACGATCGGTGATGGCGACGAATCGACCTTTGCGCTTAGTCAAAAAGCAGATAAGGTTTCGCGCCACTTGCGATAAAATTTGTACAACCGTGATACATTAGAAGATGAGGAGACACATTCAGAGGACAAACTCTATAAAAGGAGGGGAGGATTCCAACTCCAAACATCATCAAGTTTATTCTCATGTGATCCTACAATGCTAAAGCTCCAACACTGTTATAATGCCGATGCGATGACAAGTTCTGATCTTCTTCGTCGGTAGCAACAACAAGTAACATATTTTATTATTGTATTCTTTGTTTTTATTCGTAACGAGATGAGGTAGTCTTGTTGTCTTATCCTCGTACTTTCAGTTTTGTGATCGTTGTCTCCTACCTCCAGCGAGGAGGAGGCGTTATAGTGTTTTGCCCTCGGTCTCTATAGGGCCTTGGAGTAGCAACCGCTGGGTTGTGAACTAAGTAAAAATAAATGTGTCTCTTTATTTTTCACTGTGCTTACTCGTGTATCGAACGAACGAACGAAAAGATTTATGCTCGCTATTCACCCCCCTCTAGCGATGCTTCTCGATCCAACAATTGGTATCAGAGCGAGGGCACTAAGATTTGGTGAAACCACCAATCTAGCACTTTTTGGTTTTCTTTCGTATTTTTGAGTCGTGTTTTTTTAGGTGTTTTTCCTCCCACTACTAATCCAAGACAGAAGTCTTGGTACACATCTTTGGTTGTGTGTTTGCAAGTATTCTCTTGAGTACGGTAAAACGGTCATAACTTTCGCACAAGTGGACTCACAAAACGATCTACCTAAATCAAGCTCTCTGAGAGATCTACATTTCTTATAAGTGTTTACTTTGTAACAAGCTGTTTCCAGCCCCAAAAACCAATGTTTAGTACCCTTTCGGGGACATCGAAGGTCGTAAGTTTCTAGTTTTTGTTAGTTTCTTATTTATTTCTGTTTATTTCCTATTATTTCCTACACTACTAATCCAAGACTAAGTCTTGTAATTCTCTTTGGTTTTTATTCGTGTTTTGCAAGATACTTAATGGCTCACATTGAGGGGTATAGCACCACCCAACCTCCTTTCTTTAATGGAAATGATTTCCGTTATTGGAAAGGTCGGATGGAGTGTTTCTTGAAAACACAAGTTGAGACTTGGATAATAATCCAAACCGGCTTTGCTCTACCCACCAATGATCAAGGGGAGCCCTTGGATTTTAACAAGTGGACAAATGAAACCAAGAGGCAAATCAAAGCCGATGCAAGAGCAACCCAAATATTACAATGCGGCTTGTCCAAGGAGGAACTCAACCACATTGGACCATTCATTAGGGCTAAAGACTTAACAAATTGGTTTGATCTACGAAGGGCCTAATGCTAAGGTATGTAAAAGAGATTTACTTTTAAATAAAACAATCTAAAGATGCAGGATTGTGAGACCGCCACCCAACTACATCGTGGATCCAAGACATCGTCAGCGGTCTTCACTCGATCGGGCAAGCCATAGAGAACCGGGACCTTATAAGGTACGCTTTAAATGCTTTCCCTAGGACTACCTTGTGGGCATCCATGGTAGATGTCTACAAGGTCTCTAAGGACCTTTCGAAGCTTAGATTAGATGAACTATTTTCCAAATTTGAACTTCGCGGCGAATAACATGGTGGACCGAGAGAGGTATTGCTCTACTTGCAGGGACAAAGAAGCAAGCCACCTTCTAGGCAAGAAGATGGACTCGAACCGAAGATGAATCAGTCGAATCTGAAGAGGTGGAAGCAATAGTGAATGTAGTTCGAAGATTGTTGGGAGGAAAGGAGGCTACTAAAGAATCAAAAGAGGGCACTGATTCAAATCAAATCAAAGGAAGGCTTGTGCAACATGGGACAACGAAGAAGGCATCGGCATAGCATGGCAAGATTCAAGAGTCCGAGTCGAGTCCGAATCCAATCCAATTATAACACCGACCAACTCGAGGACTACTTTGAGAAGCAACTCAAAGTCGGACCAAAAGAGAAAATTAAGGTTACGCTCACTAATTCATACGCTTTACAATACAATTAAAATACTTACTAGGAAATTAACTAAGTCCGAGTCTAGGGTTGAGTCGTTACTTGAGGAGGTTGAAACCCTCAAGCAAGAGGCTACTCTAACCTCTTCAACTAGTCAAGTTCAAGAGGGAAACTCAACCCAAGTTGAAAAACTTGAGGAGGAGAATTCTCTCTTGAAAGACCGAGTTCAAGAGGTTGAGGCTAGGTTGGAAAGGTTCATGTTGGGATCTAAGAACCTTAACCGACTACTTGGAACCCAAAAAGCCGTGTACAACAATAAAGTCAGAAGCGGATTTAGGTCAACGACTACGAATAGGTCTTATATGTCTATCGAAATCGTAGTCATCAAAGAGTCCAAGATCGGTCCCAAAGGTTTTATTGAACTCAGGACTAATAAGTATTGGATTCCCCATGATCAAGTTCATTATTTGAATAGATCATATTGGTTCAATGGTCCAGGGGGAGCTAACACTAAAATAGTATACCCGCTTACTTAGCAAAACCATTGCATATTTTACTTTAATTTTTAGAACGGCAAGATAGGAAAAATAGTTAGTCAACTCTTGACAACATAGTATCAGGACGCGACGAGATGATAGTACGTTAGGGAAACAAAGTCTCGTGTATTCGAGCTAGATAAGGTGTATCTAGCTTGGTGCACTTGACCGAGTGGAACTAGCTTAAGCTACCTCGCCGTATCCTAAACTAGTTAGACCAGGAAGTAACCCTAAGTGACTTAAGTGATATTTTCTTGAATTTGGCTTTGTCTAAGGAAGTGGTCGTTGTTCCAATCAAAGAAGGCCCCTGTGCCTCGCCACGACCTGGAAGCCAGTTTCTCGAAAAGTTACTTAACGATATAAAGGTTAAATCCGAATTTAATCCAAGGTTGACTATCCTTAATCAATTTCAAATCATCTCACAAAACATATAAGGTGAACAAATTCTAAGACACATAGAATGGGTGAGATATTAAGGATAATTGAAATATACTTAAAATATAACCTCTTCAAAATGCTACTTATTTTCTTAACTATGGTACTTAATGACTATTTACAACTCTTTAGGCCAAAGTTTAGCACCCCCTACATCTCTTATACTTCATATATTTGACTAAGGGGGAGAGCAAACTAACCCTAAGGGTTATATTACAAACCTTTAGATTATTGGTGCAGAGGACATACCTCAACCAATCTATCTAACTCTTGCTAGACACATGCTTGGACTTATAGTTGATTTATCTAGATGCATGCATATACAATGTTGTTTTCAACCCTATTTTATATAAAACCCCAACATTCTTTTTGATTAATGGCACAAGGGGGAGAAGAGCAAAAGTTAAGGGGGAGTAACATAAAATTTAATTTTGAAAATTAAATTATCTCTTTCAAAACTCACCTAGGGTTAAGGGGGAGTTTTGGTTAAGGGGGAGTTTTTGGAAATGGCATTCATCATTTACTATACTTGCTTTATGCTTTAATTTCCCTTAACTTTGTGTTGGTTTGCCATAGATCAAAAAGGGGGATATTGTTGGTGCAGGGGCACCAGATAATCGAACCTGTGTTTTGATTATGGGAAAGACACAAAGTTAAGTTTACATCGTTATCTCACGAGCTAAATTGAGTGTGCAGAAAAGTACTAAAGCTTGAGATGAAGGCTAGCGACACCCGGAGGAAGCCGCGGTGGTCGGGCGACACTCGAGTGACTTCGGAGGGAGCCGAAGGAATCGAGTGGAAGGTCGGAAGCGAGAGCTACAAAATAAGTATCGAGGTAAGCTCGTGTGAGTGAGAGATGGTAAAGTCGTGTCCTCTGTACGGGGACGACTGTAGGCGGCGATCCGACTAAGACTTCCTATGGAAGGTCTAGGTCGAGATTGGACAGTTAGAAACCATCGTATTTACCATTTTCCATACTAACCTCTTACTGCAGGGAAGTGTCCAGGCTGGCAGTCGACTGTTGGACATTGGGCAGTCGACTGATGCTCATCAGTCGACTGATGGGAGGCATCAATCGACTGATGGTGACGAATAAGCCTTTGCGCTAGGTCAAAACATATAAGGTTTGATGTGGCCACTTCACGATAAAATTTATACAACTTCATGATCTATTCCGAAAGATGAGGAGACACATTCAGAGGCCAAACTCTATAAAAGGAGGGGAGGATTCCAACTCCAAACATCATCAAGTTTATTCTCAACTGCTCCTACAATGCTAAAGCTCCAACACCGTCATAACGTCGACGCGATGACAAGTTCTGATCTTCTTCGTCGGCAGCAGCAACAAGTAACATATTTTATTATTGTATTCTTTATTTTTATTCGTAACGAGGTGAGGTAGGCTTGTTGCCTCATCCTTGTACTTTCAATTTTGTGATCGTTGTCTCCTACCTCCAATGAGGAGGAGATGTTATAGTGCTTTGCCCTCCGTATGCGGTCTAGGATCGTTAGGGCCTTGGAGTAGCAACAGCTGGGTTGTGAACCAAGTAAAAATAAACGTGTCTCTTTATTTTTCGCTATGCTTACTCGTGTATCGAACAAACGAATGAAAAGATTTACGCTCGCTATTCACCCCCCCTCTAGCGACGCTTCTCGATCCAACATTGCATGTCCTACCAAATCTACGAAGATGTGGTGTCACAATAGGTTAAGCCGATGTCTCATCACTATGAGTTATCGGTTGAGGTGCTTGACCAGGTATCTCCTCAATGTCTATTGGAGTCTCTTGAACCTCCTCAAGTTCAACGACACTCCCACTATTTTCTTGCAAGAGAAACTCTTTCTCTAGAAACACAACATTCCTTGAAACAAATACCTTTTGTTCCAAGGGATGATAGAATTGGTAACCCCTCGTTTCCTTAGGGTATCCAATAAATAGATATTTATCAGACTTAGCATCCAATTTGTCTGATACAGTCCGCTTCACATAAGCAGGATAACCCCATATCTTCAAGTAAGATAAATGAGGTTTCTTACTAGCCCATATTGCATATGGAGTAGTAGAGACTACCTTGGTCGGGACTCTATTTAGTAAGTAAATAGTTGTCTGAAGTGCATAGCCCCAAAAGGACTTAGGAAGATTCGCGTGATTCATCATCGACCTGACCATGTCTAACAAGAACGATTTCGCCTCTCAGATACACTATTAAGCTATGGTGTATCTTGTCACGCCGGGGCATCTTCGTCATTCAAATGACGGAGGAGCCCCTTAGTGACAATTATTCCGATATACATCGCTGGAACCAAATCAGATAAAAACTTTGAAATAATATAGAAATATAAGTATTTTATTAACCGCATGCATGCACGACTAAATATAAATCAATTAAAAGTAAATTAGTTTTATGACACCAAATCAAATCACACCAAAAATCTAAAGTACATAAACAAAAATGCAATAACCAAAAAGTAAATAAAACGACATCTCGATGATGCAGTGGGACCAGCACGGCAAGGGACTCTCTGAGCGACGCGAAGGTAAGCCAACTGGACATGTCCTCTACTAGCTAACCTGGAGGATAAAAGAAGAGGGGGTGAGTACAACCACTCAGTGGGTGGATAGAAAATAGTGCATAATCATAATGGATATAATGGACATAATGGAAGTTAAAGGAAACAAACTAGAGTAACCCAAACCTCAAGAGTATCAATGTCGGTCTGCAACTAACCTGATCAACAATATAACAAATACACCTGCAACATATACAACTAACTGCAATCTACAAGCAATACATATCAAGATACCACGACAAAGCCTCGTGGCTCTCGAGGTAATACAAAGACACTATCTGCGCGCAACCACATGCTACCACGACCGGGACTCGTGGGCAGATAAGCAATAAAAGACTCCATGTCTGCGGGCAACGACATGCTACCACGACCTGGTCTCGTGGGCAGACAGAGTATATAGCTATCTAGCTATGGACTGTATGCAACCACATGCTACCACGACCTGGTCTCGTGGGCAGTCAAGATGTAAGGTAGCTATCTAGCTACATACGATACACGAATCCAACTATCACTAACTTCGAACGAGTAGTCCAAGAGTATAACTCCGCGGCAGATCCTCTCAACCATGAATGGGAGACATAAGCGACCACAGGTATACAAAGCAACCATAGTTCAAAAGTAGAGAACCTCTACTGCAGACCCTCTCAACCACGAATGGGAGACATAGCTAGCAGCCGAGATAGAAGAAAAGTTATAAATCCTCTACTGCAGACCCTCTCAACCACGAATGGGAGACATAGCTGGCAGTCGAGACAGGAGAAAAGTTATATACCCTCTACGGCAGACCCTCTCAACCACGAATGGGAGACATAGCTGGCAGTCGAGACAGGAGAAAAGTTATCCATCCTCTAACAATTAATCTTATCTTAATTATACTATTTCACTAGTTCATTCATAATACCAATCCAACGAAGTAATAGGTAAGCATCTTCCAGCACTATCTACCTATTTATATCTCAGCATTAATTAAGCACCTACAACAATAATATTAATCAATAACTACATGTTCATGATGAGCAAGCAATCTAAAATCCAAGGGTTCAATAATATAGTATCAAAGTAATTCTAGCAATAACATCAGTAAACCAAATAACCAATAAAACCATGCACTAAATTCTAAAGATGTAAAAGATCCACCCACCTCTGATTGTCGAATGTCCTAGCTCTCTTCCAATCCGAGAATTTGCTTCAGCTTTCAATTCTGTTATAATTAATCCATTCAACCGATTAATTACTCTATTTTAATTAACTAATTAATTATATCCATTACCTTAACTAATAGATTAACACCACCACTCTATTTACATTACCCGATTAATCAAAGTCTAATTAATTCCCCTAAACAGTTTAATTAATCCAGATTTTATTAGTCTAACAACAAATCAATTGAAGCTTTCATCAAACTTAAGCTAATTCAATTGTTTTCAATTATGATTAATCACCCAACCCTATTTAACTCAAAGATATCCATTCAATAATTCTAACCCAACTAAATCAATTGATCACAACTTTTGATTAATTAATCATAAGCTAATTAATTAAATAAATCTGGATTGATCAAGTGTTAACTACCTAAGTCACAAAAATGAAAATCCTACGGCTAAATTAATTACTCACCTAAGTCAACTAAAGCCGAACGTCTCCTTCCCCTGTGTTGCATTTCACCGGCGATCGCGGATTAGGTCGGTGGCCGAGGAGACGGGCGGGATTCTTGGCAGCCGGAACGCGTTGTGGCAAGGCGACGACCCTCTGGGCGCACGCAGGCGATTTCGGGGTGGAATCAGCGCGATGGACAATACGGGGATCGCGGGTCGAATTGCTGTCGCGTTCTGTGCGACTCGTCGATGTCGTCTTCTAGGGCGCCGTTGTCCGGAGGTGAGGCCGGCAATGCCAGAGACGACACCGCTGGCTAGCAGTGAGATAATGACTTGAGCTTAACTTTGTATCGTTTGCTATAATAAAAACTCAGGTTTGACTTAGGTGCCTACTGCACCAACAATCTCCCCCTTTTTTATTTATGGCAAACCCACATATAAAGTTAAGAAAAATAAATTAAGTGCATTAAGCAAAATGAGCAAGAGATATGCATGAATGAGTAGGAGTATAAAAAGCATGAATGAGCAGGAGTATATAAAAACTTTTTTTTTTCAAGTGCTCCCCCTTGACCGAGGGTGAGTACTTGAGAAAGAGTTTTAACTCTCCCCTTGATGTTTGCTTCTAAACAAAAGAATTAAGTAACCTCAATTACTTAATATTGGCCATAGTGTTTAAGTTTTAAATTAAGAAATCAAAAAATTGATTTCTTAACCTTGGCCTTTACTTCCTTTTTGTTAACAAGTTAACTTAAAGTTAAGTAAACCTTTCCGTTTTGTTAACACGAACAATTTAACTAAGCCTTGGCCATAAAATAATTATCCCTTAACTTTGGCCTTTTTCTCCTCCTTTTTCCATATATCGAAAAGAGTGAGGGTGTGTGTGGAATAAAAAATAAGTATTAATTTGAAAATGTTCCACATTATAAGTTCATCTATAAAATGTTCGACTCATATTTGGATTGATTGATATGAAAGATCAACCAGTCCTGGTCAGAGTCGGTTAGTATGTATGATTATACTCTGTGGTTCATAGTGATGCACTAGCTCTACATCTGGAACCAGGAGTAAGGTCCTAACATCTCACGCCCATCTATGTGGCTAAGTACACAAACACATTAGTCCTATGTGTTGTGAGATGTATTGGCTCCTTAAATCTATAGGTGCATGATATCTAAGGTATGTCCTATACTAGTTCCATGAAAAATGAAAAGTATGAAATAGTAGCAATATGATTTGCAAAGTCCTATTCTACTACGCACATGCCCAATTTTCGTCTTAATAGACTGAATTCGACTTCGGGTAGGGGTTTAGTAAATAGGTCTGTCAAGTTAGACTTCGATTCGACGTATTCGAGTTGTATGGCTTCGTTGGCCACATATTCTCGAATGAAATGGTGTTTGACCTCTATATGTTTGGTCATAGAGTGACATATCGGATTCTTAGTAAGATTAATTGAACTAATGTTATCTACGTGGAGTTTCGTGTTCGTAAAGTCTAACTTAAAGTCATGAGAGTGTGTTTCATCCAAAGAAGCTGAGTGACATACTCACCCATCGCGATGTATTCGGCTTCGGTGGTAGATAAGGCAACCCAGTGTTGCTTCCTACTGCACCAACTCACTAGACTCGAGCCGAGAAGTTGACAACAACCACTCGTACTCTTTCTATCGAGCTTACTACCAGCATAGTCCGAATTGGAGTAGCTGGTTAGTTCGAACTCGGTAGATCTAGGGTACCAAATACCGACATTAAGTGTACCCTTTAGATATCTAAGGATACGCTTGACTAGAGTTAGGTGAGACTCCTTGGCACAGGTTTGGAACCTTACGCACATACTTACTGCAAATAGGATATCAGGTCGTCTTGCAGTTAAGTAAAGGAGACTCCCTATTATGCTCCTATAGTATTTTAAATCAATTGAGTTTCCGATTAAATCTTCTTCTATATTAACATTAGTTGCCATTGGGGTATTAATAATTTTAGCGTCTTGCATTCCAAAGCGTTTAATTAATTCCCTAGTATATTTGCGTTGATGTAGGCATATTCCATCTTTAGTTTGTTTAATTTGTAGACCTAAGAAGAAACTTAACTCGCCTACTAAATTCATTTCAAATTCACTTTCCATAAGTGAAATGAACTCATTTAGTAGGATTGAGTTGGTGGTTCCGAAAATAATATCATCTACGTAGATTTGGGTTATGAATATGTCTTTACCTAAGGTTTTTACGAAAAGGGTTGGGTCAACTACACCTTGGTTAAAATCTTTGGACTTAAGATAAATCGAAAGTCTCTCGTACCAAGCTTGAGGAGCTTGTTTAAGTCCATAAAGAGCTTTCTTTAACCTAAGGACATGATCAGGTTTGTCTAAACTTTCGAAACCGGGGGGTTGACTAACATAAACTTCTTCTTTAATGTATCCATTTAAGAATGTAGATTTCACATCCATTTGAAACAACTTAAATCCTCGATGTGCTGCATATGCTAATAGCATTCGAATGGACTCTAATCTAGCTACTGGGGTATAGGTCTCATCGTAATCTAAACCTTCGACTTGACTAAACCCTTTAGCGACTAGTCTAGCTTTATTTCTAACTACTTCACCTTTATCATCAAGTTTATTTCTAAACACCCACCTTGTTCCAATGATTGTTTTATCTTTAGGTGGTGGTACTAATTCCCATACTTCGTTCCTAGTGAATTGAGCCAACTCTTCTTGCATTACAATAATCCAATCGGGATCAAGAAGAGCTTGGTCAATAGTTTTGGGTTCAATTTTAGAAATCAAAGATATTTGACTAAGGTTTCTGTATGAGGCTCTAGTTCGAACTCCTAGACTTGGATCACCTATCACTTGGTCGATAGGATGATTCGTTTGAGTCCTAGTTGGATTTGGGTTTGAGTCTACAACTTGATCCATAGGATGACTCATTTGAGTTCTAGTTTGGAGTCATCTATCACTTGGTCGATAGAGTGACTTGGTTGACTTAGGTTAGGATTAACACTAGACCTGATCTCCGGATCAGAGTTAGGTCTAGTATGAGTCGGCTCGCTAATTGGGGTCGCCGGGGGTTTTGTAGGTTCGTGTCCTTCATCAAATACTACATTGATAGTCTCCTCGACTCTAAGGGTGTCGTGGTTATATACTCTATAAGCTCTACTTGTAGTCGAGTATCCTAGAAAGATTCCGGTCGTGGTTTTGGATGTAAATTTTCCTAGGTAATCCTTAGTGTTTAGGATGTGTACCTTACACCCAAATACCCTAAAGTACTTGATGTTAGGTATTTTATCGTGATAAATCTCGTATGAGGTCTTAAGGTGCCTCTTTACCATAAGGATCCTATTTTGGACAAAGCACGTCGTACTCACGGCTTTCGCCCAAAACCTATCGGGTAGGTTATACTCATTTAACATTGTCCTAGTGGCTTCTTGTAGGGTTCTATTTTTGCATTCTACTAGGCTATTTTGTTGTGGAGTTCTAGGCAAGAGAACTCATGGTGGTATCCATTTAGGTTCTGACTGCAGTAAACCTATGGTTTCGAATTCACCACCATGATCAGTCCTAAGTCTTTTGATTTTAATGTTTTGTTGATTTTCTATTAACTTAAATAGGTTGATTAATTGATCTAGGGTATCACTTTTGTGTTTGATGAACCTAACCCAAGTAAATCTAGAATAGTCATCAATTATGACTAAGCAGAATTTACTTCCATTAAGTGACTTAGCTCCGTGTGAATCAAATAGATCCATTTGTAGGAGCTCAAGCACACTTTTGGTTCGTTCTTGATTAGTTAGTTGATGTTGTGTCCTAGATTGTTTACCTTGTTGACAAGCATTACATATTTTATTATCCAAGTTATTGAGGTTAGGCAAACCTCTGACTAAGTCACTCTGACTCATCTTGTTGATGAGTCTTGGGTGTGTGACCAGTCATTGGTGCCACAACCATGATTCCTCTTGCCGTGTCATAAGACACTTAGTTGAGGAGTTAGTTAAGTTAATAGTGTAAATGTTGTTATTTCTAGTTCCCTTAAGAATTGTTTTAGAGGTTTCGTTTGTATTAATTACGCATTCATTTTCTATAAATATGACCTTATAGTTATTATCACACAATTGACTTACACTAAGTAGATTATATTGAAAAATTTCTACTAATAAAATGTTTTGAATAACAAAATTTGAGTTAAGCTCAATATCACCTGATCCGATGATTTTGAGCTTGTCGTTATTTTTGAAGGCTACCGATCGATCCTGTCGCTTGAATCAAGCCAAAACATGAGTTGATCCCCGGTCATGTGTCGGGAGCAACCACTGTCCAACATCCATTGATCCTACACGCAAGGTAGTTAGATCGGATATTGGATTTATTAAAGATTGGTTGAAAATTATTAACCTAAATCATCTCACCCATGTCTACATGATCAAACACGTTAACCCTATATGTTCTTGTGAGATGACTTCCAATTTTACTTGATTTAAATTTAATGACTTAAACACTTGTCAACTTTACGTTAGATTCGGATTTGACCTTAGGCTTATCAAGTCACCTTTTCAAGATCATGGCGAGGCATAGAGGCCTTCTTTGATCGGAACAACGACCACTTCCTTAGACAAAGCTATTTTCAAGAAAATAGTAACTTGACTCACCTAAGACCACTTCCTGGTCTAACTAGTCTAGGATGGCGAGGTAGCTTGACTAGTTCCACTCGGTCAAGTGAACCGAACTAGATACGCCTTTATCTAGCTCGAATACACGAGACTCGCTTTCCTAGCATACTATCATCTCACAAGGCCCCGGTACTATGTTATCAAGTGTTGACGAGTTATAGTCCTATCTAACCATTCTAAAAAGAAAAATCCAACTAAATAAAAACCTAAGCATGCAATTTCTAAGTTAAAACATAAACAAGTTTCGTACTAGCTCCCCCTGGACCATTGAATCGATTCGGTCTCTCCACATAGTGGATTTGGTCCTTGGGAACCCAGTACTGGTTTGATCCTAAGTTTGAAATCAAGGTGGTCTTAGGGACCCATGCTTGGATACATTTTTTATGTCGACTTACAATCGACATATATGACTTATTGGTCGTGTTTGAGCTAAACCCTAGCCCGACCTTGTTGTACACGGCCCTTTGCGATCCAAGTAGGAGGTCAAGTCCTTTGGATCCCAAAGTAAACCTTTCCAACGTATTCCTAAGATCTTCGACTTGACTCTTCAAGAGTGAGTTCTCAACTTCGAGTTTTTCAACCCGAGTTGAGTCCTTCTCTTGAACTCGACTAGTCGAAGAGGTTAGGGAGACCTCGTGTTTGAGGAGTTTAACTTCGTCAACCAGGGTCTTGACCTTGGACTCGGACTTAGCTAACTTTCTATTTAAAAACTTAATTTCACTATAAAGTGTAGTAATGAGAGACCGACTTACCTTGAGTGTATCTTTTGAACCGGATGTGTATCCGTGGCTTGTCTTGAATAGTTCTTCGCAGTCCGACTCGTCTTCGATTTCCGATTCAAGTTCCGGTTCCGACTCCGTCTCTGATTCCACCGGTTTAGCCATGAGGACTCGATCATCGTCTTCTTCCTTGGAAGCTTCTTCCCAAGTAGCGTTGAGTGCCTTTTTATGTTTTGGTGCCTTGCTCTTGAGTTTTGGGCATTCGGACTTGATATGTCCAAACCTGTTGCATTCATAACATCTAATATTTGAACTTTTAGGCTTACCTTCGTTGGGTCGAGTGACGGTTCATTTTCGGCCCTTGACTATCCTCCGAACTAGGTTGACTAGTTCGGCCTCCATTTCCGAGTCGACCTCCGAATCCGACTCATCCTCTTCTTCCTTTGGGGGTGGCTTGCTAGCGGTTTTCTTCTTTGAACCTACAAATAGTGCTATACCTTTCTCGGGTTCCGAGTTAGACTGCTCATGAAGTTCAAAATCAGAAAAAAGTTCATCTAACCTAAGTTTAGAAAGATCCTTGGAGACCTTGTAGGCATCGACCATGGATGCCTACAAGGTAGTCCTCAGAAAGGAGTTTAGGACATATCGCGGTTTTCGACCTTTTGCCCGATTGCGTGTAGATTGTTGACTATGTCCTGGACGCGGGCGTGGAGTTGTGTCACCGTTTCATGTTCCTGCATTTTTAGATTATATAATTTATTAAATAAAATGTCACGCTTACATACCTTGGCTTCATCGTTCCCTTCGTGTAGCTCCACTAGCTTTGTCCAAAAGTCCTTTGCGCTTATGAAGGGGCCGACACGATTTAGCTCCTCCTTGGACAAACCACATTGGAGAATTTGAGTTGCCTTGGTGTCGGCTTCGACTTGTCATTTTGTCGCAATGGTCCATTGGTCATAACCCAAGGATTCACCCACTTCGTTAGTCGGAAGTGTGAAACCCGTTTGGATTATGATCCACATCTCGATTTGGGTTTTGAGAAAGCATTCCATCCGACCATTCCAGTAACGGAAATCATCTCCATTGTAAAACGGAGGTCGGACGGTGCTAAAACCCTCGAGATGGGTCATTTGGAAGGAAAACCTTGCACAAAAAATACCAAAAAAAACACAAAAAAAAAAGGTTCCAAGACTTCGCCTTGGATTAGTAATGTAGGAAATGAAAAGAAACAAAAGGAATAAACGAGAAATAACCAACTAAAATAAAAGATGAGCACTTACAACCTTCGATGTCTCGGAAATGGTACTAAACGATGCTTTTGGGATGAATACAGCTTGTTACGAGGGTTTACCCTGATAAAAGTGTATATCTTTCCAAAGCTTCCGTTTTGGTAGGTAGACCGTTCGGTAGGTCAACTTGTACTAAAAGTTATGCCCGCTTTACCGTGCTACTCCAAAAGCGAATACTTGCAAAACAAAATCAACGAAGAGTACCAAGACTTCGTCTTGGATTAGTAGGGGAGAAAAATTTAAATGAACGAAAAATAAATATGTAAAAATGCTATATTGGTGGTTTCATTAAATCTAAGCGCTTCTCTGATACCAATTGTTGGATCAAGCGATCGCTAGAGGGGGGATGAATAGCGATAAACCTTTTTTTTTAATTCGTTCGTTAAAACTCGAGTAGACAGTTAATTGCAACGGAAAGATAAACTATAAATAAATGAGACAAATGATTTTTTACTTGGTTCGTAGCCTTCGGCTACTACTCCAAGACCCTAGTGATCCTTGATCACGCACGGAGGGCAATTCACTAAAAACACTCCTCCTCGTTGGAGGTAGGAGTTTGACGATTACAAAAAAAAACTTCAAAAGAAAAGATAGAGAGACAAACCCTCTCTTCTATTAATGTAAAGTGCAACGATAGAAAACCTCAATTAATAAAAGGAATTGCAATATTTAAAGATATGACAAAATAAGAATATCAACAACTAAAAGAGTAGAAAGTAAACTAGGGTTGTCGACAGCACTTCGTCGTAGAGTCGTCGGAAAATCGCAGAGTTGTGGAGGTTTGTGAGCACTTAGAGATGATGAAAAACCCTAGGAGAAGCCCTCCTTTTATAGCCTTTAAGCCCCTCATTGAATGGGTCTTCAACAAATAGGAATTGGGCACAAAATTCCTTGAAAAATGGTGATAAAGCTTGACTCCTCGAGGCTGATTTTTGACTAGGATTGGCCCGGTTGAACTGGCCGGTTGAACTGGCCCGGTTGAACTGGCCGGTTGAACTGATGGCTAGGATTTTTGACTACAATAAAGAGTTAGCTCAAAATATAAGTGAATTCGACGGCCACTTGCCGTCTGATCTCAACATAGACCTTCCATGGGAAGTCTTGGGTTGGATCGTCTCCTAAGGACGTCCCCGTACAAAGGACACGACCTCATTTCACTTTACTCACTTGAGCTTACCTCGATACTTACTATGTCACTTTTGCTTCCGGCCTTCCACTTGATTCCTTCGGCTCCCTCCGAAGTCACTCGAGTGTCGCCCGACCACCGCGGCTTCCTTCGGGTGTCGCTAGCCTTCAGCTCCAGCTATAGCAATTTTCTGCACACTCGATTCAGCTCGTGAGATAATGACTTGAGCTTAACTTTGTATCGTTTGCTATAATCAAAACTCAGGTTTGACTTAGGTGCCTACTGCATCAACATAATCTAGTCTTAAAGGTAATCACATTACCATCCATGTCGGTCTTCTTCTTGAAAACCCACTTGCACCCTATAGGCTTAATGCCTTCAGGTGGGTCCACCAAGTTCCAAACTTGATTTTCATACATGGAATCCATTTTCGACCTCATGGCATCAAGCCATTTTTCCCTTTCTGAACTTTTCAAAATTTCTTCATAACTGGTAGGCTCCTCATCGTCAATGAGTAACACGTCATTCAATTTACTTACGAGAAATCCATATCTCTCAAGAATATTGCGTGTTGGTGCAGGGGCACCAGATAATCGAACCTGTGTTTTGATTATGGAAAAGAAACAAAGTTAAGTTTACATCATTATCTCACGAGCTAAATCGAGTGAGTAGAAAAGTACTAAAGCTGGAGCTGAAGGCTAACAACACCCGGAGGAAGCCGCGGTGGTCGGGCGACACTCGAGTGACTTCGGAGGGAGCCGAAGGAATCGAGTGGAAGGCCAAAAGCGAGAACTACAAAGTAAGTATCGAGGTTAGCTCGTGTGAGTGAGAGATGGTAAGGTTGTGTCCTCTCTACGGGGATGACCGTAGGCGGCGATCCGACTAAGACTTCCTGTGGAAGGTCTAAGTCAAGATCGGACGGTTAGAAACCGTCGCATTTATCATTTTCCATACTAACCTCTTACTGCAGGGAAGTGGCCAGGGGCAATGACCGTTGGACATTGGCCAATCGATGCTCATCGATCGATGGCGAAATCGACCTTTGCGCTTAGGTCAAAGCAGATAAGGTTTGACGCGGCCACTTCGCGATAAAATTTGTACAACTTCGTGATCTGTTCCGAAAGATGAGGAGACACATTCAGAGGACAAACTCTATAAAAGGAGGGGAGGATTCCAACTCCAAACATCATCAAGTTTATTCTCAAGTGATCCTACAATGCTAAAGCTCCAACACTGTTATAATGCCGATGCGATGACAAGTTCTGATCTTCTTCGTCGGTAGCAACAACAAGTAACATATTTTATTATTGTATTCTTTGTTTTTATTCGTAACGAGATGAGGTAGTCTTGTTGTCTTATCCTCGTACTTTCAGTTTTGTGATCGTTGTCTCCTACCTCCAACGAGGAGGAGACGTTATAGTGTTTTGCCCTCCGTACACGGTCTACGACTGTTAGGGCCTTGGAGTAGCAACCGCTGGGTTGTGAACTAAGTAAAAATAAATGTGTCTCTTTATTTTTCACTGTGCTTACTCGTGTATCGAACCAACGAACGAAAAGATTTATGCTCGCTATTCACCCCCCTCTAGCGATGCTTCTCGATCCAACAATTGGTATCAGAGCGAGGGCACTAAGATTTGGTGAAACCACCAATCTAGCACTTTTTGGTTTTCTTTTCGTATTTTTTGAGTCGTGTTTTTTTTAGGTGTTTTTCCCTCCCGCACTACTAATCCAAGACGAAGTCTTGGTACACATCTTTTGGTTGTGTGTTTGCAAGTATTCTCTTTCGGAGTAGTCGGCGGTAAAACGGTCATAACTTTTCGCACAAGTGGACTCACAAAACGATCTACCTACCAAATCGAAGCTCTCTGAGAGATCTACATTTCTTATAAGTGTTTACTTTGTAACAAGCTGTTTCCAGCCCCAAAAACCAATGTTTAGTACCCTTTCGGGGACATCGAAGGTCGTAAGTTTCTAGTTTTTGTTAGTTTCTTATTTATTTCTGTTTATTTCCTATTATTTCCTACACTACTAATCCAAGACTAAGTCTTGTAATTCTCTTTGGTTTTTATTCGTGTTTTGCAAGATACTTAATGGCTCACATTGAGGGGTATAGCACCACCCAACCTCCTTTCTTTAATGGAAATGATTTCCGTTATTGGAAAGGTCGGATGGAGTGTTTCTTGAAAACACAAGTTGAGACTTGGATAATAATCCAAACCGGCTTTGCTCTACCCACCAATGATCAAGGGGAGCCCTTGGATTTTAACAAGTGGACAAATGAAACCAAGAGGCAAATCAAAGCCGATGCAAGAGCAACCCAAATATTACAATGCGGCTTGTCCAAGGAGGAACTCAACCACATTGGACCATTCATTAGGGCTAAAGACTTCTGGAACAAATTGGTTGATCTACACGAAGGGACGCCCAATGCTAAGGTATGTAAAAGAGATTTACTTTTAAATAAACTGTACAATCTAAAGATGCAGGATTGTGAGACCGCCACCCAACTACATGCGTGGATCCAAGACATCGTCAACGGTCTTCACTCGATCGGGCAAGCCATAGAGAACCGGGACCTTATAAGGTACGCTTTAAATGCTTTCCCTAGGACTACCTTGTGGGCATCCATGGTAGATGTCTACAAGGTCTCTAAGGACCTTTCGAAGCTTAGATTAGATGAACTATTTTCCAAATTTGAACTTCACGAGCAGAATAACATGGTCCGGACCGAGAGAGGTATTGCTCTACTTGCAGGACAAAGAAGCAAGCCACCTTCTAGGCAAGAAGATGGACTCGAACCCGAAGATGAATCAGAGTCCGAATCTGAAGAGGTGGAAGCAATAGTGAATGTAGTTCGGAAGATTGTTCGGAGGGAAAGGAGGCTACTAAAGAATCAAAAGAGGGCACAGTTCAAATCAAATCAAAGGAAGGCTTTTCGTGCAACATGGGACAACGAAGAAGGCATCGGCATAGCGTGCATGGCAAGACCCGAAGAGTTCGAAAGTCGAGTCCAATCGAATCCAATTATAACACTGACTCCAAACTCGAGGACTACTTTGAGAAGCAACTCAAAGTCGGACCAAAAGAGAAAATTAAGGTCAGTCGCTCACTAATTCATACGCTTTACAATACAATTAAAATACTTACTAGGAAATTAACTAAGTCGGAGTCTAGGGTTGAGTCGTTACTTGAGGAGGATGAAACCCTCAAGTAAGAGACTAATCTAACCTCTTCAACTAGTCAAGTTCAAGAGGGAAACTCAACCCAAGTTGAAAAACTTGAGGAGGAGAATTCTCTCTTGAAAGACCGAGTTCAAGAGGTTGAGGCTAGGTTGGAAAGGTTCATGTTGGGATCTAAGAACCTTAACCGACTACTTGGAACCCAAAAAGCCGTGTACAACAAAGTCGGACTCGGATTTAGGTCAACGACTACGAATAGGTCTTATATGTCTATCGTAAATCGTAGTCATCAAAGAGTCCAAGATCGGTCCCAAAGGTTTTATTGAACTCACATATAAGGACTAATAAGTATTGGATTCCCCATGATCAAGTTCATTATTTGAATAGATCATATTGGTTCAATGGTCCAGGGGGAGCTAACACTAAAATAGTATACCCGCTTACTTAGCAAAACCATTGCATATTTTACTTTAATTTTTAGAACGGCAAGATAGGAAAAATAGTTAGTCAACTCTTGACAACATAGTATCAGGACGCGACGAGATGATAGTACGTTAGGGAAACAAAGTCTCGTGTATTCGAGCTAGATAAGGTGTATCTAGCTTGGTGCACTTGACCGAGTGGAACTAGCTTAAGCTACCTCGCCGTATCCTAAACTAGTTAGACCAGGAAGTAACCCTAAGTGACTTAAGTGATATTTTCTTGAATTTGGCTTTGTCTAAGGAAGTGGTCGTTGTTCCAATCAAAGAAGGCCCCTGTGCCTCGCCACGACCTGGAAGCCAGTTTCTCGAAAAGTTACTTAACGATATAAAGGTTAAATCCGAATCTAATCCAAGGTTGACTATCCTTAATCAATTTCAAATCATCTCACAAAACATATAAGGTGAACAAATTCTAAGACACATAGAATGGGTGAGATATTAAGGATAATTGAAATATACTTAAAATATAACCTCTTCAAAATGCTACTTATTTTCTTAACTATGGTACTTAATGACTATTTACAACTCTTTAGGCCAAAGTTTAGCACCCCCTACATCTCTTATACTTCATATATTTGACTAAGGGGGAGAGCAAACTAACCCTAAGGGTTATATTACAAACCTTTAGATTATTGGTACAGAGGGACATACCTTGAACCAATCTATCTAACTACTGCTAGACACATGCTTGGACTTATAGTTGATTTATCTAGATGCATGCATATACAATGTTGTTTTCAACCCCTATTTTATATAAAAACCCCAACATTCTTTTTTTGATTAATGGCAAAAGGGGGAGAAGAGCAAAAGTTAAGGGGGAGTAACATAAAATTTAATTTTGAAAATTAAATTATCTCTTTCAAAACTCACCTAGGGTTAAGGGGGAGTTTTGGTTAAGGGGGAGTTTTTGGAAATGGCATTCATCATTTACTATACTTGCTTTATGCTTTAATTTCCCTTAACTTTGTGTTGGTTTGCCATAGATCAAAAAGGGGGATATTGTTGGTGCAGGGGCACCAGATAATCGAACCTGTGTTTTGATTATGGGAAAGACACAAAGTTAAGTTTACATCGTTATCTCACGAGCTAAATTGAGTGTGCAGAAAAGTACTAAAGCTTGAGCTGAAGGCTAGCGACACCCGGAGGAAGCCGCGGTGGTCGGGCGACACTCGAGTGACTTCGGAGGGAGCCGAAGGAATCGAGTGGAAGGTCGGAAGCGAGAGCTACAAAATAAGTATCGAGGTAAGCTCGTGTGAGTGAGAGATGGTAAAGTCGTGTCCTCTGTACGGGGACGACTGTAGGCGGCGATCCGACTAAGACTTCCTATGGAAGGTCTAGGTCGAGATTGGACAGTTAGAAACCATCGTATTTACCATTTTCCATACTAACCTCTTCTTTGCAGGAAGTGTCCAGTGGCGATCATTGATTGGACATTAGGCGATCGTGATGCTCATCGATCGGTGATGGGAGGCATCAATCGACTGATGGTGACGAATAAGCCTTTGCGCTAGGTCAAAACATATAAGGTTTGATGTGGCCACTTCACGATAAAATTTATACAACTTCATGATCTATTCCGAAAGATGAGGAGACACATTCAGAGGCCAAACTCTATAAAAGGAGGGGAGGATTCCAACTCCAAACATCATCAAGTTTATTCTCAACTGCTCCTACAATGCTAAAGCTCCAACACCGTCATAACGTCGACGCGATGACAAGTTCTGATCTTCTTCGTCGGCAGCAGCAACAAGTAACATATTTTATTATTGTATTCTTTATTTTTATTCGTAACGAGGTGAGGTAGGCTTGTTGCCTCATCCTTGTACTTTCAATTTTGTGATCGTTGTCTCCTACCTCCAATGAGGAGGAGATGTTATAGTGCTTTGCCCTCCGTATGCGGTCTAGGATCGTTAGGGCCTTGGAGTAACAATTTGGGTTGTGAACCAAGTAAAAATAAACGTGTCTCTTTATTTTTCGCTATGCTTACTCGTGTATCGAACAAACGAATGAAAAGATTTACGCTCGCTATTCACCCCCCCTCTAGCGACGCTTCTCGATCCAACATTGCATGTCCTACCAAATCTACGAAGATGTGGTGTCACAATAGGTTAAGCCGATGTCTCATCACTATGAGTTATCGGTTGAGGTGCTTGACCAGGTATCTCCTCAATGTCTATTGGAGTCTCTTGAACCTCCTCAAGTTCAACGACACTCCCACTATTTTCTTGCAAGAGAAACTCTTTCTCTAGAAACACAACATTCCTTGAAACAAATACCTTTTGTTCCAAGGGATGATAGAATTGGTAACCCCTCGTTTCCTTAGGGTATCCAATAAATAGATATTTATCAGACTTAGCATCCAATTTGTCTGACACAGTCCGCTTCACATAAGCAGGATAACCCCATATCTTCAAGTAAGATAAATGAGGTTTCTTACTAGCCCATATTGCATATGGAGTAGTAGAGACTACCTTGGTCGGGACTCTATTTAGTAAGTAAATAGTTGTCTGAAGTGCATAGCCCCAAAAGGACTTAGGAAGATTCGCGTGATTCATCATCGACCTGACCATGTCTAACAAGAACGATTTCGCCTCTCAGATACACTATTAAGCTATGGTGTATACTGTCACGCCCCGGGGGCATCTTCGTCATTCAAATGACGGAGGAGCCTTAGTGACAATTATTCCGATATACATCGCTGGAACCAAATCAGATAAAAACTTTGAAATAATATAGAAATATAAGTATTTTATTAACCGCATGCATGCACGACTAAATATAAATCAATTAAAAGTAAATTAGTTTTATGACACCAAATCAAACTGCGACCAAAATCTAAAGTACATAAACAAAAATGCAATAACCAAAAAGTAAATAAAACGACATCTCGATGATGCAGTGGGACCCGACCACGGCAAGGACTCTCTGGACCGAAGGTAAGCAAACTGGACATGTCCTCTACTAGCTAACCTGGAGGATAAAAGAAGAGGGGGTGAGTACAACCACTCAGTGGGTGGATAGAAAATAGTGCATAATCATAATGGATATAATGGACATAATGGAAGTTAAAGGAAACAAACTAGAGTAACCCAAACCTCAAGAGTATCAATGTCGGTCTGCAACTAACCTGATCAACAATATAACAAATACACCTGCAACATATACAACTAACTGCAATCTACAAGCAATACATATCAAGATACCACGACAAAGCCTCGTGGCTCTCGAGGTAATACAAAGACACTATCTGCGCGCAACCACATGCTACCACGACCGGGACTCGTGGGCAGATAAGCAATAAAAGACTCCATGTCTGCGGGCAACGACATGCTACCACGACCTGGTCTCGTGGGCAGACAGAGTATATAGCTATCTAGCTATGGACTGTATGCAACCACATGCTACCACGACCTGGTCTCGTGGGCAGTCAAGATGTAAGGTAGCTATCTAGCTACATACGATACACGAATCCAACTATCACTAACTTCGAACGAGTAGTCCAAGAGTATAACTCCGCGGCAGATCCTCTCAACCACGAATGGGAGACATAAGCGACCACAGGTATACAAAGCAACCATAGTTCAAAAGTAGAGAACCTCTACTGCAGACCCTCTCAACCACGAATGGGAGACATAGCTAGCAGCCGAGATAGAAGAAAAGTTATAAATCCTCTACTGCAGACCCTCTCAACCATGAATGGGAGACATAGCGGCATGAGGCAGAGAAAAGTTATATACCCTCTACGGCAGACCCTCTCAACCACGAATGGGAGACATAGCTGGCAGTCGAGACAGGAGAAAAGTTATCCATCCTCTAACAATTAATCTTATCTTAATTATACTATTTCACTAGTTCATTCATAATACTAAATCCAACGTAATAGGTAAGCATCTTCCGGACTATCTACCTATTTATATCTCAGCATTAATTAAGCACCTACAACAATAATATTAATCAATAACTACATGTTCATGATGAGCAAGCAATCTAAAATCCAAGGGTTCAGCGAATATAGTATCAAAGTAATTCTAGCAATAACATCAGTAAACCAAATAACCAATAAAACCATGCACTTTTCCAGTTACGTATTGCTATCCACCCACCTCTGATTGTCGAATGTCCTAGCTCTCTTCCAATCAGGAATTTGCTTGACTTTCAATTACGGTATAATTAATCCATTCAGATTAATTACTCTATTTTAATTAACTAATTAATTATATCCATTACCTTAACTAATAGATTAACACCACCACTCTATTTACATTACCCGATTAATCAAAGTCTAATTAATTCCCCTAAACAGTTTAATTAATCCAGATTTTTATTAGTCTAACAACAAATCAATTGAACTGTTTCATCAAACTTAAGCTAATTCAATTGTTTTCAATTAACAGATTAATCACCCAACCCTATTTAACTCAAAGATATCCATTCAATAATTCTAACCCAACTAAATCAATTGATCACAACTTTTGATTAATTAATCATAAGCTAATTAATTAAATAAATCTGGATTGATCAAGTGTTAACTACCTAAGTCACAAAAATGAAAATCCTACGGCTAAATTAATTACTCACCTAAGTCAACTAAAGCCGAACGTCTCCTTCCCCTGTGTTGCGATTTCCCACCAGCGATCGCCGGATTCCGGTCCCAGCTGAGCAGGAGACGGCGGCGGGATTCTTGGCAGCGCCGGAAGCAACGTTGACGGCGAAGGCGACGACCCTCTGGGCGCACGCAGGCGATTTCGGGGTGGAATCAGCGCGATGGACAATACGGGGATCGCGGGTCGACAGTCGCGCTGTTGCTGCGACTCCGTCGGTGATCGTCTTCGAGGGCGCCGTTGTCCGGAGGTGAGGCCGGCAATGCCAGAGACGACACCGCTGGCTAGCAGTGAGATAATGACTTGAGCTTAACTTTGTATCGTTTGCTATAATAAAAACTCAGGTTTGACTTAGGTGCCTACTGCACCAACAATCTCCCCCTTTTTTATTTATGGCAAACCCACATATAAAGTTAAGAAAAATAAATTAAGTGCATTAAGCAAAATGAGCAAGAGATATGCATGAATGAGTAGGAGTATAAAAAAGCATGAATGAGCAGGAGTATATAAAAACTTTTTTTCAAGTGCTCCCCCTTGAGGAATCCTCCCCCTTGACCGAGGGTGAGTACTTGAGAAAGAGTTTTAACTCTCCCCCTTGATGTTTGCTACTAAACAAAAGAATTAAGTAACCGCAATTACTTAATATTGGCCATAGTGTTTAAGTTTTAAATTAAGAAATCAAAAAATTGATTTCTTAACCTTGGCCTTTACTTCCTTTTTGTTAACAAGTTAACTTAAAGTTAAGTAAACCTTTCCGTTTTGTTAACACGAACAATTTAACTAAGCCTTGGCCATAAAATAATTATCCCTTAACTTTGGCCTTTTTCTCCCCCTTTTTCCATATATCGAAAAGAGTGAGGGTGTGTGTGGAATAAAAAATAAGTATTAATTTGAAAATGTTCCACATTATAAGTTCATCTATAAAATGTTCGACTCATATTTGGATTGATTGATATGAAAGATCAACCTGTCCTGGTCAGAGTCGGTTAGTATGTATGATTATACTCTGTGGTTCATAGCGATGCACTAGCTCTACATCTGGAACCAGGAGTAAGGTCCTAACATCTCACGCCCATCTATGTGGCTAAGTACACAAACACATTAGTCCTATGTGTTGTGAGATGTATTGGCTCCTTAAATCTATAGGTGCATGATATCTAAGGTATGTCCTATACTAGTTCCATGAAAAATGAAAAGTATGAAATAGTAGCAATATGATTTGCAAAGTCCTATTCTACTACGCACATGCCCAATTTTCGTCTTAATAGACTGAATTCGACTTCGGGTAGGGGTTTAGTAAATAGGTCTGTCAAGTTAGACTTCGATTCGACGTATTCGAGTTGTATGGCTTCGTTGGCCACATATTCTCGAATGAAATGGTGTTTGACCTCTATATGTTTGGTCATAGAGTGACATATCGGATTCTTAGTAAGATTAATTGAACTAATGTTATCTACGTGGAGTTTCGTGTTCGTAAAGTCTAACTTAAAGTCGCGGAGAGTGTGTTTCATCCAAAGAAGCTGAGTGACATACTCACCCATCGCGATGTATTCGGCTTCGGTGGTAGATAAGGCAACCCAGTGTTGCTTCCTACTGCACCAACTCACTAGACTCGAGCCGAGAAGTTGACAACAACCACTTTCTATCGAGCTTACTACCAAAGATAGTCCGAATCGGAGTATGGTTAGTTCAACAGATCTAGGGTACCAAATACCGACATTAAGTGTACCCTTTAGATATCTAAGGATACGCTTGACTAGAGTTAGGTGAGACTCCTTGGCACAGGTTTGGAACCTTACGCACATACTTACTGCAAATAGGATATCAGGTCGTCTTGCAGTTAAGTAAAGGAGACTCCCTATTATGCTCCTATAGTATTTTAAATCAATTGAGTTTCCGATTAAATCTTCTTCTATATTAACATTAGTTGCCATTGGGGTATTAATAATTTTAGCGTCTTGCATTCCAAAGCGTTTAATTAATTCCCTAGTATATTTGCGTTGATGTAGGCATATTCCATCTTTAGTTTGTTTAATTTGTAGACCTAAGAAGAAACTTAACTCGCCTACTAAATTCATTTCAAATTCACTTTCCATAAGTGAAATGAACTCATTTAGTAGGATTGAGTTGGTGGTTCCGAAAATAATATCATCTACGTAGATTTGGGTTATGAATATGTCTTTACCTAAGGTTTTTACGAAAAGGGTTGGGTCAACTACACCTTGGTTAAAATCTTTGGACTTAAGATAAATCGAAAGTCTCTCGTACCAAGCTTGAGGAGCTTGTTTAAGTCCATAAAGAGCTTTCTTTAACCTAAGGACATGATCAGGTTTGTCTAAACTTTCGAAACCGGGGGGTTGACTAACATAAACTTCTTCTTTAATGTATCCATTTAAGAATGTAGATTTCACATCCATTTGAAACAACTTAAATCCTCGATGTGCTGCATATGCTAATAGCATTCGAATGGACTCTAATCTAGCTACTGGGGTATAGGTCTCATCGTAATCTAAACCTTCGACTTGACTAAACCCTTTAGCGACTAGTCTAGCTTTATTTCTAACTACTTCACCTTTATCATCAAGTTTATTTCTAAACACCCACCTTGTTCCAATGATTGTTTTATCTTTAGGTGGTGGTACTAATTCCCATACTTCGTTCCTAGTGAATTGAGCCAACTCTTCTTGCATTACAATAATCCAATCGGGATCAAGAAGAGCTTGGTCAATAGTTTTGGGTTCAATTTTAGAAATCAAAGATATTTGACTAAGGTTTTGATGAGGCTCTAGTTCGAACTCCTAGACTTGGATCACCTATCACTTGGTCGATAGGATGATTCGTTTGAGTCCTAGTTGGATTTGGGTTTGAGTCTACAACTTGATCCATAGGATGACTCATTTGAGTTCTAGTTTGGTTGGAGTCATCTATCACTTGGTCGATAGAGTGACTTGGTTGACTTAGGTTAGGATTAACACTAGACCTGATCTCCGGATCAGAGTTAGGTCTAGTATGAGTCGGCTCGCTAATTGGGGTCGCCGGGGGTTTTGTAGGTTCGTGTCCTTCATCAAATACTACATTGATAGTCTCCTCGACTCTAAGGGTGTCGTGGTTATATACTCTATAAGCTCTACTTGTAGTCGAGTATCCTAGAAAGATTCCGGTCGTGGTTTTGGATGTAAATTTTCCTAGGTAATCCTTAGTGTTTAGGATGTGTACCTTACACCCAAATACCCTAAAGTACTTGATGTTAGGTATTTTATCGTGATAAATCTCGTATGAGGTCTTAAGGTGCCTCTTTACCATAAGGATCCTATTTTGGACAAAGCACGTCGTACTCACGGCTTTCGCCCAAAACCTATCGGGTAGGTTATACTCATTTAACATTGTCCTAGTGGCTTCTTGTAGGGTTCTATTTTTGCATTCTACTAGGCTATTTTGTTGTGGAGTTCTAGGGCAAGAGAACTCATGGTGGTATCCATTTAGGTTACAGTGCAGAAACCTATGGTTTCGAATTCACCACCATGATCAGTCCTAAGTCTTTTGATTTTAATGTTTTGTTGATTTTCTATTAACTTAAATAGGTTGATTAATTGATCTAGGGTATCACTTTTGTGTTTGATGAACCTAACCCAAGTAAATCTAGAATAGTCATCAATTATGACTAAGCAGAATTTACTTCCATTAAGTGACTTAGCTCCGTGTGAATCAAATAGATCCATTTGTAGGAGCTCAAGCACACTTTTGGTTCGTTCTTGATTAGTTAGTTGATGTTGTGTCCTAGATTGTTTACCTTGTTGACAAGCATTACATATTTTATTATCCAAGTTATTGAGGTTAGGCAAACCTCTGACTAAGTCACTCTGACTCATCTTGTGGATGAGTCTTGGGTGTGACTGACCGAGTCATTGGTGCCACAACCATGATTCCTCTTGCCGTGTCATAAGACACTTAGTTGAGGAGTTAGTTAAGTTAATAGTGTAAATGTTGTTATTTCTAGTTCCCTTAAGAATTGTTTTAGAGGTTTCGTTTGTATTAATTACGCATTCATTTTCTATAAATATGACCTTATAGTTATTATCACACAATTGACTTACACTAAGTAGATTATATTGAAAAATTTCTACTAATAAAATGTTTTGAATAACAAAATTTGAGTTAAGCTCAATATCACCTGATCCGATGATTTTGAGCTTGTCGTTATTTTTGAAGGCTACCGATCCTTGTCGTTTGAATCGAAGCTTCGAAAACATGAGTTGATCCCCGGTCATGTGTCGGGAGCAACCACTGTCCAACATCCATTGATCCTACACGCAAGGTAGTTAGATCGGATATTGGATTTATTAAAGATTGGTTGAAAATTATTAACCTAAATCATCTCACCCATGTCTACATGATCAAACACGTTAACCCTATATGTTCTTGTGAGATGACTTCCAATTTTACTTGATTTAAATTTAATGACTTAAACACTTGTCAACTTTACGTTAGATTCGGATTTGACCTTAGGCTTATCAAGTCACCTTTTCAAGATCATGGCGAGGCATAGAGGCCTTCTTTGATCGGAACAACGACCACTTCCTTAGACAAAGCTATTTTCAAGAAAATAGTAACTTGACTCACCTAAGACCACTTCCTGGTCTAACTAGTCTAGGATACGGCGAGGTAGCTTCAGCTAGTTCCACTCGGTCAAGTGAACCGAACTAGATACGCCTTATCTAGCTCGAATACACGAGACTCCGTTTTCCTAGCATACTATCATCTCGCTGCGTCCTGGTACTATGTTATCAAGTGTTGACGAGTTATAGTCCTATCTAACCATTCTAAAAAGAAAAATCCAACTAAATAAAAACCTAAGCATGCAATTTCTAAGTTAAAACATAAACAAGTTTCGTACTAGCTCCCCCTGGACCATTGAATCGATTCGGTCTCTCCACATAGTGGATTTGGTCCTTGGGAACCCAGTACTGGTTTGATCCTAAGTTTGAAATCAAGGTGGTCTTAGGGACCCATGCTTGGATACATTTTTTATGTCGACTTACAATCGACATATATGACTTATTGGTCGTGTTTGAGCTAAACCCTAGCCCGACCTTGTTGTACACGGCCCTTTGCGATCCAAGTAGGAGGTCAAGTCCTTTGGATCCCAAAGTAAACCTTTCCAACGTATTCCTAAGATCTTCGACTTGACTCTTCAAGAGTGAGTTCTCAACTTCGAGTTTTTCAACCCGAGTTGAGTCCTTCTCTTGAACTCGACTAGTCGAAGAGGTTAGGAGACCTGTTTGAGGAGTTTAACTTCGTCAACCAGGGTCTTGACCTTGGACTCGGACTTAGCTAACTTTCTATTTAAAAACTTAATTTCACTATAAAGTGTAGTAATGAGAGACCGACTTACCTTGAGTGTATCTTTTGAACCGGATGTGTATCCGTGGCTTGTCTTGAATAGTTCTTCGCAGTCCGACTCGTCTTCGATTTCCGATTCAAGTTCCGGTTCCGACTCCGTCTCTGATTCCACCGGTTTAGCCATGAGGACTCGATCATCGTCTTCTTCCTTGGAAGCTTCTTCCCAAGTAGCGTTGAGTGCCTTTTTATGTTTTGGTGCCTTGCTCTTGAGTTTTGGGCATTCGGACTTGATATGTCCAAACCTGTTGCATTCATAACATATAATATTTGAACTTTTAGGCTTACCTTCGTTGGGTCGAGTGGCGGTTCGTTTTCGACCCTTGACTATCCTCCAAACTAGGTTGACTAATTCGGCCTCCATTTCCGAGTTGACCTCCGAATCCGACTCATCCTCTTCTTCCTTCGGGGGTGGCTTGCTAGCGGTTTTCTTCTTTGAACCTACAAATAGTGCTATACCTTTCTCGGGTTCCGAGTTAGACTGCTCATGAAGTTCAAAATCAGAAAAAAGTTCATCTAACCTAAGTTTAGAAAGATCCTTGGAGACCTTGTAGGCATCGACCATGGATGCCTACAAGGTAGTCCTCAGAAAGGAGTTTAGGACATATCTTATAAGGTCGCGGTTTTCGACCTTTTGCCCGATTGCGTGTAGATTGTTGACTATGTCCTGGACGCGGGCGTGGAGTTGTGTCACCGTTTCATGTTCCTGCATTTTTAGATTATATAATTTATTAAATAAAATGTCACGCTTACATACCTTGGCTTCATCGTTCCCTTCGTGTAGCTCCACTAGCTTTGTCCAAAAGTCCTTTGCGCTTATGAAGGGGCCGACACGATTTAGCTCCTCCTTGGACAAACCACATTGGAGAATTTGAGTTGCCTTGGTGTCGGCTTCGACTTGTCATTTTGTCGCAATGGTCCATTGGTCATAACCCAAGGATTCACCCACTTCGTTAGTCGGAAGTGTGAAACCCGTTTGGATTATGATCCACATCTCGATTTGGGTTTTGAGAAAGCATTCCATCCGACCATTCCAGTAACGGAAATCATCTCCATTGTAAAACGGAGGTCGGACGGTGCTAAAACCCTCGAGATGGGTCATTTGGAAGGAAAACCTTGCACAAAAAATACCAAAAAAAACACAAAAAAAAAAGGTTCCAAGACTTCGCCTTGGATTAGTAATGTAGGAAATGAAAAGAAACAAAAGGAATAAACGAGAAATAACCAACTAAAATAAAAGATGAGCACTTACAACCTTCGATGTCTCGGAAATGGTAATAAACGATGCTTTTTCGGGATGAATACAGCTTGTTACGAGGGTTTACCCTGATAAAAAGTGTATATCTTTCCGAAAGCTTCGTTTTGGTAGGTAGACCGTTTCGTGGGTCAACTTGTACTAAAAGTTATGCCCGTTTTACCGTCGGCTACTCCAAAAGCGAATACTTGCAAAACAAAATCAAACGAAGAGTACCAAGACTTCGTCTTGGATTAGTAGTGCGGGAGAAAAATTTAAATGAACGAAAAATAAATATGTAAAAAATGCTATATTGGTGGTTTCACCAAATCTAAGCGCCCCCGGCTCTGATACCAATTGTTGGATCGAAGCGGATCGCTAGAGGGGGGGTGAATAGCGATAAACCTTTTTTTTTAATTCGTTCGTTAAAACTCGAGTAGACAGTTAATTGCAACGGAAAGATAAACTATAAATAAATGAGACAAATGCTTTTTTACTTGGTTCGTAGCCTTCGGCTACTACTCCAAGACCCTAGTGATCCTTGATCACGCACGGAGGGCAATTCACTAAAAACACTCCTCCTCGTTGGAGGTAGGAGTTTGACGATTACAAAAAAAAACTTCAAAAGAAAAGATAGAGAGACAAACCCTCTCTTCTATTAATGTAAAGTGCAACGATAGAAAACCTCAATTAATAAAAGGAATTGCAATATTTAAAGATATGACAAAATAAGAATATCAACAACTAAAAGAGTAGAAAGTAAACTAGGGTTGTCGACAGCACTTCGTCGTAGAGTCGTCGGAAAATCGCAGAGTTGTGGAGGTTTGTGAGCACTTAGAGATGATGAAAAACCCTAGGAGAAGCCCTCCTTTTATAGCCTTTAAGCCCCTCATTGAATGGGTCTTCAACAAATAGGAATTGGGCACAAAATTCCTTGAAAAATGGTGATAAAGCTTGACTCCTCGAGGCTGATTTTTGACTAGGATTGGCCCGGTTGAACTGGCCCGGTTGAACTGGCCGGTTGAACTGGCCCGGTTGAACTGGCCGGTTGAACTGATGGCTAGGATTTTTGACTACAATAAAGAGTTAGCTCAAAATATAAGTGAATTCGACGGCCACTTGCCGTCTGATCTCAACATAGACCTTCCATGGGAAGTCTTGGGTTGATCGCCTCTAGGACGTCCGTACAAAGGACACGACCTCATTTCACTTTACTCACTTGAGCTTACCTCGATACTTACTATGTCACTTTTGCTTCCGGCCTTCCACTTGATTCCTTCGGCTCCCTCCGAAGTCACTCGAGTGTCGCCCGACCACCGCGGCTTCCTTCGGGTGTCGCTAGCCTTGACTCGGCTATAGCAATTTTACGCACTCGATTGGCTCGTGAGATAAGGACTTGAGCTTAACTTTGTATCGTTTGCTATAATCAAAACTCAGGTTTGACTTAGGTGCCTACTGCATCAACATAATCTAGTCTTAAAGGTAATCACATTACCATCCATGTCGGTCTTCTTCTTGAAAACCCACTTGCACCCTATAGGCTTAATGCCTTCAGGTGGGTCCACCAAGTTCCAAACTTGATTTTCATACATGGAATCCATTTTCGACCTCATGGCATCAAGCCATTTGTCCCTTTCTGAACTTTTCAAAATTTCTTCATAACTGGTAGGCTCCTCATCGTCAATGAGTAACACGTCATTCAATTTACTTACGAGAAATCCATATCTCTCAAGAATATTGCGTGTTGGTGCAGGGGCACCAGATAATCGAACCTGTGTTTTGATTATGGAAAAGAAACAAAGTTAAGTTTACATCATTATCTCACGAGCTAAATCGAGTGAGTAGAAAAGTACTAAAGCTGGAGCTGAAGGCTAACAACACCCGGAGGAAGCCGCGGTGGTCGGGCGACACTCGAGTGACTTCGGAGGGAGCCGAAGGAATCGAGTGGAAGGCCAAAAGCGAGAACTACAAAGTAAGTATCGAGGTTAGCTCGTGTGAGTGAGAGATGGTAAGGTTGTGTCCTCTCTACGGGGATGACCGTAGGCGGCGATCCGACTAAGACTTCCTGTGGAAGGTCTAAGTCAAGATCGGACGGTTAGAAACCGTCGCATTTATCATTTTCCATACTAACCTCTTACTGCAGGGAAGTGGCCAGGCTGGCAGTCGACTGTTGGACATTGGGCAGTCAACTGATGCTCATCAGTCGACTGATGGCGACGAATCAGCCTTTGCGCTAGGTCAAAAACAGATAAGGTTTGACGCGGCCACTTCGCGATAAAATTTGTACAACTTCGTGATCTGTTCCGAAAGATGAGGAGACACATTCAGAGGACAAACTCTATAAAAGGAGGGGAGGATTCCAACTCCAAACATCATCAAGTTTATTCTCAAGTGATCCTACAATGCTAAAGCTCCAACACTGTTATAATGCCGATGCGATGACAAGTTCTGATCTTCTTCGTCGGTAGCAACAACAAGTAACATATTTTATTATTGTATTCTTTGTTTTTATTCGTAACGAGATGAGGTAGTCTTGTTGTCTTATCCTCGTACTTTCAGTTTTGTGATCGTTGTCTCCTACCTCCAACGAGGAGGAGACGTTATAGTGTTTTGCCCTCCGTACACGGTCTACGACTGTTAGGGCCTTGGAGTAGCAACCGCTGGGTTGTGAACTAAGTAAAAATAAATGTGTCTCTTTATTTTTCACTGTGCTTACTCGTATATCGAACCAACGAACGAAAAGATTTATGCTCGCTATTCACCCCCCTCTAGCGATGCTTCTCGATCCAACAATTGGTATCAGAGCGAGGGCACTAAGATTTGGTGAAACCACCAATCTAGCACTTTTTGGTTTTCTTTTCGTATTTTTTGAGTCGTGTTTTTTTTAGGTGTTTTTCCCTCCCGCACTACTAATCCAAGACGAAGTCTTGGTACACATCTTTTGGTTGTGTGTTTGCAAGTATTCTCTTTCGGAGTAGTCGACGGTAAAACGGTCATAACTTTTCGCACAAGTGGACTCACAAAACGATCTACCTACCAAATCGAAGCTCTCTGAGAGATCTACATTTCTTATAAGTGTTTACTTTGTAACAAGCTGTTTCCAGCCCCAAAAACCAATGTTTAGTACCCTTTCGGGGACATCGAAGGTCGTAAGTTTCTAGTTTTTGTTAGTTTCTTATTTATTTCTGTTTATTTCCTATTATTTCCTACACTACTAATCCAAGACTAAGTCTTGTAATTCTCTTTGGTTTTTATTCGTGTTTTGCAAGATACTTAATGGCTCACATTGAGGGGTATAGCACCACCCAACCTCCTTTCTTTAATGGAAATGATTTCCGTTATTGGAAAGGTCGGATGGAGTGTTTCTTGAAAACACAAGTTGAGACTTGGATAATAATCCAAACCGGCTTTGCTCTACCCACCAATGATCAAGGGGAGCCCTTGGATTTTAACAAGTGGACAAATGAAACCAAGAGGCAAATCAAAGCCGATGCAAGAGCAACCCAAATATTACAATGCGGCTTGTCCAAGGAGGAACTCAACCACATTGGACCATTCATTAGGGCTAAAGACTTCTGGAACAAATTGGTTGATCTACACGAAGGGACGCCCAATGCTAAGGTATGTAAAAGAGATTTACTTTTAAATAAACTGTACAATCTAAAGATGCAGGATTGTGAGACCGCCACCCAACTACATGCGTGGATCCAAGACATCGTCAACGGTCTTCACTCGATCGGGCAAGCCATAGAGAACCGGGACCTTATAAGGTACGCTTTAAATGCTTTCCCTAGGACTACCTTGTGGGCATCCATGGTAGATGTCTACAAGGTCTCTAAGGACCTTTCGAAGCTTAGATTAGATGAACTATTTTCCGAATTTGAACTTCACGAGCAGAATAACATGGTCCGGACCGAGAGAGGTATTGCTCTACTTGCAGGACAAAGAAGCAAGCCACCTTCTAGGCAAGAAGATGGACTCGAACCCGAAGATGAATCAGAGTCCGAATCTGAAGAGGTGGAAGCAATAGTGAATGTAGTTCGGAAGATTGTTCGGAGGGAAAGGAGGCTACTAAAGAATCAAAAGAGGGCACAGTTCAAATCAAATCAAAGGAAGGCTTTTCGTGCAACATGGGACAACGAAGAAGGCATCGGCATAGCGTGCATGGCAAGACCCGAAGAGTTCGAGTCAGAGTCTGAATCCGAATCCAATTATAACACTGACTCCAAACTCGAGGACTACTTTGAGAAGCAACTCAAAGTCGGACCAAAAGAGAAAATTAAGGTCAGTCGCTCACTAATTCATACGCTTTACAATACAATTAAAATACTTACTAGGAAATTAACTAAGTCGGAGTCTAGGGTTGAGTCGTTACTTGAGGAGGATGAAACCCTCAAGTAAGAGACTAATCTAACCTCTTCAACTAGTCAAGTTCAAGAGGGAAACTCAACCCAAGTTGAAAAACTTGAGGAGGAGAATTCTCTCTTGAAAGACCGAGTTCAAGAGGTTGAGGCTAGGTTGGAAAGGTTCATGTTGGGATCTAAGAACCTTAACCGACTACTTGGAACCCAAAAAGCCATGTACAACAAAGTCGGACTCGGATTTAGGTCAACGACTACGAATAGGTCTTATATGTCTATCGTAAATCGTAGTCATCAAAGAGTCCAAGATCGGTCCCAAAGGTTTTATTGAACTCACATATAAGGACTAATAAGTATTGGATTCCCCATGATCAAGTTCATTATTTGAATAGATCATATTGGTTCAATGGTCCAGGGGGAGCTAACACTAAAATAGTATACCCGCTTACTTAGCAAAACCATTGCATATTTTACTTTAATTTTTAGAACGGCAAGATAGGAAAAATAGTTAGTCAACTCTTGACAACATAGTATCAGGACGCGACGAGATGATAGTACGTTAGGGAAACAAAGTCTCGTGTATTCGAGCTAGATAAGGTGTATCTAGCTTGGTGCACTTGACCGAGTGGAACTAGCTTAAGCTACCTCGCCGTATCCTAAACTAGTTAGACCAGGAAGTAACCCTAAGTGACTTAAGTGATATTTTCTTGAATTTGGCTTTGTCTAAGGAAGTGGTCGTTGTTCCAATCAAAGAAGGCCCCTGTGCCTCGCCACGACCTGGAAGCCAGTTTCTCGAAAAGTTACTTAACGATATAAAGGTTAAATCCGAATCTAATCCAAGGTTGACTATCCTTAATCAATTTCAAATCATCTCACAAAACATATAAGGTGAACAAATTCTAAGACACATAGAATGGGTGAGATATTAAGGATAATTGAAATATACTTAAAATATAACCTCTTCAAAATGCTACTTATTTTCTTAACTATGGTACTTAATGACTATTTACAACTCTTTAGGCCAAAGTTTAGCACCCCCTACATCTCTTATACTTCATATATTTGACTAAGGGGGAGAGCAAACTAACCCTAAGGGTTATATTACAAACCTTTAGATTATTGGTACAGAGGGACATACCTTGAACCAATCTATCTAACTACTGCTAGACACATGCTTGGACTTATAGTTGATTTATCTAGATGCATGCATATACAATGTTGTTTTCAACCCCTATTTTATATAAAAACCCCAACATTCTTTTTTTGATTAATGGCAAAAGGGGGAGAAGAGCAAAAGTTAAGGGGGAGTAACATAAAATTTAATTTTGAAAATTAAATTATCTCTTTCAAAACTCACCTAGGGTTAAGGGGGAGTTTTGGTTAAGGGGGAGTTTTTGGAAATGGCATTCATCATTTACTATACTTGCTTTATGCTTTAATTTCCCTTAACTTTGTGTTGGTTTGCCATAGATCAAAAAGGGGGATATTGTTGGTGCAGGGCACGGATAATCGAACCTGTGTTTTGATTATGGGAAAGACACAAAGTTAAGTTTACATCGTTATCTCACGAGCTAAATTGAGTGTGCAGAAAAGTACTAAAGCTTGAGCTGAAGGCTAGCGACACCCGGAGGAAGCCGCGGTGGTCGGGCGACACTCGAGTGACTTCGGAGGGAGCCGAAGGAATCGAGTGGAAGGTCGGAAGCGAGAGCTACAAAATAAGTATCGAGGTAAGCTCGTGTGAGTGAGAGATGGTAAAGTTGTAGGCGCGATCCGATCCGACTAAGACTTCCTATGGAAGGTCTAGGTCGAGATTGGACAGTTAGAAACCATCGTATTTACCATTTTCCATACTAACCTCTTACTGCAGGGAAGTGTCCAGGCTGGCAGTCGACTGTTGGACATTGGGCAGTCGACTGATGCTCATCAGTCGACTGATGGGAGGCATCAATCGACTGATGGTGACGAATAAGCCTTTGCGCTAGGTCAAAACATATAAGGTTTGATGTGGCCACTTCACGATAAAATTTATACAACTTCATGATCTATTCCGAAAGATGAGGAGACACATTCAGAGGCCAAACTCTATAAAAGGAGGGGAGGATTCCAACTCCAAACATCATCAAGTTTATTCTCAACTGCTCCTACAATGCTAAAGCTCCAGTCACAGTCGGCCGACGCGATGACAAGTTACGATCTTCTTCGTCGGCTGACAACAAGTAACATATTTTATTATTGTATTCTTTATTTTTATTCAGAATGCGAGGTGAGGTAGGCTTGTTGCCTCATCCTTGTACTTTCAATTTTGTGATCGTTGTCTCCTACCTCCAATGAGGAGGAGATGTTATAGTGCTTTGCCCTCCGTATGCGGTCTAGGATCGTTAGGGCCTTGGAGTAGCAACAGCTGGGTTGTGAACCAAGTAAAAATAAACGTGTCTCTTTATTTTTCGCTATGCTTACTCGTGTATCGAACAAACGAATGAAAAGATTTACGCTCGCTATTCACCCCCCCTCTAGCGACGCTTCTCGATCCAACATTGCATGTCCTACCAAATCTACGAAGATGTGGTGTCACAATAGGTTAAGCCGATGTCTCATCACTATGAGTTATCGGTTGAGGTGCTTGACCAGGTATCTCCTCAATGTCTATTGGAGTCTCTTGAACCTCCTCAAGTTCAACGACACTCCCACTATTTTCTTGCAAGAGAAACTCTTTCTCTAGAAACACAACATTCCTTGAAACAAATACCTTTTGTTCCAAGGGATGATAGAATTGGTAACCCCTCGTTTCCTTAGGGTATCCAATAAATAGATATTTATCAGACTTAGCATCCAATTTGTCTGACACAGTCCGCTTCACATAAGCAGGATAACCCCATATCTTCAAGTAAGATAAATGAGGTTTCTTACTAGCCCATATTGCATATGGAGTAGTAGAGACTACCTTGGTCGGGACTCTATTTAGTAAGTAAATAGTTGTCTGAAGTGCATAGCCCCAAAAGGACTTAGGAAGATTCGCGTGATTCATCATCGACCTGACCATGTCTAACAAGAACGATTTCGCCTCTCAGATACACTATTAAGCTATGGTGTATACTGTCACGCCCCGGGGGCATCTTCGTCATTCAAATGACGGAGGAGCCCCTTAGTGACAATTATTCCGATATACATCGCTGGAACCAAATCAGATAAAAACTTTGAAATAATATAGAAATATAAGTATTTTATTAACCGCATGCATGCACGACTAAATATAAATCAATTAAAAGTAAATTAGTTTTATGACACCAAATCAAACTGCGACCAAAATCTAAAGTACATAAACAAAAATGCAATAACCAAAAAGTAAATAAAACGACATCTCGATGATGCAGTGGGACCAGCACGGCAAGGGACTCTCTGAGCGACGCGAAGGTAAGCCAACTGGACATGTCCTCTACTAGCTAACCTGGAGGATAAAAGAAGAGGGGGTGAGTACAACCACTCAGTGGGTGGATAGAAAATAGTGCATAATCATAATGGATATAATGGACATAATGGAAGTTAAAGGAAACAAACTAGAGTAACCCAAACCTCAAGAGTATCAATGTCGGTCTGCAACTAACCTGATCAACAATATAACAAATACACCTGCAACATATACAACTAACTGCAATCTACAAGCAATACATATCAAGATACCACGACAAAGCCTCGTGGCTCTCGAGGTAATACAAAGACACTATCTGCGCGCAACCACATGCTACCACGACCGGGACTCGTGGGCAGATAAGCAATAAAAGACTCCATGTATGCAGGCGGCGACATGCTACCACGACTGGTCTCGTGGGCGCAGGTATATAGCTATCTAGCTATGGACTGTATGCAACCACATGCTACCACGACCTGGTCTCGTGGGCAGTCAAGATGTAAGGTAGCTATCTAGCTACATACGATACACGAATCCAACTATCACTAACTTCGAACGAGTAGTCCAAGAGTATAACTCCGCGGCAGATCCTCTCAACCACGAATGGGAGACATAAGCGACCACAGGTATACAAAGCAACCATAGTTCAAAAGTAGAGAACCTCTACTGCAGACCCTCTCAACCACGAATGGGAGACATAGCTAGCAGCCGAGATAGAAGAAAAGTTATAAATCCTCTACTGCAGACCCTCTCAACCACGAATGGGAGACATAGCTGGCAGTCGAGATAGGAGAAAAGTTATATACCCTCTACGGCAGACCCTCTCAACCACGAATGGGAGACATAGCTGGCAGTCGAGACAGGAGAAAAGTTATCCATCCTCTAACAATTAATCTTATCTTAATTATACTATTTCACTAGTTCATTCATAATACCAATCCAACGAAGTAATAGGTAAGCATCTTCCAGCACTATCTACCTATTTATATCTCAGCATTAATTAAGCACCTACAACAATAATATTAATCAATAACTACATGTTCATGATGAGCAAGCAATCTAAAATCCAAGGGTTCAGCGAATATAGTATCAAAGTAATTCTAGCAATAACATCAGTAAACCAAATAACCAATAAAACCATGCACTAAATTCTAAAGATGTAAAAGATCCACCCACCTCCGATTGTCGAATGTCCTAGCTCTCTTCCAATCCGAGAATTTGCTTCAGCTTTCAATTCTGTTATAATTAATCCATTCAACCGATTAATTACTCTATTTTAATTAACTAATTAATTATATCCATTACCTTAACTAATAGATTAACACCACCACTCTATTTACATTACCCGATTAATCAAAGTCTAATTAATTCCCTAAGCAGTTTTAATTAATCCAGATTTTATTAGTCTAACAACAAATCAATTGAACTGTTTCATCAAACTTAAGCTAATTCAATTGTTTTCAATTAACAGATTAATCACCCAACCCTATTTAACTCAAAGATATCCATTCAATAATTCTAACCCAACTAAATCAATTGATCACAACTTTTGATTAATTAATCATAATTAATTAAATAAATCTGGATTGATCAAGTGTTAACTACCTAAGTCACAAAAAATGAAAATCCTACGGCTAAATTAATTACTCACCTAAGTCAACTAAAGCCGAACGTCTCCTTCCCCTGTGTTGCGATTTCCACCAGCGATCGCCGGATTCAAAGCGGGAGGCGGCGGGATTCTTAGCGGCAACGTTGACGGCGAAGGCGACGACCCTCTGGGCGCACGCAGGCGATTTCGGGGTGGAATCAGCGCGATGGACAATACGGGGATCGCATGCTGCGACTCCGTCGGTGATCGTCTTCGAGGGCGCCGTTGTCCGGAGGTGAGGCCGGCAATGCCAGAGACGACACCGCTGGCTAGCAGTGCGACGGCTGTAGTAACGGCGGCGCGCGATCGAACTCTTCCACGGTGGTGGCAGGGATAGGTCGCGGTGGCGGTGGCGTCTTGTGCGATCGTGACGACGCACATGGCGGCGCGGCGGCCGGTCTTGTATGAAGATGGCGGCGGGTTGGGTTGCGACGTGAGGAAGACGCGAGTCGGAGAGGGAAAACAAGGAAAAAAGAAAACGTAATTTTCCTGGAGTATTAATCTAGGGCTTATTTATAACTTAGGGTAGTATTGAATTAATCAACCTTGATTAATTCAATTAACCAAGTCCTTAAAAAATTTTATACCAAATGCCTATAAATAGACTGTCTCAAAAATTATCCGAAGCTTTTTCTTACTTAAATATCAATAACTAAATCTCCGTTTTTGAAACAATAACTTTATTATTGGATAAAGCCAATTTGACTTACTCCAATCTGAATAAAATTTTATCCCAAAATTATCAACTAAAATTCTAATAAATAACTAAATTTCAATTTAGTAAAAATGGATAAATAAATTTACTTTATTTATCTCGTAATTAAATTAAATTATTATTGTATTATATTATTTTATATTTTTTTTTCTATTTAATTTGTTATATATATGTACATATATATATATATTTTTCGATATATTACATATACGGTGGAGTCCATTAAAACAATATACCATTGTCCCTCAGATAATCTAGAAACCCTTGACTCAAGTATTCACTACCTTGATCTGATCGAAGTATTTTAATACTCTTGCCAAGTTGTTTCTCTACTTCATTTCTGAATTCTTTGAACCTTTCAAAGATTTCAAACTTGTGTTTCATCAAGAACACATACCCAAACCGTGAGTGATTTTTGGTGAAGGTAATGAAGTAGCTATAGCCTCTTAGAGTTTGAGTTGACATAGGTCCACATACATCAGTATGTATTAGACGAATCAACTCTCCCACCGGTTCACCTTTTCCAGTAAAAGGTAACTTGGTCATCTTGCCCCTTTAAGCATGATTTGTATGTATCGTATGAATCTAATTCAAACAATTTCAGAATTCCACATCGGTGTAATTTGGACATACATTTCTTGCTCACATAGCCAAGACGACAATGGCACATGTAGGAGTCAAATTGATTTTCTTTTCGAGCACACTTGTTGCTCGCTTCGATATTGAAAATGTCACTGGATATGTCTAACGTATAAATACCATTGCTTAAAGTTCCAGTCCCAAAGAACTCCATTCAAAGTTATGTAACAACAATTGTTACTAAAGGTCAAATGATACCCATTTCTATTTAAACAAGAAATAGAAATGATATTCTTTATCAATGAAGAAACATAAAAGCAATTGTCCAGTTCTAAGACAAGTCATGTAGGGAGTTTCAACAAATATGTTCCGATGGCGAGTGCAGCAACCTTTGCTCCATTCCCAACACGTAAATTTGACTCTAACTTGACGAGTCTTCTTCTATTCCTTAGCCCATGTATGTTATTACATATATGTGAACCACACCCGGTATCCAATACTCAAGTGTCTAAAGAAATAAAATGACAATCAATAATGAAGATATCTAAAGAAGATGGGGCATCAGATGCCTTATTATTCTTCACAGACTCAAGATAAATCTTGCAGTTTCTTCGCCAATGACCCTCCTTACCACAATGATGGCAAGTGCCCTTTTGAGCTGGTTCTGTCTTCCTTGCCTTCTTCTTCCCCTTGTGTTGTTCTTTTGATTTCCTCATAGAATCTTTCTTTGAGGAATCAACTAACAGCACCGTCCCCTGCTCATGCTTCATAGAAGGCTCCACAGTCTTCAACATGTTGAGCAGTACCACAGATGAACCTTCTTGCATCTCAGAGGTGAAGAGGAGCTTGGAGACTTCAAACCTTTCGGATCTCACTTGCTCATCAAACAACTCATAAAGATGAAAGACTATGGTATGAGCATTCATATGCTCATGCTACTTCTGCAGCTCGGGTACCATCACGGCTAGCATGATGCAACTCACTAGTTCAGAATCACTCACATGTTTCTGATGGGCAAATAATTGGTTCAGAGTTGCGTCATCACTAGGACGGGCAGGAAGAGGTACTTCAAGGACATACGCAAGCTTTTCAGCCTTGAGAACAGTTCTCAAGTTTCTAAGCCAATCCAATAAATTTGGCCTAGTCAATTTATTTGAATCCAAAATAGAGCGCAAATTCAAAGACATCATGATCAAGCGATTAACCTAGAAATACAAATCGAGCATATATGAGAAAAATGATTTTTTTAAAATGCATCAACATTCATTTACAAAATCCCATTCTTCTTTTTCGAATTCAAAAACCCTCAAAATCAATTCGGGAGATCGTAGGTTCATCTCTGAATGAGCTGATATCCAACATAGATAAGAATAACCTTGGAGTGAGTCCAACAAGCCATTCTTAGCTATGATGGTAGGTATCAAGTATACTGAATGCATATCACGTATATGTAACTATCATAATGTGTTATCAACTAATTGAATGTTCACACATGCATTGGGTTGTTAACACATTAACAAGTATGCATCATATGCATAGCACCCAACTTCACCTCTCTTCACATCGACCTTGGAGTGAGTCCAACCAATCGATGCTCCAAGTTAGAGTCAACGCATTAATCGCGAAATAGTTTTAATATGGTTAGAGCACATTCAACCAATTAGCCAGGCTTAGAGTGAGTCCAACAACCTAAACTAATGATTGACCTCTGACTCTTATCATATTAGTATTAAACTATTCCAATGATTTGAACATGTTCAGGTTCAAGCCGGCCTTGGAGTGAGTCCAACAACCCAAACAAGAAATGGAACTCTGGTTCTAACTATATCAATGGAAGGTGTAGACTTTAATATTGTGTAAGGGTTTTAAAGTCTCATCCTTTTTCATGCAAATAACTATTATCTACATGACACACATGACACACATGACATACATCTACATGTCACGACATGCATGGCATAATGATATGCATCAAATGTAATTACATGACATACAATTATGGCATGTACAAATAGTTTACTTATTTGTCAAACTATTTTAGAAATAAAATATGTTTGAGATTTGATTTTTCAAATCAAATCTCGATTAAATTAGGAAACAAATTTCCAAATATAATCACATATTTTATTTATGGAAAATATTAATTAAGGAAATTCAAATTTAATTTAGGAAACAAATTTCCTAAATTGTAATTTCCTAATCACATTAGAAAATTCCCAATTTGAATTTCTTTACCAATTAAAATTTCCATAATTACTTCTAAACTTTCCAAAAGTAAAAAATTTCCAAAAATATAATTATGACTATCACAAAATAATTTTACGATTATGTCAGAACACAGTTTAGCTCTGATACCACTGTTGGGTTCCCATGGCATCGACGTGGGTATTGTGTTCGAACACGTTTCGTAAATATGCACACAGCGGAAGCAAAAACAAATAATAAACTATTTATTACAACACACAAACCACATGCATGCAAGGATACAACATGTGTAGACATAATCGACATTTCAAATTTTGCAATAAAAGGAAATTTATTCTAGTTATACCTGACCAATCATGTGTAGCGGGAAAGGCATCAACCGTAGCGACCCTTGCTAGAACCGCCTCTATTCGTATCCACACCGAGTATCATCGGGATAACTTCACAAAGTCACGAGCCCTGACTTTACGAAAGGTACTAGCCTTGCATTGAAGTCATTGTGATCTGAGAGACGATCATAATCCAAATCAAATTCGGATCAAAAAACGAGTTCGGCGAACTCACTTCTTGGAAGCGGTTTTCGTCAATCAATTGACGAAAACTTAACTCTCCACCTATGAGGATCGCCGGAGATCTAATCTCCGACAAGTAGGTCGTTGTCGGAGCGCAAAATGTTGACCAAATGACCTCTCCATAAAGAGGAGAACAAGCTGTCCAAAACTGGATAGCTTGTTTAGGTGGAAGAGATGGTCGGCCAAAGCTTGGTCGGTTGCTCCTTGATCACTGGCGGCCAAAGGAGGATCGCCGGAGGAGTTGTCGGTGGCCGGTGGATGGCCGGCGGCAAGGAGGAAGTGGTTGCAGCAACTTGGGCAGCAGCACAAGGCCTGGGCGGCAAGGACTCCCTCCTTGTGTTGGGCGGCAAGAAGCAAGGAGAAGGAGAAGAGGTGGGTGACAACTCCAAAAATTAACTCTCTTAGGGTTTCACAAAACTCTTAAGTTGTGTTTTTATAAAGAGCATATTCTCCTAACGGTTATTGGTTCATAACTAAAACCCGTTAACTCGTTCCATTAACTTAAGTTAAAATAAACCAAACAGTGTTGGTCTATTTTAAGTTAAAACGAACCGAACCAACTTTGGTTCATTCGTTTAAAAGAAACCAAACCACTTTGATTTATTTTTTCACCATTAGATTAGAACCAAATCGATTTAGTTCATCCATCATGTCTTCATAAGACTCGACTCATCCATGCTTCTGATGCGACTGAAATAATTTCATACTCGCTCTTTGTTTGGTCCAACCAAACCAAGTCTCTCTCGATTTGAGAATCCTATTCTCAAGCTCATTTTAAATCCTTCAGATTACACTCATTGTGTGTGTGACCAAATAGGTTCCCGGTTTATGTTGGTCATCTATAACTAACCATTAATTATATAATGATCATAAGGGGCATCTAGTAGTACATCATGATCCCAATTAATCAGAAAATCAACAGTTGATCCGAGAACCTTTTTCTGAAATCCTTCAGCAACTACATTGAATCGTGCCCCATTCCCTTCACCCATCTTATACCCACTTGGTTCACAACATGGTCTATTGTGTCAGTCCCCACTAGGCGGACTACGTCACACCTAGCCCAAGTATTTACTTCCTCGTCCTGCGGATTCTAGTTACTACACATGTATCCAAGAGTACCATACTCTAAACATGTAATGCTTTGGCCAAAGACTTTAGTAACAATCCGACGAGAGGCCATAAGGTATACATCTCCTCGCAAGGAGTGGTGAATCCTCTGTTGGCTATTCAAACACCTTCGAGCACTTCGACTTATGCCTAATCATCCCGGGTCCACATCTCCTCGGAGATGACTTGAATACCTCAAGTCGAAGAAATATCACACTTAAGTTGCAGTAAGGACTTTATTGACATATCTGTATATGTAGAGAACCATATGAAGTCTTACAGCTGGTCACTTCAATGAACTAGTTATCATAACTAGCATCCACGATCAACTCTGGACATCCCAATGTCTCTAGCCAGTGAAAAATAGCTTCTTGGATAAACCAAAGAGTACACCTCGTGCTAGTCTCAACAGAATGGATGGCGTCCGAATGCATCAATTCATTGACTAGGGATAATTTCAATACATCACAATTACACATGTAGAGATACTCACTAGTTGTGATCCAATCACAAATTCTCTCATGTTGTGAATCATATTGCAGACATTCAGTAAATGAGTTTGAGATCCAATCAAATACATGAAAACATGTATACTCAAATAGTGAATCTTCATTTACCAAATAAATGGTATAATCATAAGGCGATGGCCTTAGGACACCTCTCATATATTATTAACTCGAGATCCATTCGTGGTAGCATATCGTTGTCCGTAGACATTGAGTCTTTATATTACCTGTCTGGCCATGAGACCCAGTGATAGCATATCGTTGTGCATATACAGTGATATTTATATTACTTGTCTGTCCATGAGACCCATTAATGGTAGCATGTCATTGCGTGCAGGCTATGCTTTGTATATTGTTTATCTGCTTACGAGTCATGTTCGTGGTAGCATGTTGTTGCTTGTAGATAGTGCCCCTTTGTATTACCTCGAGAGTCACGAGGCTTTGTCGTGGTATCTTAATATGTATTTTTTGCAGGTTGTTGGCTAGTTGTGTATTTCACATGTGCATTTATTATATTGCTGACCAGGTTTATTGCGGACTGATATTGATACTTTGAGGTTTGGGTTACTCGAGTTTACTTTCTTTTGACCTCAATTATGTTTATATTATCATACACTATCTTTCTATACACCCACTGAGTGATTTGTACTCACTCCCTCTTTTCTTTGGCCTCCAGGTTAGCTAATAGAGGACATGCCTTATTGACCTACCTTCGGATCGCTTACAGAGTCCATTGTCGTGCTGGTCCCACTGCATCATCGAGATGCTGATTTGTTTTCTTTATTATTATCTCATTTTATTTACGTACTTTGAATTTTGTCGAAAATTTGATTTAGATATCATAAACCTATTCTAATTTTACTGACTTATGTTTTAGTTATGCATGCATACAGTTAATAATTATATTTTGTATTTTGATTATTTTAAAGTTTTTACCATATCCGATTCCGATAATGTATTTCAAAATATTGTCACTAAGAGGCTCCTCCATCATTTGGATGATGAATATACCCCCAGGGTGTGAAAGTTGGCATGCGAGGAGGACCACAGGGCAACATATGACTCCACCAACAAGAAGGTGGATGAGCTATACACGTAGCACAAGAGGTTGAGTGACCTATTTCATCATGAACCAGAAATGAAGAAGCTAGCCGAGTTCCCTCGACAACTGCTGTGCTAGAGGTATAGTTTCCTCTAAGTCTGGGGGGTCATATATTTTATTGCATTTTTATCTGTTGTTTCAGTAGTTAAATTTTCATGTTTTTAGGTCTAGTTGTTATTTCTATCTTTGCATTTATTTTAGTTTATCATGCATGTAGATTGTTTTAGGTTTCTGTCAGTACTTAGTTGCTTGTTCCTATAGTTGCTTCAGTGAACTTCTTGAAAATGATATTGTGTTTCCATGTCATAGGTAGTTTACTTTCTCTTATCTTTTAGTACTTTATTTTCATATTCTATAATGAATGTTCTCAATTTTCCACTTGTTAGCTTTTGTTTTCACTTACACTTATCGAAAATTCTAAAAGGGAAAACTTAGTACATAATTAGTTATGATTCATCTAGATAGTCCAGTACTTTGCAATCCATAGGTTACCATAGGTTAGCATTTTAGTTACTGGAGATGCTTGGATCATGTATTTATAAGGAAAAAAGATAGAAAAAGAAGAAGATATAAGATAAAAGAATAAAAGAAAAGAGAGTTTTGAGAGGAAAAGGAAAAAAATAACAAAAGAAAAAAAAATTGAGAGAGTATCATTGGTGGAAATGGAAGGTGCCCCTTTGATACCGAGTTAGGTTACTGGAGACACACTTGCTAATTTCTTTTGATACCAAGCACGCCTTTGAGACTTTGTGCTAACTCTAGGGAACGAACCTCTCTTAGGACAGGTAAGTGCCTAAAAGTCAGAAACCTTAGGAACATTATAGGATGACGAATTAACATAACTTGGAATGTGAACCCCTTAGGAAACTTCTTGACACATGGACAAAAAGCTAACTTAGTGGACTTAGAGAACATATCTATTTGCTTTGATTGAAAGTACCACTTAATAGGTTTTAGTGAACATGCTAGGCATTGGAACACATCTTTTGAAATCCATGGCACTGAGGTTTGCCTGAGGACAAGCAAAGATCTAGGTCTGAGGGATTTTTATGTGTGCAAATCATATAGGATTTTAGGAATAGTTTTAGCACACATCTTATCGTATTTCATAGTTGTTTCATGCATATTTACTTTATTTTGCACTTATTTGCTATTTTATAGTTCGGAGATTTTCTATTGTTAATTTCATGTGCAGGATAGAGTTTTTGGAGAAAAATGACATGCCAAACGAAGCTTAAGGATGGTGAGCAAGCTTTGACCATGTTCCCAAGAGATGGGCATGCTTCTGGACGAAAAGACGACATCTATACAGTGCTCCAGAGGAAGACACGACCAACTATGTGAAATCCACATGCCCGTGCCATTTCCCGGATCCAAGTTTCAAGTCATGATTTCCAGTCTCTCACACAACTGACCGTGTGGAATCAACATGACCATGTGGCAGCAATGTAAAATAGAGAAATTTAGTTTCACAGGCAAATAAGGAATGTCGAGTTTGCTCCTATTTAAAGGAAGGCATGTCGAACCCTAAGGAGGAGGGTTGAGGATGGTTGGGATGACAAGGGGTGCCTAAAAAGCACCGAAGGCTCGCAACAGGGAGAAGGAAAGCGATTCAAGGCCAACAACTCTCCAACACACCGGAAGGTAGTCAAGATGACTCTACAAAGCAAACAGAGTGCATATTCTTTTATTTTATTTCTGTTTGGATTGTAATGCTTGAGGATTCAATGTCTTGTGCTTATCTTTTCATATTTATGGAGTAGATATATACTTCAATTCTATGATTAAGGAGTAGCTTGTGCAAGTTGGATATGCTAGTACAAATATATTTTTTTATGTATTTTGATTATATTTTCAATTTATGATATTTAGTTCAATGATAATTGTATTTTGGTTCTGTTTCTACTGTGCTTAGTCGATATAGAGGTCGAAATCCTCTACATCAAAATCTAGGAGAATCAAGGAGGAACCAACTGGTCATCCTCCCTCCCAAAACCGTAGGAAATAGGTCATGAAAGAGTAGGACACAAAACATCTAGAGGTCACGAAGTAGGAGAAATCATCTTAGTTGTTGTGGGACTCGTGATAGGGGCAACCCAGTGAAAACAACCTCCTGAGCTCTATGGATCTAAAAGGGATGCTCTAGAAGATTAGGTAATTCCCATGTGGAAGCTAAAGTTCACCGGGCTTACACTTGATGATCCTCCTGCAAGATCATAATTAGGGAACCTAGGAACCTAAATTGATAGCATGTTCAGCAATGCATAAGTGAAATAGAAATCCTGGAATCCCTTAACCAACCTTGAGCACACTTCTTTCTTTCTTCGAGTGACACCATACTAGAGTCAGGCCATAGCCGACCACTTCCATATCATAGAGATTTACTTCGAATGATCAATGTTGATATTAATCAAATCTCAGTCCCTGTGGGATTGATATTAATTATTACTTGATGATAACCGTGCACTTGCTAACGTTGAGTGTGGACCCAGTCTTCGACTTCATGGTTGAGAGTTGCAACTCATACACATCATTTATATAGGTTCGAAAAAAATCTCGAAGGAATGATCATCATTCTCTTCGTCTCTATTTATATATAATTATGCTAAAAGCAAGCATTCCTTGGCTAAAGGGATCTAAGGGGCGTGTAATTTTAATTGATTTATACTTCCGATGTGTCCGTGTCCTTGGGATCCTGCTAAAAGGGATTGGAAGCATTGTGAATGCCCTTAAAAAATCCCAACATATAGAGGAGGTGATATGGTGATATGCGGATATACTGATACTAGGTTCTAGATGGATAAGGATGATTCCAAATCCCAGTCTGGATATGTATTCACTTTGAATGGAGGTGTGGTCAGTTGAAAAAGTTTCAAATAAGAGATCGTTGATGATTCTACCACAAAGGCAGAGTACATTGTAGCTTTGGAATCAACAAAGAATGTAGTTTGGATCTAGAAGTTCATTTTTGAACTTGGAGTTGTTTCGAGTGTCATTAAAGCATTACAAGTGTACTATGACAACAATGGTGTCATTGCATAGACGAAGAAATCTCGATCTCATCAATGATCCAAATACGCACTTCATCATTATCTCTTAATTAGGGAGATCATAGGTAGAAAAGATATACGAATAGAGAAATTTTTCACTAATAGGAATCTAGCAGATCCCTTAACTAAGCCTTTGCCTCTGGAGAAATTTGAGAGGCATGTAGAAGCCTATGGTATTAGATACCAAGGAAATTGGCTCAATGCCAAGTACGAGTATGTTGTAATAGAGAGATGTCCTAAAGCATTCACCTTAGAGATTATTAATAAAATTCACTATTTGAGTGTACATTCTCTATGTATTTGATTGGATCTTAAACTCATTTACTAAAGTCTACAATACGATACATAGCATGAATGAAATTATGATTGAATAACAATTAGTGAATATTTCATCATGTATAATTATGTAAGTATTGAAACTATCCCTAGTCGATGAAGTGATGAGATTGTACATCATCAATTCTGTGAGACTAGCACATGTTATGCTCCTTGATTTATCCAAGCATTTGGTACTCACTGAATGGAAACACAGGGATGTTGAGAGTGAACTTATGGATGGTAGTTAAGGGTAACTAGTTCATTGTAGTGACCTGCCATGAAACTTCATATGATTTTATATGTCGATGAAGTTTCATTGTAGCTCGAGTGCAAGCTTCCTTAGACTTGAGGTATTTAAGTCATCTTAGTCATGGTGACTTATACTTTGACTACTTCGTAACCATCTCCATAAGTAGTGTTATTCTGGATTGATTGGGTATAAGTCAAAGTGATCGAAGATGTTTGATTATTCCATAGAGGATTTACCACTCCTGTAAAGGAGATGGATACACTAGGCCTCTTGTTAGGATTGATACTCAGAAGTCTTTTGTCAAAGCACACATGTCAAGATGACAATCTTCTTGGACACATGTATGAAGTAACTTGAATCCATAGGATAAGAAACAAACTTAGGCTTGTTAGATTTAAGAGATGTTCAAGGCAATCACCTTAGAAGTTTGATTAATAAATTCACTATTTGGATGTACGCTTGTTTGTATGTGATTCGATCATAAATTCATTTATTGAAGTCCACAATACGATGTATAACATGAGAGATATTGTGATTGGATTATAATTAGTGAGTATCTCATCGTGTGTAATTATGTAAGTATTGAAACAATTCCTATTCGATGAATTGATGAGATTGGACATCATTAATTATGTGAGACTAGCGCATGTTATACTCCTTGGTTTATCCAAGCATTCGGTACTAACTGAATGAAAAACATAGGAATGCTGAGAGTGAATATATGGATGTTAGTAAGGATAACTAGTTCATTGGAGTGACCTGTCATGAAACTTCATAAGGTTCTATATGTCGGTAGAGTTTTATTGTAGCTTGAGTGCAAGCTTCCTTAAACTTGAGGTATTCAAGTCATCTTGGTCTGACAACTTATACTTTGACTGCTTCACAACCATCTCATTAAGAGGTGTCATTCCAGGTTGATTGAGTATAAGTCAATGTGATCAAAGATGTTTGAATAGCTCATAGAGGATTCACCACTCTTGTGAAGGAGATGTATTCCTTAGGCCTCTTATTAGGATTGTTACTCAACAGTCTTTGGCCAAAGCAAACATATTAAGAAAAATGATCTTCTTGGACACATGTAGGGAGCAACTTGAAAACACAAGATAAGAAAACTAACTTGGCCTTGTTGTGATGTAGTCATCCAAGTGGAGATGAACACATAGATCATGTCCTAAACCAAGTGAGTATAAGATGAGTGAAAGGAATAAGGCAAAATATCTGAAGCTACTGAAGGGTTCAGAAATGTTCTGAAGTTGACTTTTGACTTTCAGATTAATTTGGAGTCATGATATACTTCTAGGTGTCACTCATGTTCTTTTCATAATTAATGGATTAATTATTAATAGACAATATAACCGGAAACCTTTTGGGTTACACACAATATCAATGATCTAGAGATGTAAAATAAGTTTGAGAATGAGATTCTCAAATAGAGAGGTACTACCTAGTTGGACTAGGCCAAAAGCCTACAAAATAGGAGCTATAGAACCTCCCATGGTCATGTTGAGGCTTAGCATGACCATATCACACTTAAACAAATTGAAATGGACAATACATAGCCTAACATAGTTGTGCTAAGGAAACACGATCGGGTCTTGTTTCCCAAACACGATGGTGTCACGGTTTTGCTAGATTTGGTTTGCACGAGTTGGGTTATTTCTTGCCTTTTTTTTACCATAAGTATATGATAATTCAGCTAATGTTGGTTCCATTTAAAGTTCCTATGATGCCTTAATCAAGATAACTATAAATAGATCTCTTGATGATCATAGAAATAAGATTCTATTTTGTAGCCATCTTCTTCCTCTCTTGCCTTCTCGTCTCCACCGATTGGCTAGCACCAACTGGAGATGAAAATTTGTTGCTCGTGGAGTTTTCTCGAAGTGATCTTGGCGTGGATATTGATAGAGGCAAGACTCATTAGTCTTGCTCTTGGTTCTATAGATTTGAAAGAATCTCGAAGGTATAATCTCTTACTGTTTTGTGTTCAACTATTTCATATTACTTATGTCAAAGCCTGAGATCTTGGCCCCCACGAGATGTTTGGGATGCAATGAAATTTTTTTATATTTCTTCCATTGTGTTTTTGCATCCTAAATCTATATGAATTCATAGAATCCCCCAATAAGTAGTATCAGAGCCACCTTGCTTTTTCCATAGGTCATATGTTTAGGAGTTTTTTAATGAATGTATGATCTGTATTATATTAGATATGGTAGATAGTATATGAATGTTACCAAAATGATAAGACCAACGATGTGCCAAGAAGGACTATAGTGCTGGTTGCATCATTGGAGGTCGAAACATAGATGATCTAATGTGTGCAAATCATATAAGGCTTTAGGAGTAGTTTTAACACACATCTTATTGCATTTCATAGTTGTTTCATGAATATTTGCTTTGCTTTAAACTTATTTGCTATTTTCTAGTTCAAAGATCTACTTTTGTTATTTTTATGTGCAAGATGGAGCTTTTGGAGCAAAATGGCATGCCAAACGAAGCAAGAGGAAAGGAGAGCATGCTCTGGTCGTATTCCTGAGACACAGGTATGCTCCGGGATGAAATACAACATCCATACGACGCTCCAAAGGATGACACGATTGGTCGTGTGAAATCCACACGACCGTGTCTTTTCCCAGATCCAAGTTTCAAGTCACGATTTCAAGCATTTCACATGAATGGTCGTGTTGAATCCACACGGTCGTGTGGCGGCATCACATAATTGAAAAATATGATTTCACAGGCAAATAAGGAAAGTCAAGTTTGCTCCTATATAAGGGAAGACATGTCTGACCCTAAGGGAGGACGTCTAGGATGACAAGGGGTGCCCTAAAAGCACTGAAGGTTCACAATGGGGAGAAGGAAGGTGACTCAAGGTTGGCAATCACGCTCTAACCCATTGGAAAGCTGCTAAGACATTGCTACGGAGTAAACAGGGCATATATGTTTGCATCTTATTCCTGTTTGGATTGTAAAGATTGATAATACAATATCTTATGCTTGTCTTTTCATATTTATGGAGTAGATACTTTGATTCTAGGATTAGGGAGTAGCTTTTGCAAGTTGGACATGCTAGTACAAATATATATTCCTGCCTTTTGAATTGTATTTGCAATTTATGTTATTTTGTTTAATGAAAATTTTGTCTTGGTTCTATTTCTACTGTACTTAGTCGATATAGAAGTTGAAAGCCTCTATATTGAAACCTAGGAGAATAAAGGAGGGACCGAACGGTCATCCTTCCTCCCAAAACCATAGGAAATAGGTCGTGAAAGAGTAGGACATGAAAAATGGTTCACCTGTTCATGGGAGCTCATATGACATTTTAGAACTTCATGAACCTAGTATATCTAGAGGTCGCGAAGTAGAAGAAATCAACTCAATGGTTGTGGGACTCATGAAAGGGGTAAGCCAGTGACAACAACTTCCTGAGCTCTGTGGATCCAAAAGGGATGCTCTAGAAGATTAGGTAATTCCCGTGTAGAAGCAAAAGTTCACCGGGTCACCGGGATTACAATTGACAATCCTCCCGCAAGATCGTAATTAGAGAACCTAGGAACCTAAATTGATAGCATGTTCAACAATGCACAAGTGAAATCGAAATCCTGGAATCCCTTAACTAACCTTGAGTACACTCTTTTACTTTCTCCGAGTGACACCGTACTAGAGTCAGCCCATAGCCGACCACTTTTCAACTCACAGAGCTTTACTTCGAATGATCAACATTCACAAAACACTCTAATAATCGAACCTTAGTCCCTGTGGAATTTATATTTATTATTACTTGACGACAACCGTGCACTCACAGGCATTGAGCATGGACCTGATCTTCAACTTCATGATTGAGGGTTGCACTCAGCGTTCATCAAGTTTTTGTCGTCGTTGCCTGGGACTGAAGTTTCGATATTGGTTCGAAAGTGAACAGATCATATCAGACCTAGTTTAGATTTATTTCTCTAGTCTTTATTCATTTTTAATTTAATTTAGCTTAAGTCAGTTTTTAGTTCATTAATCTAGCATTAGTTATTTATTCGCAGTTTTAGAGTTGCTGTTATTTTTTTATTTGTTTCTCTTTCATAAGTAATATAGATACTCCTACTTGTTTGCTGTGTTTTTCGTATGCATAGGTGTACAAGATCGAAAAATTTACTTCCGATTGACCCAGAGATAGACCGCACCTTCCATTGTAGAAGAGCTGAACAAAGATGGAAGAGAACGGTGCCTCTCTGGTTAACGTAGGTAATTATCCCCTGTAGGACTATGCAACTCCGAGTGTTAGAGGACTCAGATCTAGCATCGTTGGACCAACAATTGTAGCAAATAACTTTGAGTTGAAACCTACACTCATACATATGGTCTAGCAGAATCAGTTTGGAGGAGTAGTGATTGAAGATCCAAACCAACACCTGGAGACATTCTTGGAAATCTGCTCCACCTTGAAGTTCAATGGAGTACCTGCAGATGCTATTTACCTAAGCTTATTCCCGTTCCCATTGAAGGATAAGCCGAAGATGTGGTTTCACTCATTACCTTCCGGAAGCATCACCACTTGGGAGTAATGTGAACTGCAGTTCTTGAACAAATTTTTTTCCACCAAGCCAAATAGCTCACATGCACCATCTGATCACAAGCTTCTATTAGAAGGAAGGAAGTCATTGTTCAAAAACTGGGATCGTTACAAGGGTTTTCTTCATCAGTGCCCCCACCATGGTCTTGAGAGATGGCTCATAATCCTGACATTCTACAATGGGATCATGTATGCCATGAAGGTCTCCTTAGATTCCACTATAGGAGGAGCCTTGATGAACAAGACGATCGAAGAAGTCGAATACCTTATTGAGGAGGTGGCTCAAAACCACTACCAGTGGTCTTCTAAGCGTAGTCATCCAACACTTACAGCAAAAAGATACTTGGTCAACTCTATCGATCATCTGGTAGCTAGGATGGATGCACTAAATAGATAGTTTGACTCTTTAAGCTCAAATATTGTTTGTGTGGCTAATTCTTTGAGTGGTGGAATGGCAGGGAATCAAGAGGACTACTACTCTGGGGAGTAGGATAACTCAGGAGGGCAGATTCAGCAAGTCAACGTGGTGGGTGACTTCAATCAAAGGACCAACAATCCCTATTCGAGCACGTACAATCCCAGATGTAGGAACCACTCGAACTTCTCGTACAAAAGTAGTACAAGGAACTTCCAACAGTTAGGAGGGTACAGGAAACAAAATAGTGGGCAGCCACAACCTCCCAAATTCTGACTCGAGAAAATGATGGAAGGCTTCATCATCACCCAAACGAAGGCTAACACAAAATTCCAACAGTGACATCAAAGAACAGAGGAAGTGCTTAAAGAACTGAAAACCTCTATAGATGGTCTTACAAGCCATACCAAAATGATGGAAACACAAGTAGCCCAAATATTTTGACTAGGAAATCTAAGGCTAGCAACGTGGAGCAATGCAAAGTTGTGTACGCTGCAAAACTACATCATGAGTGTGAGGATCATGAGAAGTCGTTCAGGGAGTCAGGGAGTTCAAAAAATAGGACTACTAAAAGTTGTGCTACTGTAATTTTGATGCTTGAAATTGAGGACAATTCTCTGACCAAGCTGGAAGACCTCGAAGTGTTCATCATCCCTTGTAGGATCCATGGATTTAACTTTGACATCGCATTATGCGACCTCGATTCAGCTTTCAATGTGATGCCCTACACCTTCTATAAGGAGATGAGATTGAACAACGTCAAGCCAATAGAAATGATGCTTCGATTAGCAGATGACATGATTAAAAGACCTATCAGTATCTTGGAGGACGTACCAGTGACAACAGAGAACTTTGTGATACCTATGAACTTTATTTTAATAGATACCGGACAGGATCATTAGACACTACTAATTCTTGGTAGATTATTCCTACCAACTATCGAGCTCAAATCGATGTGAAAGGACATAGGATTTCTTTAGAAGTGGAAAGCGAGGTCATATGGTTTGACCTTTCAGGGTATGAACATCCCCTATCTAAGAGTTAATCCTCTTGCAGGATAGACAAGCTACCACAGAGCAACACTAACAACCTAGAGGAAGATAAATGGAGGTTCACAAAACCGCCGACACTGAGCTGACAACACAGAAGTATGGTCGAGCTAAAGGCCTTCAACAAACGCTTCTTTGGAGGCAACCCAAGTTTACCTTAGTTTACTTTAGTTTTTTATTTGCATTCATGTTAGATTTAGTTTTAACTTTTAGCATTTCATTATCATCACATGTTTTTAGTTGCATATAGGACTTATCATTTAGGAGAAGAAAAAGTTTTTCGGAGATACAGAATGAAGCATGGGCGATTGTGTAAATTTCACACGGTTGTGCCTAATGGTCAAAATAAGAAACGACGGTACGTGTGGAAAATTTCGGACCATGTTGAGCTACGAAAAACTCCAGAGCCACACACTATCAGTCATGTGAGTTTCACACGGTCGTGCCTTTTTTTAGACTTTTTCTAAGTGATCACAGCAGACTCACGCATGGCCAGGCCATGTGAATTTCACACGACTGTGTCACGTCCTGATAAAAAGAGCCGACCTATGTGTTTTGCACTAAATCGGCCATGTGTTTCAGATTTTTCGCCATATCCCATGCCAATCTTCTTCTCCAACCTTCACAAGCTCTTCTCTGACTTCAAATCCACCCAAGACCCCTCCTACAAGCAAGGATGAAGCTCACAAGGAAAGGAACTTCTACATCCGCCCCAAACAAGTCGACGACAATGGGATGGAGGAATCAACCAGTGCCGGAAGGAGGTAATCATTCCCTAGGTATCGTATTTGGAGATGATGCTCATAGGGCTAGATTTAATATGTTATCTTCTCGAAAAATTTCTGCTATGCAATACCTAGATGCACCGCTCTTATAAACCCTAGGACTTTTAGAAGATGTTCAATGGTTGTTTGCTAAGGTAGGATGGGAAAAGATCATGGGAGTTAGAAACCCACCAATCCTAGGGTTGTTTTGGAATTTCTGTGTTCGGTGGATGCAGAGATATTGCTGAGAAGGGACCATGAAGAGTGTAAAATTATGTTTAGATCGTTCAACATAGAGTATGAGTGGACCCTCAGTCAATGGAACCTTTGCTTTGGATTGCTTAGTGGGGGAGAGAGGAGAATGCCTGGTGAGTTTAACGTAGGTAGATTTTAAAGAGAATTGATCAGGGAAGCCTCCTACGATCCCTCTAGAGTCAAAGCATCCCGATTGCAAAATACAGTGTTTCGATACATTCACTGGGTTATGGTGAGCCCCATTTTTGGGAGAGGGGAGAGAAATTGAGTAGTGAGAGTGAGTGAGATTTTGTGTCTTTGGAGTATGTTAAAAGGAAACAATATTGTAGACGTGGGGTCTCACTTTATTAGGCACCTAGTAAAGATAGGCAAAGTACCCAAGTGGGACATTATTTTGGGGGGGAGGGGGGGCCTGTTGACTCACATATGTGATTCGATGGGATACAACTATCAGAGACTAGATAGAGTAGAGGGAAGCACTAGTATTAACCTAGGGGTGTACATGACTATGAAAATAATCATTATAGAGGGGAAATTCTTTTTGTTTTTTAAGGAAGAACTTGCTACCCCTTAGGATTCTCGACCCTAGCCGCACCACAGTCACCAACCAAGCCAATTGCGGTTGGATGTCACCATTGGGACCTCACCATAGGTGGGCTCATTTGTTTAGGCCCCCCTTCACCAAACATTGATCATACGCAAGCACACGATCTCAAATCTCTGAGAGATCGCCAAGGACTTGAAGTGCGTGCTTGCGCTCAATGCCAATAAGTGCATGGTTGTCGTCAAGTAATAAAATATCGATCCCACAGGGATTGGTAATCGAGTACTGGATTATTAAGTGAATATAGATTGTTTAGACTGAATCAGGTGTTTGATAAGCAAAAAAGGGATGAAAGGAAAAGAGGGTTTAGTCTCGCTGTGAAGAAAGTCTTTGACTGCAACTTGCGTTAGGATCTGGAGTAGCAGCGTCGAGATCTCCTCCTCCGATGGTTAGGGGCCTTTGGACGACCCCCTTTCGGGGCTTGGGAACCCTAGGGTAGCTCCCCTCATGATCTTTGCAATCCCTCACCTCTTAGATGAGTTTCCTATATATAAAGGTGGCTATGACTTTCCATAAATGCTCAAAAAACTCTATTTCCTCGAATTTACAGCACCCCCACATGACCGTATGCAAGGCTAGAAACTGCTGAAATCTAGGCTGAAAATCGGGATAGAAAAAATACACGGTCATGTGAAATTCACACGGTCGGCCATGTGTCACTATGGAGCCTCCGTTTTGATCTGTTTTGCTTCAGGAACATGCTCGTGTCTTGGGACACGGCCAGAGCATGTTTCCTAAAGTCCATGCTCCATAAAATACTTCATTTTTGCTCTAAAAGTACCATCCTACACATAAAATTAACAAAAGCAGATCTCCGAATAAAGATAATAGAAAAGTGGAATAAACAAAGATAATATGCAACGAATGATAGTGCCTATAAGATTCATATATCTTCACAATGGCATGATATTGTCGACTTTGACCCTAAGCCCTCATGGTTTTATTTTTGGGTTTTACCCAAAAGGTCTCATACCAATAGAGATATTTTTTCATCTTATAAGCACATGATCTTTTCCATGTCTTACCAATGTAGTACTTTGATTATATTTCTCATACTCTCAATAATCCCCCCCCCCCCTCAAATGAAGGACTACATTGACCCCCCTCAAGCCGATCCATCCTCGAAGGACATCCTCTAATTGATGTCTGATCCTCAACCCACCAGGATTTCCTGCCAGTTGTCCAGCCCTTCTGGCCCAACTGGACTTCCTACCAGTTGTTCGGTCCTCCCGACCCAACTGAACTTCCTACCTGGTGTCTGGTTCTCTTGATCTAAACATGGGAGCTCCGCTTCCTTCGTTCAAGGTTCATGACTTGACATGGACCATGGCTCTGATACCAATTGTAGGATCGTGTTTCTCCGAGAGAGGGGGGTGAATCTCGGAGGTTTAAAAAATTTATTTTAATTTTAAAATAATTTATAATATTTGAAAAATATTGTGAGTATGCAGTGGAAAATAATAATACTTTTTATTTTACTTGGTCCACAATCCAAACTGGGTTGCTAGTCCAAGGCTTGTAGCTCTTCCGAGAGCTACCGCGATGGGCAATCACTAGCTACCCTCCGACTCGAGAACTCTCGACTTCGGAGGATTTTGCTTTTTGCAAATATTAGAGTTGGATAACAGACTACCCACTCTTAAGGTTAAGTACACAAGTGAAATAATAAGTTAAAAAGAAATATAAGACTTTATACCGACACTTAAGGATTGTCGAGGTAGTCGCAGAGTGTCGAAAGGTCACCTTGTTGTGGAATGAGAATTTTGTGGATGAGCAAGTATTTCGACAGCACTTCGACGTAGATTGGTTGTTCTTCTCAGATCCGGTCGAGCACATATTTTATAAACCTTTTCCAGTCGACTGGAATGCCTTCCAGTCGACTCCACATTAGCCCGTCGATATGGAATTCGTGGTCTTTCAGTCGACTGAAACCTCTCCAGTCGACTCAACGTCACTCGGCTCTACATCGGGAAATTTTCCTCTTCAGTCGACTCAAAACCTTTAGTTGACTGAAACCCTTTCCATCTGCATTGCACAATCTCTGACCGATCACCAGCTGATCCTGCCAAATAGGTATCCAGTCGACTGAACTTCAATCGACTTGAATCCATCCAGTCGACTGATCCCTGCAAAATAGGATTAGCACAAATAGATAATATAAAATGCGACAACAGTAGTAATACTGCTCGAACTCGACTACTAAGTCCCATACGGACTTTTCGTTGGATCGATGCCTAGCTTTGTCCCCCTATAAAGGACTCGGCCTCACCTCTTCACTCGAGGCTTACTTGTCGGCTACCTGCCGGACTTACCACTCTTGATATCCGATCTGACCCACCAGGGCTTCCACTAGTTGTCCGGTCTACCTGACCCAGCTAGACTTTTTGTCGATTGTCTAGTCTCCTGACCCAACTAGTCTTCATGTCAAATGTCCGATCCACGCGACCCATCTGGACTTCATGCCTGGTGTCTGATCCTCTGATCTGTTAAGATACATGCCTAGTTTTCGGTCAACACGACCTACTAGGACTTCCTGTTAAGCCTGCACACTTAAAATTGATATAAGAATACAAGTGAATCCTAACATTTAACTATGGTTCATACATCAAAACTAAGGAGTGATGCTCACTGCATCAATAATCTCTCCCTTTTTGATGTATGACAACACATCAGTTAAAGTTAGGAGTATCAAATACCAATATCCAAATATTGACATGTATAAGATATGAATTAACAAATTCTGACATGTATAATAGATGCATAAAATAAACCATGTATGAGATGCATAAAGCCTTATCAAATTTTTGCATCTTTCTTTCAATAAATCTCTTCTTTTAATAAATCTCTAACTTTATATCTCTTCTTTCCCCCTTTGGCATACATAAAAATAAATATTAAATTTAAAAATGCAAAAATGATATAGTGTAGAGTTGAAATGAAAAATTTTCAAGCTCAATATTTCACCCGCGAATTTGATTTCAAAAACTAAATTTAAGCTTTTCAACAATTTGTCTAACTCCCCCTTAATATTTTAAAGTTTTCAAAATTTTCAAACATTTTTCTAACTTTTCAAAAAATTTCAATCTTTTCAAAACTCTTCAAACTCCCCCTGAATAAAAACTTATTTTCAAAATTTTCAAACATTTCAAAACTCCCCCTAAATAAAAACTTATTTTTAAAATTTTCAAAAATTTTCAAGTCGATGCAAGAATGATAGGGAATAAGTCCAAGCATGAATTCCTAAATATTATATTTATATTTTGAAAATACACATCTAAAAATCATCCTTAAAGCAAATTCCTAACTCTTTACTAGCTCAAATGATATAGAATTAATCATCAAACTTTGAATTAGAGTTAGTCACCGAAGTGATCAATTTACTCTTGTAAACCCCGTGTTAGTTCATGTCAATGCACTGGATCTACATCTGGAACCAGGGGTGCAGTCCTAACATCTCACGCCCATCTTCGTGACTCAATATACAAACAGGTAATCCTAGGTGTTTGTGAGATGCAAAGGCTAACTTAAATCTATAGGATCATGAAATCTAGATTGACCTAATTTAGATTATTTTTCAATTTCCTTTAAATAATATAATATAATATTACTTTTCAAAAATAAATTATGAATAATAAGTGTTGGTGCAATCGGCCCAGGTCACGATTGACCAGGACTCGAGTTTGACTCGAGTGATGTTTTGATGTTCGACAAAAACATATGACAATGTAATTGTTATGGGAAAGTCCAAGTCTTGGGTACTTGGCATGGAAAGTCCAAGTGAGACACTTGGCATTTGGTAAAGTCCAAGTCTTGAGTACTTGGCATGGAAAGTCCAAGTGGGACACTTGGCACATGAAAAGTCCAAGCATGGGTCTTGGCAATGTAAAAGTCCAACATTGGTTGGCAAGGGAAAGTCCAAGCATGGTCTTGGCATTTGAGAAGTCCAACATGGGTTGGCAAGGGAAAGTCCAAGCTTGAGTCTTGGCATGAGAAGTCCAAGGGGTTTGATATTGGTTGCGTAAAGTCCAAGCGGGAGTCTTGGCAGCATAAGTCCAATGGTTGGCGGCGTAAAGTCCAAGCGGAGTCTTGGCGACGTAAGTCCAATGTGCCTTGGCGGTGTAGACACCGTTAGCATGACATAGCCGATGGAAGCACCTAAAGGCTAACGCGATGGATGAACAAGTCATGGATGACTTGGAGGGATCCGAGAGGCGTGAGGCTGATGGAGGTGGCTAGAAGGCTTAGGTCTAGGCTAAGGGTGGTCTAGCAAGTATGAGGGCACCATACTTGGGATAAAACCTCATGTTTTCAACTAGGGTTTGATTGCGGGAAGTAGCCTAGCGATCATTGCGGAGGATGGTAGTCGATCGATGGCTCAATGCGATCGGATTGCATGATCAGTCGACTGGTGCTCAGGAATTCGGCCATAGAGTGTAGTCTCACTTGACCGCTGGGACCAGCAGTCGAGTGAGGACACCATCAGTTGACTGATGGGTTTGATCAGTCGACTGATGGTAGATCCGTTGGACTTATCCAGCGTGGATCTAGCCATTGTCTCACGACAACAGTGGCATCAATCGACTGATGGTCCCGAGCAGTCGACTGATCGACTTTTTCCAGCACAGGTTGAAGCTTTATAAGGAGCTCATGATGGAGGAATTTGACATCGATTTCTTGGACGTCTTGAGGCGATTTGCTGTTGCAAATCAGGGTCTTCAACCACGATTCAAGCGATCAACAAGCAAGCAATCCAAAGGCATTTTTAAAGTTGTTTTCTTTACTAGTTTTGCATTGTATTATTGTATATTACTTGTATTAATCTCTTATTGTTGTAAGAGTAGTTTGTAAGGGGTTTCTCTGCCTCCGACTTGTGTCAAGAAGGAGTGTTTTATAGTGGTGTGTGATTGGCATCGCTAGGGTTCGTACGAACCCGATCCGTGGAGTAGGAACCGTGTGGTTCCGAACCACGTTAAACAATTGTGTTCATGTGTGATTGTTTATTTCGTTATTGTATTATTTCTTTTTCCGCTGCATACTAACGAAATTGTAGAGACGATCACGATCGAATTCCATCAACAAACGAACATGCTCTATTCACCCCCCCCCTCTAGCCATTACAAAGATCCTAACAAGTGGTATCAGAGCCCGGGGCTCTTCTACGGATTAACAACCCGGAGTCAAGACGCTAGAGGGAAAGATGGAAGTCCAAGAACAATTAGGATGGGACATCAACACACCGGTCCCTTATTCATTCTATGGACGAGAAGGCTTCAATTCTTGGAAGAAAAGGATTGAAGATTTTTTGATGGTGAAAGATTTTGAGGGGTGGTCCCTATTAATGGAAGGATTTGAGTTTCCAAGAGGACCAAAAGGTGGATTCCTCAAAAGGAAGAGATGGGGTGAAGATCAAATTCAAGCCTTCGAGAAAAACGTAAAGGTAGTAAATTTTATTTTTGATTTGGTCCCTAATGATATTGTGTGTATGGTAGGGGATTTTATGGATGCTAAGGAGTTATGGAGCCAAGTGGCAAAGCTCCATGAAAACTCATCATCGGTCCAACAAGAAGAAGAAGATGAGGTGGAAGAAGTATCCACTTCTAGGATTGAGGAGGAGAGACCATCTACACCGGAGCAACCTCAAGAGGAGCCTTCAACATCCGGTCAAGATGAGGAAGCTCAAAATTCAACTCCGGCACCTACCATCACCCTAGGTAACTCAAGCATATGTGTTAATAATAAAATGCATATAATATGCTTTGAGTGTAGGGAAACCGGGCACTACAAGAGCAAGTGCCCAAAGAAGGTTAATAAAGCTCCTCCGGTGCCCAAAAGTCAACAAAAGTCAAAGGATGCCGGTTCCCCAAGTCAAAAGAGGAAGGAGCATATTATATGCTTCAAGTGCAATTCAAAAAGACATTATAGGAATCAATGTCCTAGGGGGAAGAAGAAGATCCAAGAGAGAGCTACACATGTAGGGGGAGCTTCCAAAGCTAACCCTAAGGTATTTTTAAATAAAGCTCTTTATTCAAATAATGTCAAAAAGCATGCTAGAAATAATTTTAGCAATCTTGCTATCTATCACAAAGAGCATGCTAGAAATAAGGAATTTTGTCTAGGAGCTAAGAAAGTCCACTTAGGAAATAAGGAGAAATTTGGGACTAATGTCCCTAAAAATAATTTACCTAAGGACAAACCTAGGTCAAATAACTCAAGATCAATTTTACCTAGGGAGACAATTAGAAAGGTGCAAGAGCATCTCGGTCTTAACTCTAAGTGGACTAGGCACATGCCTAGAAAGAACCATGCTCAAAGTTTAAATAAAAATTCTAAAATTGAACAACTAGAAAAGGAAAATCAAGTCTTGAGGTCAAGGCTTGAAAAGATGGAGAAAACCCTTGCAAAAATGCAAAATCAATTTCAAGGGTCTAGAAGTCAAAGCCTAGGGTCAAATGATCAAAAGTCTAGGTCCAAAAGTCAAAGTCAACACCTAGGACCTAAGAGTCAAAAGTCAACCAAAGGCAAGCAAGGTTTGGGTCACAAACCTAAGCCTAAGGTGGCTTACCATAGTGTTCCATTTGATTATGGTAGGTCTAGGAAGACCAAGGTTACTAGGGAAGTTATCCCTAAGAGTAACCAAGGTTTGTGCCTAGTGGCTAAGGTTTCTAGGAAACCTAGGGTGGCCACTAAGAAGGTTACTAGGGAGGCAATCCCTAAGGTTAACCATGGTATGACCCCAAATGACCAAGGCTAATAAGCCTAGAAGGGTCATTAGGAAGGTATCTAGGGAGGTTATCCCTAAGGAATACCTAATTAACCCTAGGAGCTCAAATCGGTTTTGGGTTCCTAAGAGCGTGATTGATTCACGCTAGGTGGGTTTAGGGTGTGCCAACCTTGATTGGATGAGTAGTTAACTCAACCATGGTAAAGGTGGCACTTTAGGATATTTTCAAGGTTATGGTTACCTTGAAAATACATTTGAGCTTTAATCCTAAAAGATTTTAGGATGTGCCAATATTATTTGAGAAGTTTGATAAAATGATTAAATTGGCACAATTTAGTTTTAGAGATTAGTTTGCCATTTTGGGTTTTTGATACACTAGGAAGATTAGTGATAATATGGCAAAATATAATTAATTATATCAAATGGAAATTAATATTAAAATTTAGGTATACTTATACCTATACTTTTTACTTGCCATGATTTGTTTGTCATATGCCATGACATGACATCATGTTTATGTTCTATCATTCATATGTCATGAGTATGCTTAGGGATTAAGGATAAATGTCATGTGTTTTTAGATTTCATATTATGCCATGACATCATGATCATTGGTCATGCTTAATTATTGCTATTATTATGCCATGATCATTTCATGCATTTAATTGATTAAAATTGATATAAGGACTATGGCATGACTTGAAGTCCCATTTATAAGGGAATCAAGTAGGGTTGCCTAGGAAATGCATGAAACCCTAGATTAAATGAACCAAAACCCACATCTCACATCCAATTGACATGTATGTGTATTTATACACCCTAGATACATGTGAGATGCTAGGATATGAGTTAAGTTCAAGGTGCATAGTTTTTGCATCTAGTTGAACCCAAACTCATTTTAACTCAACATATGGATCATTGGAAAAGCTTGTGTACAAGTCATGTACATAGAGCCCAAGGAATATGATCCAAAATAAGGTTTTGAAAACATTTTAAAATCATTTTGAAAAACCTTGGTGAAGTCTATCTCTTGATAGCAATCACCATTGATGAGATTGATACAAAGTGAGCTTAAACTTTAAAGTTTTTAGTCACTTTTGGATTTTGTATCAATTTCTATATTTTATGGGTAAATTATTTTCCAAACATTTTTCACCCATTGTATTGGTCATAAGTATTATACGTATCAAATTTCGTGATTTTTCGATATACGTATAATTAGTTATGATTTTCCAAAACTCATTTCTGATAACTGAAAATCGAGATTAGAATCACCGATCGCCTCGGGTGTCATCGATCGATGGGTGTGTCAATGATTGATTTTTCAATCACTGATCGATAGCCTGATTTCGGGGTAACCAAGGTTGTTTAACCCGATTTCAGCTGCGGTTAAGGTCCCTAACCACTTCTAACTCTAGGATATGCTTTGGGAAGCATGATGAAGGGTGAAAATCCATTGGATATGGATTAGGAGAGGTGTTTAGGGTTTGTATCAATTTTAAGGTGTTGGAGAGTTCAATGTTGAATTTCTAACCTTAATTTTGATGGCTTAGAGTTCCTATTGGCTTAGGGACTTCCCAAGGACATTGTTGGTGCAATGGTCAAGGGGGAGCAAGCCTTTAGGGGGAGGTATCCATCTTGGGATGATGGATGTGTTTTTCTCCTTGAAGAGGAGAAGTTATTGAAAGAGTATCATCAATTTGGGAAAATTGATGGGTTTTTTTTATACCCAATTTGGAAATTGGGAGAGTGAATAGGATTGCCTCTCTTGAGTGATATGGGACTTATCACTAGGAAAATGGTAGGCATCCTAGATATTTTTAGACCAAGGGGGAGATTGTTAGATCTCATTGGAACATGAGACATTGACCTCCTTGGAGAGAAGACCTTTTTTTTATGTTAGTCAAAAAGGGGGAGAATGTTTGGGGGAGAACATTTGGAGAATGTTTAAGATTACCAATTTGGGATAATTGGTAAGGGATTTGAGTTAGTGTTCTAACTCAATGATTTGTTTGGTTTTTGTCAAACATCAAAAAGGGGGAGATTGTTGGTGCAATCAGCCCAGGTCACGATTGACCAAGACTCGAGTTTGACTCGAGTGATGTTTTGATGTTCGACAAAAACATATGACAATGTAATTGTTATGGGAAAGTCCAAGTCTTGGGTACTTGGCATGGAAAGTCCAAGTGGGACACTTGGCATTTGGTAAAGTCCAAGTATTGAGTACTTGGCATGGAAAGTCCAAGTGGGACACTTGGCACATGAAAAGTCCAAGCATGAGTCTTGGCAATGTAAAAGTCCAACATTGGTTGGCAAGGGAAAGTCCAAGCATGGTCTTGGCATTTGAGAAGTCCAACATGGGTTGGCAAGGGAAAGTCCAAGCTTGAGTCTTGGCATGAGAAGTCCAAGGGGTTTGATATTGGCTGCGTAAAGTCCAAGCGGGAGTCTTGGCAGCATAAGTTCAATGGTTGATGGCGTAAAGTCCAAGTGGAGTCTTGGCGGCGTAAGTCCAATGTGCCTTGGCGGTGTAGACACCGTTAGCATGACATAGCCGATGGAAGCACCTGAAGGCTAACGTGATGGATGAACAAGTCATGGATGACTTGGAGGGATCCGAGAGGCGTGAGGCTGATGGAGGTGGCTAGAAGGCTTAGGTCTAGGCTAAGGGTGGTCTAGCAAGTATGGGGGCACCATACTTGGGATAAAACCTCATGTTTGAGGTGTGCCAGTCGACTGGTTCCATGTGGAAGTCGACTGGACCAAGTCAACTAGGGAAGTGTGATCGCCAGAGGATGGCAATGATCGATGGCTCGAGCAAATGACCGATTGCATGATCGCTGATCGGTGCTCGAATTCCCACAGTGTAGTCTCACCGCACCGACCAAAGAATGAGTGAGGACACCATCAGTCGACTGATGGGTTTGATCAGTCGACTGATGGTAGATCTGTTGGACTTATCCAGCGTGGATCTAGCCGTTGTCTCATGACAACAATGACATCAGTCGACTGATGGTCCCGAGCAGTCGACTGATCGACTTTTTCCAGCACAGGTTGAAGCTTTATAAGGAGCTCGTGATGGAGGAATTTGGCATCGATTTCTTGGACGTCTTGAGGCGATTTGCTATTGCAAATCAGGGTCTTCAACCACGATTCAAGCGATCAACAAGCAAGCAATCCAAAGGCATTTGTAAAGTTGTTTTCTTTACTAGTTTTGCATTGTATTATTGTATATTGCTTGTATTCATCTCTTATTGTTGTAAGAGTAGTTTGTAAGGGGTTTCTCCGCCTCCGACTTGTGTCGAGAAGGAGTGTTTTATAGTGGTGTGTGATTGGCATTGCTAGGGTTCATACGAACCCGATCCGTGGAGTAGGAACCGTGCGGTTCCGAACCACATTAAACAATTATGTTCATGTGTGATTGTTTATTTCGTTATTGTATTATTTCTTTTTCCGCTGCGTACTAACGAAATTGTAGAGACGATCACGATCGAATTCCATCAACAAATGAACACGCGCTATTCACCCCCCTCTAGCCATTACAAAGATCCTAACAATAAGCATGAAAACTTTCCTAATCTACCAAGCATAAACCTAATTGTCTTCTAAGCATACTAAATTCTGCTTCCGAAAGTGGTTTAGTGAAGATGTCGGTAAGGTTTGATTTGGACTAAACATAGTTGAATTCAATACTACCTTTTGCCACATGATCCCTTACAAAATGATGTTTAACATCAATGTGTTTAGTGCGTGAGTGATGAATTAGATTTTTAGTTAAATTTATTGAACTTATGTTATCAACTAAAGTTTTTACCTTTTTGTAATCTAGTTCAAAGTCCTTAAGTGTGTGCATCATCCATAATAGTTGTGCTACACATTCACCTAATGCTATGTATTCTGCTTTAGTTGTGGAAAGAGCAACACAATGTTGCTTCCTACTGAACCAGCTTACTAAGCATGATCCTAAGAGTTGACACCCTCCACTAGTACTTTTCCTATTTAGTTTACACCCTGCATAGTCTGAGTCAGAGTATCCTATTAACTCAAAATTACTAGATCTTGGGTACCACATACCTACACTAATTGTTCCTTTAATGTATCTTAGTATTCTTTTGACATGTGTTAAATGTGACTCCTTAGCACAAGTTTGATATCTAGCACACATACTTACTGTAAATAGTATGTCGGGTCTACTTGTAGTTAAGTATAGTAAACTACCTATGGCACTCCTATAGTACTTTAGATCTACAGACTTTCCTTCTTTGTCTTCATTTAATATAACATTCGTAGCCATAGGTGTTTTAATATCTTTTGCATTTTCCATATTAAATTTTTTAATTAATTCTCTTTCATACTTATTTTGGTATATATAGTTACCGTCTCTTGTTTGTTTTATTTGTAAATCTAAGAAGAAGTTTAACTCACCTACTAAGCTCATTTCAAATTCTTGTTCCATAAGGTTTATAAATTCTATTAAAAAATTTGAGTTTGTTGATCCAAAGACTATATCATCTACATATATTTGAGCAATAAAAATGTCTTTGTTCAAGGTTTTTACGAAAAGTGTTGAGTCAATTTAACCTTGTATGAACCCTTTATAGCTTAAGTATGAAGATAGTCTCTCATATCATGCTCTAGGAGCTTGTTTTAATCCGTATAACACCTTTTTTAATCTATATACATGATTAGGATATTCTAAGCTCTCAAAATCTGGGGGTTGACCTACGTACACTTCTTCTTTTATTACTCCATTTAAAAATGTAGATTTGACATCCATTTGGTATAATTTGAACCCTTTATGTATCACATATGCTAGCAACATTCTAATTGACTCAAGTCTAGCTACTGAGTCATAAGTTTCATCATAGTCTAACCCTTCTACCTGACTAAACCCCTTAGCTACTAATCTAGCTTTATTCCTAATGATTTCTCCTTGGTCGTTTAATTTATTTCTAAATACTCATTTAGTGTCTATTATTGATTTATTTGATGGTGGAGGTACTAAGTCTCACACTTCATTTCTATCGAATTGTGCTAGTTCTTCTTGTATGGCTATTATCTAATCAGTGTCTGGTAAGGCCTCATCTATTGACTTTGATTCTATTTTTGATATTAATGCAATTTGACTTAAGTTTCTTAGAGTTGATCTAGTTTGAACTCATAAAGTTGGATTTCCTAATACTTGTTCGAGCGGATGATTAGGATTAATTCTAGATGTCTTTAAGTTTTCTTCACATTGATTAGGGTTAATTTGTTCTTCTTCATCATGTATAATTTTATTTAGCTCATTTTGATTATCTTTTAATGTATTTGGTTGATTATTAGTGATTTCTTCGTCATCAAATTTTACATTAGTTGTTTCTTCAATTTTTAGAGTTTTTTTATTATAAATCCTATAGGCTCTACTAGTGTTCGAATACCCTAAAAATATCCCTTCATCAGTTTTTTAAGAGAATTTTCCGAGATGGTCTTTCGTATTTAAAATAAATACTTTACATCCAAATACCTTTAAATATTTTATTGAAGGTATTTTATTATTAAAAATTTCATAAGAAGTTTTATTATATATTTTATTAATTATTACTCTATTTTGCACATAACATGTAGTGTTTATTGCTTCGGCCCATAAATAACTAGGTAGGTTATATTCATTTATCATTGACCTAGAGGCTTCTTGTCCGTTATCACTTTGTATTCTTTTTATCTTATGATCTTTTTTTTTTTCTATTTGTTTACTAAAAATTTTAAATACTTCAAATGTTTCATCTTTATGTTTTAGAAATTTTACTCATGTAAACCTAGAGTAATCATCTATTATTACTAAACAATATAAATTACCACTTAGTTATTTTACCCCATGTGAATCGAATAAATCTAAGTGGATTAACTCGAGTATTGAACTTGTTCGACCTTGATCAGTTAATTTATGTTGAGACTTGGTTTGTTTTCTTTGTTGGCAAGCATTACAAACTTTGTTTTCGATATTTTTAAGTTTGGTAAACCCTATAACTAGATTAGTTTCACTTAACTTCGTTATATTCCTAAAGTTGGTGTGAGCAAGTCACCTATGTCACAACCAACTCTCCTCTTGTTGTTTCATATGACACTTAATTGAGGATCTTTCTAAATTTATTGAATATATATTTTTATTCCTAACTCTCTTAAGTAATATTTTTTGAATTTTCAATAATTGTAATCAAACATTCATTTGATAAAAATTTCACTACATAACCAGCATCACACAACTGACTTATACTAAACAAGTTAAATTTGAAATTATCTACAAGCAGAACTTTTTGTATAATAAAATTAGACTTTAATTCAATGTTACCTGATCCAATTACCTTAAGTTTGTTGTTGTTTCCAAAGGCGACTGTTCCTAGGTTCTTGTAGCTTAATTCTGAGAACTTTTGATGATCTCCAGTCATATGTCTGGAGCAACCACTATCCAGAATCCATTAGTCCATTCTAGAGTCCTACATGAAATAAAATTTTTTAAGATAATTCATGCCTTGAATAAGATGAATTATCTTAAATTTATTTATGTTGTAAATTTGTTAAGCAAATTAATTCTAGTTGAGTATATTGGGTTGGTTTTAATAAATTAAGTTTTGTTAAGTGAATTTGTTTATTTAGGTATGTTTGTTTGGTTTAATAAATTAAGTTTAATTAAGGTAATTTGTTAAGGTAAATTTATTAATCTTGATTTAAGTATATTAGGTTTAGTTAAACTAAACTAAACTAATTAGTCTTAATTAAGTTCTAAATCATCTCACCCAAGCTAGGTTGTCAATACACTTATTCCTATGAGTTTTGTGAGATGAGGATTTCTTTTAATCTTAATTAAGTTTAATGAGTAATTTCAAAGTATTTAAACTTGTGTTAGATTCAAGCTTGGTTTGAGCTAGTCAAGTAGGTTTTTCCAACATTGACTTCCAGGTCGTGGCGAGGCACATGGCCTTCTTGGTTATCAGAGCAACGACCACTTCCTAGACAGAGTCAATAAAGGAATCAAGTACATGATTCACTTTAGACTAAGCTTTGGTCTAACTAGTCAAAGACTTAGTGAGTTAGCTTCGGTCAGTTCCACTCGACTTAGTGCACCAGGTCGTGGTGAGGCACATGGCCTTCTTGGTTATCGGAGCAACGACCACTTCCTAGACATGCACTTCGAAGAGCTTTCCTAACTTACTATCATTTCACTTGTCTTAGTACTAGGTTGTTCAAGTTTAAACTATTTTGTTTCCTATCTAGTCCATTCTAAATTAAGAAAGTAAAGTAAACTAAAGCATGCAAGTGTTTAATTAAACAAGGAAACAAGCAAAGTGTTAGCTCCCCCTAAATGGTAGCTAGATTGAGTTTTGTTCACTAAGTGAACTTGACTTTTGGGAACCCAAAATTGATTTGGTCCAACTTGGTTAACTAAGCTAGACTTAGGAACCCATGCTTGGACTTGATTCTTAGCGTTTCGGCTAAGTAATGACATGTATGATTTATAGGTGGATTTAGCCTTGTATCCTAATCTGGATCTGTTGTACATGGCTCGCTGAGTTCCAAGCATCATATTGAGATACTTGGAAACCGATGTGAACCTTTCCAAAGATCCGGTTAGATATTCTACCTGCCTTTTTAGGACCGAGTTCTCTTCCTCAAACTTTTCAACTTGAGTTGAGTCTCTATTCTTAATTTGGCAAGTCGAAGTCTTCGAGTTGACTTACTCCTTAAGTACTTGGACTTCCTTAAGTAGCGAGTCGACTCGATTCTCGAACTTGGCTAGTTTCCTACCTAAGCATGCAATAATATTATACAACTTATCTTATAAGGGAGAAGTTACCTCATTTGAACCTTCGGAAACGGATACGGATACGTGGCTTCACTCGGACTCGGAATCGGACTCGTACTCGGAACTTGACTCTGCTCCGGATCTCGATTCGACCATAAATGCGATGAAACTTCTCTTCGTCTCTTCCGCATCTGACTCTTCCGATGATGACTCATCCCATGTCGCCTTAAACGCTTTCTTATTCTTTTCCTTTGTTGGTTTTTCTTCCTTTTTTAAGTTTGCGCACTCTAACTTATAGTGTCCCTTTCCATTGCATTCGTAGCACGTCACTTTCGATCAGGGTCTCGGCTTGTCGACGACCTTTTAGCATCTTTCTTCATAAATCTCTTCCTCCGGTTGAACATCTTTCGAACCATATTTATGATCTCCTCTTCTCTGTTTGTTTCCGACTCCGACTCATCTTCGGACTCACTCTTCACTTTTCTTTCCTTTTTAGTTGAACCTGCCATCAAAGCTATATCATTCTCGGTTTGACCCGAGTTAGCTTGTTCGTATAGTTCAAGTTCACAAAATAGTTCATCTAGCCTAATTGTGGAAAGATCCCTAGAAACCTTATAGGCATCGACAATCGATGTCCATAAGGCATTTCTCGGGAATGCCTTAAGCGTATACCTAATTATGTCCCTATTTTCTATTTGGTGTCCTATTAAATGTAATCCATTTAATATATCTTTAATCCTAGTATGAAGTTGACTAGCATTTTCATTTTCGTTCATTTTATAATTAAATAATTTATTTAATAACATGTCCCATTTAGCTATCCTAGTGTCATTTGTACCCTCGTGTAGTTAAATTAATTTTTCCCATAATTCCTTAAAATTTTCAAATGGACCTACCCTATTGAGCTCTTCTTTAGTAAGTCCTCATTGCAAGGTGTTAAGTGCCTTGTAATCGACTTGAGCTCTCTTTCTAATATCTGCGATCTATTTCTCCGGTTCTAACAACTCACCGAGTCGTCTACCAGAGCTGTGAACCCTTTCCTAATTGAGAACCAGACCTCTAGGCGGTCTTCAAGTAGCACTTCATTCATCTTTTCCTGTAGGAAAAGTTCTCTCCATTGAAGAGAGAAGGGCGAATGGTATTGTATCCCTCTAAGTATGACATTATTAACGAAATATTCTTTAAGTACAAAAAATTAAATTAAATATTTTCTAAGGCAAGAAAAATTAAATCTAATATTTTCTAAGATAAGAAAATTAAATCTAATATTTTCTAAGGTGAGAAAAATTAAATCTAATATTTTCTAAGGCAAGAAAAATTAAATCTAATATTTAAATATACAAAAAATTAATTAAATTATCTAAATATACAGAAAATTAATTAAATTATCTAAATATGTAGAAAATTTATTAAATTATCTAAATTATAGAAAATTAATTAAATTATCTAAATTGCAAAAAATTTATTAAATTATCTAAATATGCATAAAATTAATTAAATTATCTAAATATGCAAAAAAAAATTAATTAAATTATCTAAATATGTAGAAAATTAATTAAATTATCTAAATATGCAGAAAATTAATTAAATTATCTAAATATGCAGACAATTAATTAAATTATCTAAATTGCAGGAAATTAATTAAATTATCTAAATATGCAGAAAATTAATTAAATTATCTAAATTGTAGAAAATTAATTAAATTATCTAAATTATTCTTAAGCAAGAAAAATTATTCTAAAGTAATTTAAAGCTAGAAAAATTATTCTAAATTAATCAAAAGCAAGAAAAAATATTCTAAATTAATTTAAAGCTGGAAAAATATTTCAAAGCTCATGATAGCAGTTGCACTAATTCGGAGCGCCCCCACTCTGATACTAATTGATAGTGTAGAGGAAATATTGACCGCTAGAGGGGGCTGAATAGCATTGTGCTCGTAGGATGATGGAATTTGATCGCGTTCACTTGCCTATGATTATTAGTATGTAGCGGAATATAAAAATAATACAACAATCACAATAACAAGCACACAAACACAAGAATATAACGTGGTTCGAAATCGAACGGTTCTTACTCCACGGATCGAACTCTAAAGAGCTCTAGTGATGCACACGCAACCACTAATTACAAACAACTCCTTCTCGGAATAATCTGGAGGTGGAGAAAGCTTGTAAAAGTGATCTTACAGCAGTAAGAAATAAATACAAGCAAGATACACTACAAATACAAAAGACAAGTTAAGAAAACTTTACAACACTTTGCTTTTGATTACTTGAATGCTTGGTTGCTTAACTTGCACTTGGAGACCTTGATTTGCAGCAACAAATCGCCCCAAAAGCTCTCAAGAACCATGTTGATTTTCTTCTCCACGAGCTCCATTTAAAGCTTCTGCCTATGCTGTAAATTGTCGATCAGTCGACTGATCGGGACCATCAGTTGACCGATGACACTGTTGTTGTGAGACAACAGTGTAATCCACACTGGAAAAATCCAACGGATAGGACATCAGTCGACTGATGGAGCCTTCACTCGACTGCTAACCTCGCAGTCGAGTCTCGACTCCATTCTGTGCCAAAATTCTCGAGCACCAACAGATTGATCAAACGATCAGTCAACTGCTCGAGCCAACAGTAGATTGTCTACCTCTGGCAGTCGACTGTTGGGACACTTTCCGCAGTCAAACTCTAGTTGACTCACACTAGTCGACTGTCATATGACACCAGTCGACTGGCACACCTCAAACATGAGGTTTTAGCCCAAGTATGGTGCCCCCATACTTGCTAGACCACCCTTAGCATAGACCTAAGCCTTCTAGCCACCTCCATTAGCCTCGTGTCTCTCGGATCCCTCCAAGTCATCCATGACTTGTTCATCCATTGCGCTAGCCTTCAGGTGCTTCCATCGGCTATGTCATGCTAACGGTGTCTACACCGCCAAGGCACATTGGACTTACGCTGCTAAGACTCCGCTTGAACTTTACGCCGCCAACCATTGGACTTATGCTGCCAAGACTCCCGCTTGGACTTTACGCCGCCAATATCAAACCCCTTGGACTTCTCAAATGCCAAGACTCAAGCTTGGACTTTCCCTTTCCAACCCATGTTGGACTTTCCATACCAAGACCCATGCTTGGACTTTTCCTTGCCAAGACCCATGCTTGGACTTTTCATGCCAAGTACTCAAGACTTGGACTTTCCATGACATGGTCAACCCCAATCAACCATCAAAATCTCCCTCGAGTCAAACTCGAGTCCGGTCATTCATGACCCGGATCGATTGCACCAACAATCTCCCCAACACATTACCAGACATCAATGTCAAACCTCCATGTTCAACACTTCCATGTAAAACATCAAAACATACCATTTCCATGTCAAACATCAAAACATCACTCGAGTCAAACTCGAGTCCGGTCAATCTTGACCTGGGCCGATTGCACCAACAATCTCCCCCTTTTTGATGTTTGACAAAAACACATACCTTTGAGTTAGAACACTAACTCAAATCTCCTTACCAATTATCCCAAATTGGTAATCCCAAACATTCTCTCCAATTCTCCGAATTGATAATTGATAATATCAATTGATAACACTCTCCATAACATTCTCCCCCTTTTTGACTAACATCAAAAAGGTTTTCTCTCCAAGGAGGTCAAAGTCTCATGTCCCAATGAGATCTTACAATCTTCCCCTTAGTCAAAAAATACCTAGGATGTCTATCATCTTCCTAGTGATAAGTCTCATATCACTCAAGAGAGACAATTCTATACACTCTCCTAATTTCCAAATTGGGTAACTCAAAAATCTCATTTTCCCTCTCACGAGGAAAAATATCATCCATCATCCCATGATGGATACCTCCCCCTAAAGGCTTGCTCCCCCTTGACTATTGCACCAACAATGTCCTTGGGAAGTTCCTAAACAAATAGGAACTCTAAACCATCAAAAATAAGGTTCAAAGTTCAAACATGAACTCTCCACACCTTAAATTTGATACATCATCCTAACACCTTTCCTAATCCATATCCAATGGATTTTCACCCTTTATAATGCTTCCCAAAGCATATCCTAAGTTATGAGTGATTAGGGAACTTTACCGTGGCTGAAAATGGGCTAAACAACCTTGAATTTCTCGAAATCAACATAGACAGTCGAGTCCTTCAGAAATCAGTCGACTGTTGTGCCCATCAGTCGACTGCCACCAAGGGCAGTCGACTGATAACTGAAAATCTCAATTTTCAATTATCAGAAATGAGATTTGAAAATTCATAAATAATTATACGTATATCGAAAAATCATAAAAATTCATACATATAATATTTATGACCAATATAATGGGTGAAAAATATTAGAAAAATATTTTACCCATAAAATATTAAAATTGATACAAAGTTCAAAAGTGAAGATAAACTTCAATGTTTTAGCTCACTTTGTATCAACTTCATCAATGTGATTGCTATCAAAAGATAGACTTCACCAAGGTTTTCTAAATTGATTTTAAAATATTTTTGAAAACCTATATTGGATCATATTCCTTAGCCTTAATGTACATGACTTGTACACAAGCTTTCTCAATGATCCACCTTTAGTAAAAGATGAGTTTTAGTTCAACTAGATGCAAAAACTATGCACCTTGAACTTAACTCATATCATAGCATCTCACATGTATCTAGGGTGATAAATACACATACATGTCAATTTAATGTGAGATGTGAGTTTTGGTTCATCTTAAACTAAAGCCTTATGCATTTTCTAAGGCAACACTACTTGATTCCCTTATAAATGGGACTCCAAGTCATGTCATTATCTTTAAATCAATTTTCATTAACTTAAATGCATGAATGATCATGGCATAAATGATAGCAATAATTAAGCATGACCAATGATCATGATGTCATGGCATATGATATAATCTAAAAACACATGATATTAATCCTTAATCCTAAACATGATCATGACATATAAATGATAAAAATAAACATGATGTCATGACATGTTATATGGAAATTCAAGCATGACACATAAAATATATAGGTATAATAATATCTAAATTTTAATATTTGTTGCCATTTGATATAATTATGTATATTTTTCCATATTGCTTAAATTTCCCAAAGTGTGCCAAAAACCCAAAATGGCACACCAAGACCTCTAAACCTAAATTGTGCCAATTTAATTGATTTTTCATAATTCCAAAAATATATTGGCACATCCTAAAATCTTTTAGGATTTAAGATCAAACTTATTTCCAAGGTATCCATAACCTTGAAAATTACCTAAATTGGCACCTTTACCATGGTTAGGTTAACTACCCTTCCATTTAAAGTTGGCACACCTTAAACCCATCTAGCGTGAATCAATCACGCTCTTAGGAACCCAAAACCTATTTGAGCTCCTAGGATTTACTAGGTATTCCTTAGGGATGACCTCCCTAGATACCCTTCTAATGATCCTCTTAGGCTTGTTAGCCTTGGTCATTGTGGTCTTACCCAGGTTGACTCTAGGGGTAACTCCTCTTGCAACCTTCTTAGTGGCTTCCCTAGGTTTCCTTGAAACCCTAGCCACTAGGCACATACCTTGGTCAACTCTAGGGATGACTTCCCTATTTACCTTGGTCTTCCTAGACTTAGTTTGTGTTCCATAATCAAATGGAACACTATGATAAGCCATCTTAGGCTTAGGTTTGTGACCCAAACCTTTCTTGTCCTTGGTTGACTTTTGTCTCCTATGCCCTAGGCCTTGACTCTTAGTCCTAGACTCTTGACATTGACCATTTGACCCTTTTATTTGGTTTTGCATAATCTTAAGGGTCTTCTCAAGTTTCTCAAGCCTTGACCTCAAGGTTTGATTTTCAACCTCTAATTGCCCAATTTTAGAATTTTGATTTAATCCTTGGGCATAGTTCTTCCTAGGCATATGCCTAGTCCATTTAGGATTAAAACCTAGATGATCCTCGATTTTTCTAATAGATTCCTTAGGTAAAATATTTTTAGGGACATTAGTCTCAAATTTCTCCTTATTCCTAAGGTTGACTTTCTTGGCTCCTAAACAATATTCATTGTTTCTAGCATGCTTTTCATGATAAATGGCAACATTATTAACATAACTCCTAGCATGCTTTTGCTTATTATTTAAAGAAAGATCATTATTTAGATATACCTTAGGGTTTGCCTTAGAGGCTCCCCCTACTTGTGATGCTCCCCTTTGAGTCTTCTTCTCTCCCTTTGAGCATTGATTCCAGTAGTGTCCCAATTGCCGGCATTTCAAACAAATCACTTGCTCCTTGATTTTGGTTGTTGGGGGACCGACATCCCTGACTTTCGGTGTCGGAGGAGACTTCTTGATCCTTTTAGGACACTTACTCTTATAGTGTCCTTGCTTCCTACACTCAAAATATATTATATGATTTTTATTTAAAATTGACATGCTTGAGTTACCTAGATCGGTAGTGATTTAGATTTGTTCTTCTTCTCGACCGGAGGTGGATGGTTCCTCTTGAGTTGGCTCCGGTGTTGAAGATGACCTCTCCTCCCCCTCAATCCTAGAGGTGGAGGCTTCTCCTACTTCTTTCTCTTCTTCAATCGATCCCGATCCGGATGTTGATTCTCTATCAACTTCCGAATCCTCACTCTCTTGTGAGGAAGAAGATGTGCTCTCTACTTCGGTCTTCTCCTCCAATTGAACCGATGAGCACCCTTGTTCTTTGAGCTCCTCATGGAATCTTGCCAACTTGCTCCATAGCTCCTTGACATCCATGTAATCTCCTAGCCTAGACAAAACATCATTAGGTATCAAATCTTCTAAAAGTTTTGTTACCTTGGCTTCGGTCTTGAATTTTAGTTGTTGCTCTTTGGTCCATTTCTTCAACTTTAGAACTTCTCCCTTCTTATCCCTAGGAGGTTCAAAGTCTTCTACGAGGATGAACCAATCCTCTATGTCCATCATCAAGAATGTCTCCATTCTTGCTCTCCACGCTGGAAAATCTTCTCGGTCGTATGGTGGTAGAGTGTTGATGTCCCATCCAAGCTTGTCTTGGAATTCCATCTTCCCTCTAGCGTCTTTAGCTCCCGGCGGTTAGTCCGTAGAAGAGTCCCGGGCTCTGATACCAATTGTAGAGGAAATGTTGACCGCTAGAGGGGGGTGAATAGCATTGTGCTCGTACAATAATGGAATTTGATCGCGTTCGCTTGCCTATGATTGTTAGTACACAATGGAATATAGAAATAATACAATAATCACAATAACAAGCACACAAACACAAGGATATAATGTGGTTCGAAAACGAACGGTTCCTACTCCATGGATCGAGCTCTAAAGAGCTCTAGTGATGCACACGCAACCACTAATCACAAACAACTCCTTCTCGGAACAATCCGGAGGTGAAGAAACTTCGTACAAGTGATCTTACAACAATAATAAATAAATACAAGCAAGATACACTACAAATACAAAAGACAAGTAAAGAAAACTTTACAACACTTTGCTTTTGATTGCTTGAATGCTTGGTTGCTTGACTTGCACTTGGAGACCCTGATTTGCAGCAACAAATCGCCCCAAAAGCTCTCAAGAACCATGTTGATTTCCTTCTCCACGAGCTCCATTTAAAGCTTCTGCCTGTGCTGGAAATTGCCGATTAGTCGACTGATCGGGACCATCAGTCGATTGATGACACTGTTGCTGTGAGACAACGGTGTAATCCATGCTGGAAAAATCCAACAGATAGAACATCAGTCGACTGATCATGTCCATCAGTCGACTGATGGAGCCTTCACTCGACTGCTAACCTCACAGTCGAGTCTCGACTCCATTCTGTGTTAAAATTCTCGAGCATCAATCGACTGATCACACGATTAGTCGATCGTTGAGCGCCAATGATCGCTTCACCGCACGATTGTCGATTCTTTGGGACACTTTTCACAGTCAAACCCTAGTTGACTCACACCAGTCGACTATCATATGACACCAGTCGACTGGCACACCTCAAACATGAGGTTTTAGCCCAAATATGGTGCCCCCATACTCGCTAGACCACCCTTAGCCTAAACCTAAGCCTTCTAGCCACCTCCATCAGCCTCGCGCCTCTCGGATCCCTCCAAGTCATCCATGACTTGTTTATCCATTGCGCTAGCCTTCAGGTGCTTCCATCGGCTATATCATGCTAACGGTGTCTACACCGCTAAGGCACATTAGACTTACGCTGCCAAGACTCCACTTGGACTTTACGCCGCCAACCATTGGACTTATGCTGCCAAGACTCCCGCTTGGACTTTACGTCGCCAATATTAAACCCCTTGGACTTCTCAAATGCCAAGACTCAAGCTTGGACTTTCCCTTGCCAACCCATGTTGGACTTTCCATGCCAAGACCCATACTTGGAATTTTCCTTACCAATACCCATGCTTGGACTTTTCGTGCTAAGTACTCAAGACTTGGACTTTGCATGACATGGTCAACCTCAGTCAACTATCAAAATCCCCCTCGAGTCAAACCCGAGTCTAGTCAATCATGACCCGGGTCGATTGCACCAATAATCTCCCCAACACATTACCAGACATCAATGTCAAACCTCCATGTTCAACACTTCCATGTCAAACATCAAAACATCACTCGAGTCAAACTTGAGTCCGGTCAATCGTGACCTGGGCCAATTGCACCAACAGATAGTGCCTATAAGATTCATATATCTCCACAATGGCATGATATTGTCCACTTTAGGCCTAAGCCCTCATGGTTTTATTTTTGGACTTTACCCAAAAGGTCTCATACCAATGGAGATATCTTTTTATCTTATAAGCATATAATCTTTTCCATATCTTACTAATGTGGGACTTTGATTGTATTCCTCATACTTCCAACAACAAATACCCTAAAAACGTGATAAGATGTGCACTAAAATTATAGCTAAAACCCTATATAAAATGCACACATCAAAATCCCCCAGACTTAAACTTTGCTTGTCCTCAAGCAAACTTTCGTGTTTAGCTCAATGCAGATAAATGAATATCTTCATTATCTAGTATGTTCATCTAATCCTATCAAGCGGTGCTACTGTTAAATCAAATAAATAAGTTTGCCAAGCTTACAAAGAAAGTTTTTCATCCAAGTGTAAAACTTTATCCTAGAGTTTTCAAATTCCATGTTAAGTCAAGTTGTCATCTCATTGTGTTCCTAAGGTTTCCAGCTTTGGTCACTTACCTGCCTTAAGCAAGGATCATCCTCTAAAACTAACACAAAGTCTCAAAGGTGTGCTCAGTATTGAGAGAAATTGGTAGGTGTTTCCCCAATAACTTAACTCGATTTCAAAGGGACACTAAATAATTTCCACCCAAGACAACTATTTTCTATTCTTCAAAAAAAAATTCTCTTTTTTTTTAAACCTTACAAATTTTCTTTTTACTCTCTTTCTTTTCTTTTCTCTCTTTTTCTCTCTTTTTTTTTCTTTTCAAAGATCTTTTGTTCCCCTCATGTTCATAGGGATTTTGATTTTTCTGAATGCGCTTACACAATCCGAGCATCTCCAGTAACTAAAATGGTAATTGACAGTTACCTATGGATTACAAAGTATTAGTCCAACGAGATGAATCATGACTAATTATGTACTAGATCAACTTTTTGAAATTCAGTTTAAGTGGCAAGTGAAAAATAAAAACTAGCTAGTAGAATTTGGTAAATGCTCATATAACTTTTATAAAATTTTGCACCACAAGATAGAAGAATTTGAATTACTAAAAATAATAAAGCATATCAACATGATACTATCAAAATAGTACACATTAAAGCCTACTTAAAGGACAAGTAGATGCATAAACTCATAATAAGTAAATTCATAAATCTAATGCATGTTGGAAAAATAACAAAAACTAAATCTAAAAATTATTAAAGAAACAACTAAATTACACAGGTAAGAAAACTAAATGAGCACAGGAGCATTTATATCAAAATGAAATTTCTCCCCCCTCCCCCCCCCCCCCAAAACTTACATTGAAGCATACTTCTGCAGGTGAAGCAATTGAATAGGTCGAGGAGGGAAAATGGCAGTTAAAGCAGTCATATATTTGCGTGCTCCATTAGTCTCCTAAAAAAGTAATAAACGAAAACAGTAAAAGTTGAAAAGGAAATTGCAATAATAAGTGAAAAACTGAAGATAAGGTGATCTAATCCAATCAATTCACTTTTCAACCAATATAAATTTAAACCAGTCCCTGACAACGGTGCCAAAAACTTGATCATGCACAAGCACAGGACCTCAAATATCGATCCCATAGGGACTGGTAATCGAGTACTGATTTACTAAGTGAATATAGATTGTTTAGATCGAATCAGGTGGTTGATAAGCAAAAAGGACCGAAAGGAAAATGAGAGGACTAGGAGATCACTTTTACAGGGACACCACTGTCACTGGGTCCCTATTATGACCGACGACAATGATTCTAAGATTTCGATTTCACCTAAATTATTATAAACATATGTATTACTCCTAATTCTCAATGGTTGTTCATGTTGTTGGTGCAACAATGCCCCAAGCGTTTATGTATTTTTATGTTTGGATAATTATCTATAGTTAGGCAATATTATGTGATCTAACCGTGAATGTGTTAAGTGACAGGAAATACAAGTGTGAAGACTTGATAAAGGAAAGTTCAAGTATGATCTTGGCAAAGAAAGTCCAAGGGAAGGTCTTAGCGGCGTAAGACCAAACATGTAGTCTTGGCGGTGTAAAATTCAAGCGGACCTTGGCAAAGGAAGACTAAAGGCAAAGTCTTGGCAGCGTAAGACCAAGCATGTAGTCTTGGCGGTGTAAAGTCCAAGAGGTCCTTTGGCAAAAGAGAAACCCAAGACATGATGAAACCGATGGAAGCTCTTGGAAGCAAGCGCAAGGATGAAGGAGTCGCAGACTCGGAGGGATCCTGGAGGCACAAGGCTGAAGGAAGAGCTAAAAGGTTAAGTCAAGGTCTAGGGGGTTAGTTCAAATATGATTTATTCATACCGCTTCATCCTCGATCAAGTCGCCTGGCAATGACTAATAGGGTTTGGCAGTCGACTGATCCACCCATCAGTCGACTGATATACCTAGCATTCGACTGTTGTGAGTGAATTTTGGCACAGAAAGATCGTCAATCGAGTGATCGCTTGGAGCACTCGACTAGTCGCTAAATCAGTCAACTGATAGTATGACCAGTCGAGTGATCAGCTTCCCGTTGGACAGTGAAAATTGCGAATCCAAATCGTCAGAAGTCATTGTATTGCATCAGCTACAGCAGCAGTCGAATGATGGAGGCCATCAGTCAAATGATTGAGGCTCAACAGGAAAAATAGCCTATTCTCTATAAAAAGAGGTCATGGGGTGCTTGATGAGGCTAGTACTTATTTTCCAACCTTACACTCAAGCTCCCCACGAATTTCCAAGTTTTCTAAGAGTTTTAAATCCTCCTCTTCTCTAAACTTCATCTTCATCAATTGTAAGAAGAGGAGAGTGTTTGTAAAGGAAGCTTTCTAATGAAGAATTGCTTGGATTGATCCACCTTAAGGATTGTCGTGGAGTAGGAGCTTAATCTCCGAACCACATAAACTCTTCTTTGTTAGCGATTATCTTTTTAGTCTCTTAATTTTGTTTAGCTTTTGTTTTGCTTCTGCTAACCTTGCTTGTAGAAACGAAAAGAGGCTATTCACCCCCCCTCCAACCTTCCAAAGATCTTCAACACATGTAGGTAGGATATTTATTTTATCTGATGTGATCTTTTGGAACTACACCAAATTACTCTATTCCTAGCCAAGTTTCCCTTTCGGATCATCAGAGCTAAGGGGGTTGCCATCCTTGGGAAGCCCCCTGTCACTAGGTCTTACAACCCTTCTAGAATTGATTTCTTCTACTTTGGGTCTTCTACTGGAATAGGTTCATTCTATGATACCTATGGGTCCTCACGGTGAATCAATCTACTTGTGGGATAACCTTAGTCACACAAGGAACTTGTCACTATAACTCCAACAGATCAATTCTAGACTTAACTCCTTACTCATAATTGATTAACCCATGTCTCGATTCTCTACAGTTCAGAGGATTGGGTTCTCCTTTTGGTCCTTCCCTATACCTCTAAAATATGCCCTAATGCTTTTGGTATCTAAATCAAATTAACACAATAAAGCCGGACTATGAACCATCATATTATAGAGTAAAAAGCAAGCATAAATATATAGCAGTTGAAAACAATATAAGTAAATATGGATTCATTGTAATATACTGTTTTACAAATAAAGATCGGCTACTCCCTAATCAAAGAATCATAAAAACTATTCCATAATTAAAGATACAATGACAAGATGTCTATAAACAATAATTAAATCCCAAAGGAATTTATAAAGAAGAAAAGAGGGTTTAGTCTCGCTATGAAGAAAGTCTTTGGTTACAACTCGTGTTAGAATCTAGAGTAGTGGCGTCAAGATCTCCTCCTCTGGCGGTTAAGGGGCCCTTGGACGACCCCCTTTCAGGGCTTGGGAGCCCTAGGGCATCTCCCCTCATGATCCTCGCGATCCCTCGCCTCTTAGACGAGTTTCCTATATATAGAGGCGGCTTCGACTTTCCATACATGCTCAAAAACCCCTATTTCCTTGAATTTGTGGTGTCGCCACACGACCGTGTGAATTTAACACTGCCAGTCGTGTGTAAGGCTAGAAACTGCTAAAATCTAGGTTGGAAAAAATACACGACCATGTGAAATTCACATGATCGATTATGTGTTATTCTGGAGCCTCTGTTTTGATCTATTTCGCTTTGAGAACATGTCCGTTTCTTGGGACACGACCAGAGCATGTTCCATAAAGTCCGTGCTCTATAAAATGCTTTATTTTTACTCTAAAAATACCGTCTTACACATAAAATTAACAAAAATAGATCTCCAAACGAAGATAATAGAAAAGTGGAGTAAACAAAGATAATATGCAATGAATACCCTAAAAACGAAGTAAGTTGTGAGCTAAAATATAGCTAAACCCCTATATAAAATGTGCACACCACACATGCCCATAGATCTACCAGAGTTTAGTGGATATCCCTCTCCTCAACCTGATCTGGCTTTTTCTTCTTTTTCATCTTTTGAACATATTGTAGGTGGATCATTGACATACGACTTCTCCAATTTTCGATTGCCGCTCGATGAGATCCACGCCGAGCAGGTATCATATGGGCGGCGACTGGACGAGCAGCATAACTTCACCCAAGGCGAGTTTCGAGGACTAAGAGGTCACTTCCAATGGTAGACCAGTTCTATGGTCATACCTAGTAGTATTTTTAGTACAAGGCGGAGCATAGGGAGAAGGTTGACCATTTCATGAGGGACGCTCGAGTTCAATGGGCGCCTGAGGTGGACCACAGGGCAATGTGCGACTCCACCAGCAAGTAGGTGGATGAATTGAATGCGTGACACTAATAACAATATTTTAATATAATATTTTGGTGGTTAATTTCGATATATTTTAATCCTCTCATGTCATTAATTATCGTTTCTTAGCAAGTTTTACGAGTTTGGATTCATTTTGGGTCTGATTGTAAATTCTTCTAAATTTATGGATTTATATATAAATTTTATACTTTATTTGTAGAAGATCAAGATGAGTCAATGGACTAGATTCGAGTTGGATTCATTTTGAGCTAAAGGACATTTTAAGCTGAATTAATCTGAGTCCTATCAAGATCTAAGGCAATGTGATCAAAGGTTCAAATCTATTCAATTTTGACCGTCCAATGGAATTTGATTGATTCTAAGCCATCTATCCAGATCTGGAGAGATCCAGTCCATACATCTTGACTATTCATCCGAATTAAATTGATCTCGACCATCCGTTCAGATCGGATCAGATCCGTTCATTCTAAATCGGACAAATCTGGGTCCTTGGATCATATCGGATTTCATTACTATTAATACTTACATTCCGATCATGGGGCGCTGATCCGCAATTTTTTCCCTTCTTCTCGGCGGTGGCGACACAGAACAGAAAGAGGGGGCGAAAGTCGGCGATCCAAAGCTCTTCCCTTCCTCGTCGATTGCCGGAGGAGAAAGGTGTTTCCCTCCTTCTCCGGTGAACCATCCCGAGCCATCTTCAGCCTTCACAGTAGCTTCTCACCTCGCGATGGCTACATCAACTGAGATTCGTCGGAGCTAGATAGAGTGCCATCGAGCTTCAAGTATGAGCAAGGGGTTTCCTAACTCTCTCTGAAGGCACTACCCTACCTTCCTTTCATCGAATTTATCTCTGATTTTAAGCTTAAGGAGCTCGTCAGATTTCCTCACCGCCGGTTCTGTTCCTCGCTATTTTTCTTGAATAATCAACTATCTAGTGCTTAGTTTACCCTACTTCACATAGTGAGATTGAATCAAAGCTCTTATGGGTTGAATTTTGTTTATTCAAGCTGATCAGTGAGTTGAAATTTCTTCATGCTCTGTTTCAGGTTGTTGCTGTTTGGATTCGCTGGTTTGAATTCTCAGTTGATACTATTTTCATTACCGTGATTTAGTTTTGATAGATTAGTTGAGGCAATATTGCTTGAATGAATTGCAGTTGTTAATTGGGGTCTTTAATTGCATTAGTCTCGATTGGTTAAGTCCTTGAATCGAATCTGTTGAATCCTCATATATTTTTTAGAAGTAGGGTTAGGGTTAATTTTTTTTAATAAGATTTCTGTCCTTTATCTCATGTGTTAATTTTTTTCCAACTCGATTTGATTTGTAGTTCGTCTGTGACGATTACAACACTGTTAGTTTGAATTCCTTCACTATTGAGTTGGATTATGTTTCAAGTATAGATTGTTACTGTTCATTTCTTTTGATCGGATGAATTGATGCATTAGGTTTTATGATGAATTTTATGTTGATGCAATCAGTCCAGGTCACAATTGATCATATTCGAGTTAGATTTGAGTAGTATTTTGATGTTTGAAAAATGTATTAACAATATAATTGTCATGGAGAAAGTCCAAGTTTCTATACTTGACAATTGGAAAATCCAAGTAATTGGTACTTGACATGAAAATTCCAAATATGAGTTTTGGCATGGAAAGTCTAAGTATGAGTCTTGACAAGAAAAGTCCAAGTATGGTCTTGGCAAGGAAAGTCCAAGTATGGTCTTGGCAAGGAAAATTCAAGCATGGGTCTTGGCATAGAAAGTACAAGTATGATCTTAGCAAGGGAATGCCAAGCATGATATTGACATTTGGAAAGTCCAAGGGTGTGGGTATAGGTGGCATAAAATCCAAGCATGTAGTCTTTATGATATAAGTCCAGTTTTGGCATCGTAAAGTCTAAACATAGAGTTTTAGTGGCATAAGTCCAAATTAACATTGGCAAAATACTTGGTTAGCATGACATAGCCGATAGAGACATTTGAAGGCTAGCGCAAGGATGAAGAGTCATGGACTCGAGGGATCCGGAAGGCCTGAGGTTGATGGAAGTGGGGTGAAAGCTTAGGTCTAGACTAAGAGTGTGTATTAAGTATGAGAGGATCATACTTGGGTTAAAGCTCATTGTTAAAGTTTATCAGTCGACTGATCAAGTGTTGGACACTCAGGAAACTAACCAAGTGGTCGGCAGTCGATTGCGATGTATTATCAGTCGACTGGCCACAGTGGGGCTCGGTTTCCAACCTGGCTGCTCGATAGTGGGCGGCTCGGGAATCATGGAGTCGAGTCGACAATAACAACAGTTGACTGGTATAAGCCGAGTCGAGTTGTGCGACTCGAGAAGTTGACTTATGCTCTGCAGTCAACTGTTGGCTTACACTAGTCGACTGCTTGGTATGGCAGTCGACTGGCTGAAGTGGTCAAGTCACAAAACCTTCGGTAGTCTACTTGGTAGTTGACTAAGGGGTTGACAGTCGACTGTCAGTATGGGCAGTTGACTGGTCTTGAACAACTAGAGCACAGAAGCATCCGTAGTCGATTGCTGAGTAAGGGAAGGTGACTGACTGCTATGGGCAATCGATTGATGTGCCCTAGATCTAACGTGGTCAAGTCCGTTGTGAGACAACGACTAGAAGGGCAGTCGACTGCTAGGCGGAAATCCAACTTGACGGAAGTTTTAAATGGAGCTCAAGGAGGAAGATTTCTATAGCGATTTATGGGGCGATTTTGAAGGGAAAGTGTTATTGCATTCCAGACCTTCAAGAGCAATCTAAAACAATCAATAAGCAAGCAATCAAAAGTTCTTTTGTAAAGTTTATTTGTTATTTGCTCTTATATTTGCTTGTATTTTGATTCTTATTGTTGTAAGAGGTTTGATAGTGGTGGTGTGTATCACTAGAGCTCGCCCGTGGAGTAGGAACCCTAGGTTCTAAACATGTAAATCACGTGTTTGTGTGTTTGTATTTGCATTTTTATATTCCGCTGCGTATACTAACAATTGTAGACAAGCACGATCAAATCCATCGAGAGTCAAAGCGAAAAATGTTACTCACCCCCCTCTAGCACGACGCTCGATCTTCAACAAGTGGTATCAAAGTAAGGTTGCTCTTCAAGGACTAACCACCAAAGGAGGATGCTACAGGGAAGATGGAGTTTCAAGATAAACTAGACTATGACATCAATGTTCCACCCGCCTTCGATCGCGAAGACTTCGCGTATTAGAAAGGTTGGATGCAATACTTTTTAAGAAATATAAAAAATTGGTTTGTTGTCATTATAGGCTTCGATGCTCCGAGGGATAAGAAGGGAGAAATTCTCAAGATGGAGAGGTGGATCGAGGAGAAACGTCAAAGTTTTAAGACAATCGTTAAGGCAACAAAAATGTTAGTAAACTTAATACCTAATGATATTTTGTCTAGACTAGGAGATTATAGGTATATGTAAGAGTTGTGGAACAAGTTGGTAAAATTCTACGAAGAACCCTCACCGACACAAGAAAAGGAGGAAACCGAGGAAATTTCACATTGGCTCAAGAATGTGAGGATTCGGAGGTCGAGAGATATTCGACATCCGAAGAAGAAATTGAGAAAACTTCCACCTCTTGGATTGAGGGGGAGGAGAGACCACCAACTCCAGAGCAAGGACAAGATGAAACATCTACCTCCGGGAGAGATGAAGAGGAAGCTCAAAATTCTCCTACCATAAAAGGTAACTCAAATGCAATTATTAAAAATAAAGATCACATAATTTGCTTTGAGTGTAGGGAGAAAGTGCATTACAAAAGCAAATTCCCAAGGTTGACCAAGATGAAGGCTTAAAGGGCTCAAATGGTAAAGGAGAAGCCCAAGGAAGTCGGAGCCCCGATAAGGAAGAGCAAGGAGCATATAGTATTCTTCCGGTGCAACAAAAGGGGTCACTATATAAACCAATGTCCTAGGGAGAGTCACTCTAAGAAGAACAAAGTAGGGAGCAAAAATGTAGGGGGAGCTTCTAAAGCAAACCCTAGGGTATCATTTATTAAGGTTACGAAGCATGTTAATAATTTTCTTGCAATTTATTATAAGAAGCATACTAGTAGCAATAGATATTTTTTCTTAGGTGCTAAATCATATGAAATTAGGACTAAGGATAGTTCTAAAACCATAAATCCTAGGACTTACCTTACTCAAGGATAGGAAGGTAGAGAATCAAATCCTAGGTAATAACCCCAAGAAATCTAGACATATGCCTAGGAATAGGAATTCCCAAAGAAAAAATGGAAATTAAAAAATTAAAAAATTAAAAATGGAAAATCAAGCCTTGAGGCAAAGACATGAGAAATTGTAGAAGACCCTTGCAATAATGACAAATTCAATTAAAGGGTCAAATGGTCAAGATATAGGTGTTATGAGGCAAGGTGCATCCAAAAATAGGAAAGGTTTGGGTCATAAACCTAAATCCAAGGAATCTATGACAACCTACCATAGTGTTTCATTTGACTATGGAACCATTTCTAGGTCTATAAAATCATGATTACAAGGTAAATCATCCCTAAAGCTGACCATGATAGATGTCTAGTAGCTAAGGTTTCAAAAAAATCTAGGAAACTCACTAACAAAGTTACAAGGGGAGTTATCCCTAGAGTTAACCTTGAGAAGACCCAAATAACCAAGGCCTCAAAGCCTAGGAAGGTCATTAGGAGGATATCTAGAAAAGTCATCCCTAGTGAATACCTAGTTAATCCAAGTAGCTCAAATAGGTTTTGAGTTCCTAGGAGCGTGATCCCTTCACACTAGATTTGATTAGGTTGTGCCAATCTTAAATGGGTGGATTGTTAAACTAACCATGGTAAAGTTGACACTTTATGGCATTTTCGAAGTATTGTAATACTTTGAAAATGAAATTTAATTTATATCCTAAATAAATTTAGGATGTGCCAATAAATTTTAAGAAGTTTGAAATTTTGATCAAAATTGGCACAATAAGGGTAGATGTATGGTGTGCAAAAAATTTGAAGATTTGCCATACACAAGGTGTTTAATTGTCATTATGTCAAATTTGACATTTGGCATAATCCTAGATAATGAAAATTAGAATTATGATTTAGACAATCGTGTTGCACTTCAAACACTTGTCATGCTTCATATGTCATATCGTATGTTTATATGAAAGGTGTATTTGTGATGTATCGCATCTCACAATAACTTAAGAATTACCTTGATTGTGTATTTCAATATCTAAATAGGGTGAGATGTTAGGAATAAAATTTTTTACTACTAAAACTCAAATAAAATGTCAAAATAGATTAATACACATACAAATATAAGCATAATACTATTACACTTGCTATACATGCAACAAATACATGAAATGTAACAAGATCAAAGTAAAAAAAAACAATTTTCAGTAATTAAGCCGAGAATTTAGTTTTCATTCGACTGTTTCAGTCAATCAGTTGATTGAATTTTCTGTAGCAACGCACAGAGAGTTTGCCAATCGACTAAAGATACACATCAGTCGACTACCTATTTTGTATACTGTTGGTGCAACAATGCCCCAAGCATTTATATGTTTTGATGTTTGGATAATCATCTAAGTTAGGCAATACTTTGTGATTTAATTGTGAACGTGTTTAAGTGACAAGGAAATCCAAGTATGAAGACTTGGTAAAGGCAAAGTCCAAGTATGATCTTGGCAAGAGAAGTCTAAGGAAAAGGTTTGACGGCATAAGACCAAGTATGTAGTCTTGGTGGCGTTAAGTCCATACGGACCTTGGCAAAGGAAGTCCAAAGGCAAGTCTTGGCAGCGTAAGTCCAAACATGTAGTTTTGGCGGCGTAAAGTCCAAGCATACTTTGGCAAAGGAAAACCCAAGACATGACAAAACCGAAGGAAGCTCTTGGAAGCAAAGCACAAAGGATGAACAAGTCGCGGACTCGGAGGGATCCTGGAGGCGCAAGGCTTAAGGAAGAGCTAGAAGGTTGAGTCTAGGTCTAGGGGATAAATTCAAGTATGAATTATTCATACTTGAAGAGTATCAGTCGACTGATACGATGTATCACCGATCGTCGTGCTCGATCGAGTCAGCCGAACCCTAATGATCGCCGCCAAGATGGCAACCGATCATCATGCCGAAGATGGGCACAGAATGGAGTCTCACTCGACTCCTCGCAGGGGATCACTCGACTGATCGCTTCATCAGTCGACTGATGAAGTGATCACCGATCGATCGTGCAGCTGGAAATTACTACGATATCTCCATGATTTGCTTAGTCAAGTCATTGGTTTGGCGATGATCGATGTTGTACATCACCGACCGATCGCGGATAACGGGAAAAACAGCTCTCTCTCTATAAAAAGAGGGCTTGTGGTGGTGGAAGGGGTTAATGCTTACTTTGTGATCATCCTTTCAAGCCTCCATGAATTTTCCAAGTTTTCTAGTGCTTTAATTCCCCTCCTCCTCTCTAAACTTGATCTTCATTCTTTGTAAGAAGAGGAGGGTTGCTTGTAAAAGAAAGTTTCATAGTGAGATTGCATAGGGTTGATCCACCTTAAGGATCGCCATGGAGTATGAGCGTTATCTCCGAACCACGTAAAGGATTTGTGTTAGCATTGTGTTTTCATTTCCTTTATTATTATTTGTTTTTGTTTGTGCTTCCGCTAATCTTTTTGTAGAAACGAAAACAAGCTATTCACCCCCCCCCTTAGCTTCCAACGATTCCTTACATATACAACACAAAAGGTTGAGCAGTAGACTGGTGCTACCCTGCAATCGACTGATGGTTGCAATTTTATAATATCGAGCCCTAGCGGCTCGACTTCTTCACGCGACCAAATTTCTCCGACAACCATTGCCTCTCGTCCTTCGAGTTTCTGTGGCGATCTCTGCCTCCGGTAAGCCCTAAAACCCCAAACCTCGACAGTTTAGGTTAACCCTTCCTCTTATCAAGCTAATGGGAGCTTCTTTCTCTTCTCGCTTTCACTGATTTAGGGTTCTAGGCTAGAGGACTCAACTCCGATCATCTTCTCCGACGTTATCGGATTGCACATCTCTTCTGTTACCATATGAAATGACACCTAAGTAACGCTTCTACCCTAAAATCCTAATTGTTATTCATGTATATTCATTATCTAATCAAATCATTTGTTCATTCATGCATTACATTGCATTTATATTAGACAAAGACGTAGGTTAGAGGTCGGTGGAGGATCCAGGGCTCCGGGCGGTGACTCTCGTCCTTCTCCAATGTGTTAGCCCATGCTCGTTCGCTATCTAGATGAGCTATTTTTTAGAGCTTATTGCGGGGGATGTTATTCAGATCATTATGCATTATCAATTAGTCAAACTTTTCTTTTACACACATCCTATCAGTACAGATCTCCTTATCAAATTATACACAAACCTTAAGAAAGTCAAAGATGGTCCGACATACCAGACTCGCATTGCAAAATGCAATTTAGAGTTCACTCTTGAGATCCTACAGGAGTTTCCGGAGTGTCGACCATTTGACAACACTTTCGTCTTCTATTCCACATTTGATGAGCCTCTTCCAGCTCCTTTTGACCACATCACTATCGATCTTATGCATGAATCCTTTTTCCGTCAACCTCACCCCTTAGGTCAAAATCTTTTTTCAATTAATGCTTTATCTACTCTCGACAATGTGCTTTACAAAGTCATTGTTAGATGTCTTTTACCCATAGTGATCCGGGGTCAGGCCATGATCTATCCTCCCCATTTATTCATGATGTACGCTATGCGTAACTTGCTTAATGTCAATATTGCATTAAACGTCTTCCACTGCATAGTCCACTTTGTCTCTTCGGTCCAAGGGAAGATTCACATGCCCTTGGGCCACATTATCACTGCATGATTGGCATCTATTGGCATCAACATCTCCAGGGGCAACTTGAAGCCGTTATCTGACTCTTATGACTGCATCACCCTGAGGCATTTCACATTGGCTGACATGCGAAAAGGCTATGGACAGATGGAGTGGTCAAGGGAGCAGCAACCACCTGTGGAGGCAAAGCAGGAGGCAGCATAAGATCCAGAGGGAGAGGACTTTCCTGAGGAACCAGCTGGGTTCCAACGGCGTACATCAGATCGTCTCACACGCATTGAGACTCAGATGGAGGAATCCCACATGAGATGTATGACATGCTGCTTACGTTGCTGCAGAGTCAGCATCCTCCACCCCCTCTAGCCGACAATAGTGGTGACTGGTAGTCTTACGGTTGTAGGATGGGTCTTGTGTCTTTTGACTTGTTATAGGATCCACTTTATTGTAGGATGGTGGTGACTTGTGCCTTTTTGACGTTGTCATGCGAAAACTTTGTATGAACGTTTTTGGAAATGAATGAAATTATTTTGTGTCACTTAAATTGTTCTATTATTTACCTTATATTGTTTGGTTATAATAATATTGTGTGTTGTATTGCTCGTTATATGTATTGACGTGTATTCTCATTTATTATTCTTATGTCATGTCGTCCTACATAAGTAATCGATTCTTCTCAAAAGTCATGAAATCAATGTCTGTCATGACATCATATTTCATATGGTTATTTTAAATGTCATGACAATATTCAATTTCACCTTATCATGCCTTAATCCTTATGTAATGTCACGACATCATGTATCACATGCCCATTTAAAACGTCATGATAATGCTTAAATTACTTGAGATGTCATGTTTATACTTAGGTCTTTTGATATTATGTCATGACATCATGATTATTGGCAAATAATTTTAAATTATGCACATATTTATGTCATATTCATCATTTCATACATTTTAGATAATTAAAATTGAACTAAGGACAATCACATGATTTGAAGTCCCATGATAAGGAAATTAAATAGAGTTGCCTAAAAAAATGCATGAGACCATTAGATTAGAAGAACCTAAAATCCACATCTCACATTAAATCGATATGTGTGTGTATTGATATACCCTAGATATATGTGAGATAATAGAAAATGAGTTAAGTTCAAGGTGCATAGATGTTGCATCTAGATGAACTCAAATTCGTAATATAACAAAATTGATCATGGGGAAAGCTAATGTACAAGTCATGTGCATTAAGTCCATTGATCATGATCCAATATAAGATTTTAAAATCATTTCAAAATCATCTTGAAAAATCTTAGTGTAGTCTATCTTTTGATTGAAGTCATCATTGATGAAGTTGATACAAAGTAGGTCAAAAATATTGAAGTTATCAATAGTTTTGAACTTTGTATCAATCTCATAATTTAATGGGTAGTTTAATTTAAAAATATCTTTCATCCATTATATTCCTTATAAGTAATACACGTATGAATTTTTTTGATTTTTTAAAATATATATAATTACTTATGCTTTTTCAAAATTTGACAAAAAACTCTAATTTTTGGAAAATCAAAGTTCAATCGACTGCTATCAGAGGGTAGTCGATTGGCGTTGGTTTCAGCCGACTAGTAGCTAAAACTAGTTGACTGTTGATCTAATTTCGATTAAACAAGGTTTGTTCAGTCGTGTATCTTCAAACCTAATCTATCCCAACTACTCCTAACCCTATGATATGCTTGGAAAAGCATTGGAAGGGTCTAATGTTCATTGAAAATGAATAGGAGAAGTTGAGAGGGGTAAGAATCAATTTTAAGGGTGTGTGAAAGTTCACGTTTGAACTTTTGCCTTTAATTTTGATGGCTTGATGTTCCTATTAGCTTAGGAACTCTCCAAGGACATTGTTGGTGTAATTGTCAAGAGGGAGTAAGCATTTAGGAGGAGATTATCTATCATGGGATGATGGATGATTTTTTTCTCAAGGGGGAGAAATGAAGGGCTTATGTTAGAAAACCCTCATTGTGCTCACCAAAGGGGGAAAGTAAAGAAATGCCTTGCATTTGGTGATAAGAGAGTATCACTAGGGAGAATGAAGGCATGTGAGATAATTTTAGACCAAGGGGGAGATTGTGCAATCTCATTGGGATATGAGACATAGATACCCTTCAGAGTCTTTTTAATGCATGTCAAAAAGGGAAGAATTGATGTTTAAGTTAGTTAACCTAACTTAAAGGTTTTGTCAAACATCAAAAAGGGAGAGATTGTTGGTGCAATTAGCCTAAGTCAAAATTAACCAGACTCGAGTTGGAATCAAATAGTATTTTGATGTTTAACAAATGTATTGACAATGTAATTGTCATGGAGAAAGTCCAAGTTTGTATAATTGCCAATTGAAATATCCAAGTCATAGGTACTTGACATGGAAAGTCGCAAGTATGGTCTTGGCAATGAAAGTCCAAGAATAGGTCTTGACATGGAAAGTCTAAGTATGATCTTGGAAAAAGAAAGTCTAAGCATGTTCTTGGAATTTGAAAAGTCCAAGGGTGTGGATATTAGTGGCATAAAGTCCAAACATGTAGTCTTGGCGACAAAAGACGAGTTTTGGCAGCGTAAAGTCCAAGCTGAAGGTAGGAAACTTCGCTTCCCACTTCAACTTGGTCACTTGTTCATGGCGATCCCGTCATTGTCCCCAGATTAAAAATTTAATCCATGACAATTAGGGATTACCCAAGCAACCATATCATTGTCGTGCTATTCAATTAGAGTGGTCACTTGAATAAACTTGTTGTTCAAGCCACCAACCTCTATTCTACGAATAGCCGCGGAATAGACGATGTATGGATTGCCGGTTTTTGTATTTGTATTCGGGGTCCAAGTAAACTTAACCACAAAACAAAACATAAAACATGTGTATAATTGAAAAATAATTATAGACATAACACAAAAGAATATAAAATAATATTTATACCTCTCGATCTTCTATTGTATGTCCTTCCTCCTTTTAGACGTCGTGTCGGTGACGATCTTCCAAAAGTCAAAGCCTCCTAGATCACCAATCCTCCTTCCTTGCTCGCTCCGAACAAGAGGAAGTATAGAATCAAAACTCTCTTCTTTCTAAGACCAACCAACAAGCTTCCAACTTGAATGCTTGCCGCCGGCCAACAAGAAGAAGAGATGAGGAAGTGGGCGCCGGCCAAGAGCTCCAAGGAATCACCCTAACCCTTGTTTCCACCGGCCAAGGAGAAGAGGATGAAGAGGTTTGGATGCCGGCAATGGAGAGGAGAGGAGAGGATGGGCGTCGGCAACCTAAGGAAGAAGAAGGAAAAATTTTCCTAAATTGTGGTCGCCCACTTCTACCTTGTCGCCCAAGCTAAAGAAGCAAAACCCTAATCTCTCTTATTCTTCTATTGCCGCCCACCTTAAGCCCTTATTTATAGAGTTAGGCTTAAGCTTCCTTTTAATCTCCACCATTGGTTCTAGGGATTTAATCTCAACCGTTGGATCTAGAGATTTAATCTCAACCGTCGGATCTAGAGATTTAATCTCTACCGTTGGATCTAGAGTTTTATTTTCCATCATCGGATCTAGGCTCCATGAGGTTTTAATAGGATACAATAGGGACAATGAGGAGTTGGATCTTGGCCACCCAATGGATCAAGCTCACATAAAGTTCGATCCATTAATGATAATCCATTCCACTAGAGGATTATCATTGATCTACCTCACCAACCCCCATATGTTAATATGGGCTCCATATATTATTTGTACATTTATCTCTCCGTGTTTAAGATCTCGAATGTCCATCGATTAATTAATTTAGTGATAATTAATTAATCAACATCTAACTCCATGAGTAGTACTACTCAACCTTATCATCATGCCGGACCAAATCCACCTGCAAGGTTTACATGATGAGCCTTATGAGCTCCTCAAGGGGGCATCATCATACTAATATATAGGACACGGTTTCCTCCTATAATCAACGGCACACAATATAAGTAATATTATTTTCCAACTTACCGAGTCTATCGATTTAATCTATAAATCTCGCCTATTGATAAATCAAAGAAATGAGTACTAAGTATATGTACCCGTTATTATATCGGGATTAAGAGCATGTACAATATAATATCTGAGGTCTGATTCGATTATGTAGTCAACAATAAATCGAATCACCTCTAGGTCGGTCCTGTTCAATACACACAAAGTGTACTTGTGTAATTCTATGGTCAAGAAAAACTAATACCAAATCACACTACAACCATTCCAATGGTTTGTCCATAACTATCTCAGTTGTGAGCTTTTACTTATACTTTACAATTAACCGATAATATGATCTCCAGTGTGACACTACACACCATGTTATCTACAATGTAATGTATCAGACAAATATGCATAATCATAAATATGCAAACAATGATCATGTGATTCTTATTTTAAAATAAAGATATTCATACAAAAGATAGACTTTTCAGTATACATCCCAACAATCTCCCACTTATACTAAAAGACTATACTTTCCTCAAACTACCATACATCTTTTTTCCATTCCCTCCACAAGCCTATCAAAAGCTCTCGCTGGAAGGGCCTTAGTGAAAGGATCTGTCAGGTTATCCTCCGATGCAATCTTGGCCACAGCAACTTCTCCTCGCTTTATGATTTCTCGTATCAGGTGGTACTTCCGCTCTATGTATTTACTTGCCTTATGGGCTCGTGGTTCCTTCAAGTTTGCAACTGCACTACTATTATCACAATAAATTGTGATAGTTCTGGGCAAATCAGGAATCACATAGATCAAAAATATTAGATTTCAAAAAATTATTGATTCCTCAAACAATAAAATTTAAAAATCAACCAACACTTTAAAACACCAAGAATATCGTATACCACGATAGTGTGGACGTATACGAATTCTATATTTGTAAGAGGAGGTTTTACCCATTAATTTTACTATCTTGTCAACCTAACTTTTTGACAAATAAAATTAATAGTTGGTTCCTCTTCGGCCCTACAAATAAAAGCAGTGACTCCGATGGGGAGGATACTACTATTTGTATCTAAGTGTTCACCTTTAATCGGTACCAAGGTAATTATCTCGGGTTATGTGCCTTCCGATGGGGAAGTACACACACTCCTTGATAATTTCCTATAACCATATTCGACCTTGTGATCCGCAAACAAACTCATCCGATGTGGAGGAAGGCACTCAGAGCTGATGCGCAAGTTTGTTTGCATCACATGTCAAATCGTAATGGAGGCCGTGGGAATTTATAAAAATATCCCTCTCCCACTTAGTAATTTAAAATTAAGGAATTTTCTAGCCTACGACATGCATATCAAACAATAAGCAATAAATATGAAAAAGAAATATTCTCTAACTAATATGCCTCCTGTCATATCGTCATCTCGTCCGCTCCTCACTACGTCATGTACAAGCCATCCGGAGATCCGAGCCAAGAAAAGACTATTTTAATTTACATCCATCGATCCTATACTCCACAAGGGAGTGTACATGAAATCTAGATCGAAAGTAAACTAAAATAAAAAGAGTGGCTAAACAATGTCATATCTAATTACAAAAATTAAATACTAGCCTTGTCAACCCCGAGGATTCAACAAATAAACAATTACACACATACAATCACATACACACATATGACCATAATAGTTGGATCCTATGCCTGCAACCAAAAATTTAACTTATGCACATCCTACTATTATCCGGCATATATAATATATGAAAAGTGCATAAAAGTAACCAAATCCAAAACATAAAAAACCGAAAATCGTGGCTCTGATACCACTTGAAGGTAGGAAACTTCGCTTCCCACTTCAATTCGGTCGCTTGTTCATGGCGATCCCGTTGTTGTCCCCGGATTAAAAATTTAATCCATGACAATTAGAGATTACCCAAGCAACCATACCATCGTCGTGTTATTCGATTAGAGTGGTCACTTGAACAAACTTGTTGTTCAAGCCACCAACCTCTATTCTACGAATAGCCGCGGAATAGATGATGTACATATCGCAGGTTTTTGTGTTTGTATTCGGGGTCCAAGCAAACTTAACCACTAAACAAAACATACAACATGCGTATAATTGAAAAACAATTATAGACATAACACAAAAGAATATAAAATAATATGTATGCCTCTCGATCTTCTATTGTATGTCCTTCCTTCTTTTGGACGTCGTGTGTGCGACGATCTTCCAAAAGTCGAAGGCTCCTAGATCACCAATCTTCCTTCCTTGCTCGCTCCGAACAAGAGGAAGTATAGAATCAAAACTCTCCTCTTTCTAAGACCAACCAACAAGCTTCCAACTTAAATGCTTGCCGCCGACCAACAAGAAGAAGAGATGAGGAAGTCGGCGCCGGCCAAGAGCTCCAAGGAATCACCCTAACCCTTGTTTCCACCGGCCAAGGAGAAGAGGATGAAGAGGTTTGGACGCCGGCAATGGAGAGCAGAGGAGAGGATGGGCGCCGGCCACCTAAGGAAGAAGAAGGAAAATTTTTCCTAAATTGTGGCCGCCCACTTCTACCTTGCTGCCCAAGCCAAAGAAGCAAAACCCTAATCTCTCTTATTCTTCTATTGCCACCCACCTTAAGCCCTTATTTATAGAGTTAGGCTCAAGCCTCCTTTTAATCTCCACCGTTGGTTCTAGGAATTTAATCTCAACCGTCGGATCTAGAGATTTAATCTCTACCGTTGGATCTAGAGTTTTATTTTCCATCATCGGATCTAGGCTCCATGAGGTTTTAATAGGCTACAATAGGGACCATGAGGAGGAGTTGGATCTTGGCCACCCAATGGATCAAGCCCACATAAAGTCCGATCCATTAATGATAATCCATTCCACTAGAGGATTATCATTGATCTACCTCACCAACCCCCATATGTTAATATGGGCTCCATATATTATTTGTACATTTATCTCCCCATGTTTAAGATCTCGAATGTCCGTCGATTAATTAATTTACTGACAATTAATTAATCAACATCTAACTCCATGAGTAGTACTACTCAACCTTATTATCATGCCGGACCAAATCCACCTACAGGGTTTACATGATGAACCTTATGAGCTCCTCAAGGGGACATCATCATCAAAATATATAGGACACAGTTTCCTCCTATAATCAACGACACACCATATAAGTAATATCATTTCTCAACTTACTGAGCCTATCGATTTAATCTATAAATCTCGCCCATTGGTAATTCAAAGAAATGAGTACTAAGTATATGTGCTCGTTATTATATCAGGATTAAGAGCATGTACAATATAATATCTGAGGTCCGATTCGATTATGTTGTCAGCAATAAATCGAATCACCTCTAAGTCGATCCTGCTCAATACACACAAAGTGTACTAGTATAATTCTATGGTCAAGACAAACCAATACCAAATCACACTACAACAATTCCAATGGTTTATCCATAACCATCTCGGTTGTGAGCCTTTACTTATACTTTACAATGAACCGATAACATGATCTCCTGTGTGACACAACACACCATGTTATCTACAATGTAATGTATTAGACAAATATGCATAACAATAAATATGCAAATAATGATCATGTGATTCTTATTTCAAAATAAAGATGTTCATACAAAAGATAGACTTTTCAGTTTAAATCCCAACAATCTCCCACTTATACTAAAAGACTATGCTGTCCTCAAATTGTCATACATCTGATTCTCATTCCCTCCACATGCTTATCAAAACCTCTCGCTGGAAGGACCTTAGTGAAAGGATCTATCAGGTTATTCTCCGATGCAATCTTGGCCACAACAACTTCTCCTCGCTTTACGATTTCTCGTATCAGGTGGTACTTCCGCTCTATGTGTTTACTTGCCTTATGGGCTCGTCGTTCCTTCGAGTTTGCAACTGCACCACTATTATCACAATAAATTGTAATAATTCTGGGCAAACCAGGAATCACATAGATCAAAAACATTAGATTTCAAAAAATTATTGATTCCTCAAACAATAAAATTTTAAAATCAACCAACACCTCAAAACACCGAGAATATCGTATGCCACGATAGTGTGGACGTATACAAATTCTACATTTTAAGAGGAGGTTTTACCCATTAATTTTACTATCTTGTCAACCTAACTTTTTGACAAATAAAATTAATAGTTGGTTCCTCTTCGGCCCTACAAATAAAAGCAGTAACTCCGTGGGGAGGATACTACTATTTCTATCTAAGTGTTCACCATTACTCGGTACCAAGGTAATTATCTCGGGTTATGTGCCTTCTGATGGGGAAGTACACACGCTCCTTAATAATTTCCTATAACCATATTCAACCTTGTGATCCGCAAACAAACTCATCCGAAATGGAGGAAGGCACTCAGAGCCGACGCGCAAGTTTGTTTACATTACATGTCAAATCGTAATGGAGGTCGTGGGAATTTATAAAAATATCCCTCTCCCACTTAGTAATTTAAAATTGAGGAATTTTCTAGCCTGCGACATGCATATCAAACAATAAGCAATAAATATGAAAAAAGAAATATTTTCCAACTATTATGACTTTTGTCTCTAATATACCTCCTGTCGTATCGCCATCTCGTCCGCTCCTCCCTATGCCATGTACAAGCCATCCGGAGATCCGAGCCGAGAAAAGACTATTTTAATTTACATGCATCGATACTATACTCCACAAGGGAATGTACATGAAATCTAGATCGAAAATAAACTAAAATAAAAAGAGTGGCTAAACAATGTCATATCTAATTATAAAAATTAAATATTAGCCTCGTTAACCCCGAGGATTCAACAAATAAACAATTATACACATACAATCACATACACACATATGACCATAATAGTTGAATCCTATGTCTGCAACCAAAAAGTTAACCTATGCACATCCTACTATTATCCGTCACATATAATATATGAAAAGTGTATTGGATCGATTTGAAACGGTAGAGGGGGGGTGAATAGCGTTAAAACTTTCTTTTTTCGTTCGTTCGTTTAAAATCCGAGTAGATAATTAATTTGCAGTGGAAAAGATAAGCAATAAGTAAAAGAGACAATTCTTTTTACTTGGTTCGTAGCCTTCGGCTACTACTCCAAGGCCCTAGTGGTCCTTGACCACTTACGGAGGGCAAAAGCACTAAAGGAACTCCTCCTCGTTGGAGGTAGGAGTTAATCGATACAAGAAGGAACAAAAACTTGAGGTAGAGGGACACTCCCCCTCTCCTCGCATACGATAAAAGCTCCGAAAGATTAAAGTAATGAACTTAAAATAAAAGCTAAAACCGACGTTACAATAAGAGAGAAATTAAGACCTAGACGTCGGAGAGAAAGCACTTCGTTGTCGAAAAAGTTGTAGCTTGGCGGAGGCTTTTGGAAGCTTTAGAATTGATGAAGAAACCCTAGGATTGTCCCTCCTTTTATAGCCTTTGAGCCCCTTTTCGAGAGGAACCCTAGCCAATCAAAATTGAGCACCAATCTCCTTGAAATGGGGTGATAATCCTTGACTCCTCAAAGCTGATCATTGACCATCAGTCGACTGATGGCCATCATCATGATAATGGCGACATCGATCGAATGCTAACCTCGAGCGATCATTGTTTGACTGTGGTCGAGTCCTCCAGTAGCGGTCGGTGATGCTAGCTGCAAGGCAAAGTTAGCTCAAAGAAAACATTATTTCGACGGCCTTCGACCGTCCGATCTCGACCTAGACCATCGATGGGATGTCTTTGGTCGGATCTACGCTTAAGACCATCCCTGTAAGGAGGATACGACCTCACTTACGCTCGCACACACGAGCTTACCTCGATACTTACCATGTCGCTTTTGCTTCCGGCCTTCCACTTGATTCCTTCGGCTCCCTCCGAAGTCACTCGAGTGTCGCCTGACCACCCGGCTTCCTTCGGGTGTCACTAGCCTTCAGCTCCAGCTTTAGCAATCTTCTGCACACTCGATTCAGCTCGTGAGATAACGACATGAGCTTAACTTTGTATCGTTTGCTATAATCAAAACTCAGGTTCGACTTAGGTGCCTACTGCACCAACAATCTCCCCCTTTTTGATTTATGACAAACCCACATACAAAGTTAAGTAAATAGCAAGCATGAAGAATAATGTGCATTAGAAACAAACAAAAAATAAAGAAGATTAAGTTAGAGTAGTAAGGATTTTCTTCAAGTACTCCCCCTTGATGAAACCTCCCCCTTGACCGAGGGTGAGTCTTGAAGAAAGACCTTAATCCTCCCCTTGAGGGTTGCTTTAAGTAATTAACATTACTTAAAGTTGGCCTTAGTAAAACGTTTAAGTTCTTCTTAACTTGGCCCTTTCTCCTCCTTAAGTAAAACATTAAGGGCATAAATAAGTAAAACGTTGATGGCACAAATAAGTTTAAATTAAGAATTCTCTTAACTTGGCCTTTATTAAAGTTTTCAAAACTTAAAGTTAACTTTTGGTTTAAATATAAAGTAAGAGTTAAGTTATTAAAAAAAAATTTTGACCCCTTAACTTTTGCCTTTTTCTCCCTCTTTTGCCATATATCGAAAAGAGTGAGGGTGTATGTGGAAAACAAAAATAAGTGTTAAATTTAAAGTCCAAGCATGTTCCATATTATTTTGAAAATAATATACTGAAAATAAGTTCTTCTATAAAATGTTCGACTCATATTTGGCTTGATTGATATAAAAGATCAACCAGTCCTGGTCAGAGTCGGTTAGTATGAATGATTATACTCCGTGGTTCATGGCGATGCACTAGCTCTACATCTGGAACTAGGAGTAAGGTCCTAACATCTCACGCCCATCTACGTGGCTAAGTACACAAACACATTAGTCCTATGTGTTGTGAGATGTATTGGCTCCTTAAATCTATAGGTGCATGATATCTAAGGTATGTCCTATGCTAGTTCCATAAAAAATGAAATTAAAGAAATAGTAGTAAGAACATATAATTTGCAAGTTCCTATTCTATTACGCACATGCCCAATTTTCGTCTTAATAGACTAAATTCGGCTTCGGGTAGGGGTTTAGTAAATAGGTCTGCTAAGTTAGACTTCGATTCGACGTATTCGAGTTGTATGGCTCCGTTGGCCACATGTTCTCGAATGAAATGATGTTTGACTTCTATATGTTTGGTCCTAGAGTGACATATCGGATTCTTAGTAAGATTAATTGAACTAATGTTATCTACGTGAAGTTTAGTATTCGTAAAGTCTAACTTAAAGTCGCGGAGAGTGTGCTTCATCCAAAGAAGTTGAGTGACACACTCACCCATCGCGATGTATTCGGCTTCGGTGGTAGATAAGGCAACACAGTGTTGCTTCCTACTGCACCAACTCACTAGACTCGAGCCGAGAAGTTGACAACAACCACTCGTGCTCTTTTTATCGAACTTACTACCGGCATAGTCCGAATCGGAGTAGCCGGTTAGTTCGAACTCGGTAGATCTAGGATACCAAATACCGACATTAAGTGTACCCTTTAGATATCTAAGGATACGCTTGACTAGAGTTAGGTGAGACTCCTTGGCACAGGTTTGAAACCTTGCGCACATACTCACTGCAAATAAGATATCAGGTCGGCTTGCAGTTAAGTAAAGGAGACTCCCTATTATGCTCCTATAGTATTTTAAATCAATTTGGTTTCCAATTACTTCTTCTATATTAACATTAGTTTCCATTGGGGTATTAATAATTTTAGCGTCTTGCATTCCAAAGCGCTTAATTAATTCCCTAATATATTTGCATTGATGTAGGTATATTCCATCTTTAGTTTGTTTAATTTGTAATCCTAAGAAGAAACTTAATTCGCCTACTAAATTCATTTCAAATTCACTTTCCATAAGTGAAATAAACTCATTTAATAGGATTGAGTTGGTGGTTCCGAAATAATATCATCTACGTAGATTTGGGCTATGAATATGTCTTTACCTAAGGTTTTTACGAAAAGGGTTGGGTCAACTACACCTTGGTTAAAGCCTTTGGACATAAGATAAATCGAAAGTCTCTCGTACCAAGCTCGCGGAGCTTGTTTAAGTCCATAAAGCACTTTCTTTAATCTAAGGACATGATCGGGTTTGTCTAAACTTTCGAAATCGAGGGGTTGACTAACGTAAACTTCTTCTTTAATGTATCCATTTAAGAATGCAGATTTTACATCCATTTGAAACAATTTAAATCCTCGATGTGCTGCATATGCTAATAGTATTCGAATGGACTCTAATCTAGCTACTGGGGCATAGGTCTCGTCGTAATCTAAACCTTCGACTTGACTAAACCCTTTAGCAACTAGTCTAGCTTTATTTCTAACTACTTCACCTTTATCATCAATTTTATTTCTAAACACCCACCTTGTTCCAATGATTGTTTTATCTTTAGGTGGTGGTACTAATTCCCATACTTCGTTCCTAGTGAATTGAGCCAACTCTTCTTGCATTGCAATAATCCAATCGGGATCAAGAAGTGCTTGGTCAATAGTTTTGGGTTCAATTTTAGAAATCAAAGATATTTGACTAAGGTTTCTGTATGAGGCTCTAGTTCGAACTCCTAGACTTGGATCACCTATCACTTGGTCGATAGGATGATTCGTTTGAGTCCTAGTTGGATTTGGATTTGAGTCTACAACTTGATCCATAGGATGGCTTGTTTGAGTTCTAGTTTGGTTGGAGTCATCTATCACTTGATCAATAGAGTGACTTGGTTGACTTAGGTTAGGATTAACACTAGACCTGATCTCCGGATCAGAGTTAGGTCTAGTATGAATCGGCTCGTTAATTGGGGTTGTCGGGGGTTTTGTAGGTTCTTGTCCTTCATCGAATACTACATTGATAGTTTCCTCGACTCTAAAGGTGTCATGGTTATACACTCTATAAGCTCTACTTGTAGTCGAGTATCCTAGAAAGATTTCGGTCGTAGTTTTGGATGTAAATTTCCCTAGGTAATCTTTAGTATTTAGGATATGTACCTTACACCCAAATACCCTAAAGTACTTGATGTTAGGTATTTTATTGTGATAAATCTCGTATGAGGTCTTAACTCTTTACCATAAGGATCCTATTCTGGACATAGCATGTCGTACTCACGGCTTCGGCCCAAAATCTATCGGGTAGGTTATACTTATTAAGCATTGTCCTAGCGGCTTCTTGTAGGGTTCTATTTTTGCGTTCTACTAGGCCATTTTGTTGTGGAGTTCTAGGGCAAGAGAACTCATGGTGGTATCCATTTAGGTTACAGAATTCTGTAAACCTATGGTTTTCGAATTCACCACCATGATCAGTCCTAAGTCTTTTGATTTTAATGCTTTGTTGATTTTCTATTAACTTAAATAGGTTGATTAATTGATCTAGGGTATCACTTTTGTGTTTGACGAACCTAACCCAAGTAAATCTAGAGTAGTCATCAATAATGACTAAACATAATTTACTTCCGTTAAGTGACTTAACTCCGTGTGAATCAAATAGATCCATGTGTAGGAGCTCAAGCACACTTTTGGTTCGTTCTTGACTAGTTAGTTGATGTTGTGTCCTAGATTATTTACCTTGTTGACAAGCATTATATATTTTATTATCCAAGTTGTTGAGGTTAGGCAAACCTCTGACTAAATCACTCTGACTCATCTTGTGGATGAGTCTTGGGTGTGAGTGACCGAGTCGTCGGTGCCACAACCATGATTCCTCTTGTCGTGTCATAAGACACTTAGTTGAGGAGTTAATTAAGTTGATAGTGTAAATGTTATTATTTCTAGTCACTTTAAGAATTGTTTTAGAGGTTTCGTTTGTATTAATTACGCATTCATTTTCTAGAAATATGACCTTATAGTTATTATCACACAATTGGCTTGCACTGAGAAGATTATATTAAAAAATTTCTACTAATAAAACGTTTTGAATGACAAAATTTGAGTTAAGCTCAATATCACCTGATCCGATGATTTTGAGCTTGTCGTTATTTTTGAAGGCTACCGATCCTTGTCGTTTGAATCGAAGCTTCGAAAACTTGAGTTGATCCCCGGTCATGTGTCGGGAGCAACCACTGTCCAACATCCATTGATCCTACACGCAAGGTAGTTGGATCGGATATTGGATTTATTAAAAATTGGTTGAAAATTATTAACCTAAATCATCTCACCCATGTCTACATGATCAAACATGTTAATCCTATATGTTCTTGTGAGATGACTTCCAATTTTAGTTGAATTAAATTTAATGACTTAAACACTTGTCAACCTTGCGTTAGATTCGGATTTGACCTTAGGCTCATCAAGTCACCTTTTCAAGATCATGGCTTCCAGGTCGTGGCGAGGCACAGAGGCCTTCTTTGATAGGAAAAATGACCATTTCCATAGACAAAGCCATTTTCAAGAAAATAGAGACTTGACTCACCTAAGACCACTTCCTGGTCTAACTAGTCTAGGATACGGCGAGGTAGCTTCAGCTAGTTTCGCTCGGTCAAGTGCACCGAACTAGATACGCCTTATCTAGCTCGAATACACAAGACTCCACTTTCCTAGCATACTATCATCTCGCCACGTCCTGGTACTATGTTATCAAGTATTGACGAGTTATAGTCCTATCTAACCATTCTAAAAAGAAAAATCAAACTAAATAAAAACCTAAGCATGCAATTTCTAAGTTAAAACACAAACAAATTTCGTACTAGCTCCCCCTGGACCGTTGAATCGATTTGGTCTTTCCACATAGTGGATTTGGTCCTTGGGAACCCAGTACTAGTTTGATCCTAAGTTTGAAATCAAGGTGGTCTTAGGGACCCATGGTTGGACACATTTTTTTATGTCGACTTACAATCGACATATACGACTTATTGGTCGTGTTTGAGCTAAAACCTTGTCCGGCCTTGTTGTACACGGCCCTTTGCGATCCAAGTAGGAGGTCAAGTCCTTTGGATCCCAAAGTAAACCTTTCCAACGTATTCCTAAGATCTTCGACTTGACTTTTCAAGAGTGAGTTCTCAACTTCGAGTTTTTCAACCCGAGTTGAGTCCTTCTCTTGAACTCGACTAGTCGAAGAGGTTAAGGATACCTCGTGTTTGAGGAGTTTAACTTCCTCAACCAGGGTCTCGACCTTGGACTCGGACTTAGCTAACTTTTTATTTAAAAACTTAATTGAACTATAAAGAGTAGTAATAAGAGACTGACTTACCTTGAGTGTATCTTTTGAACCGGATGCGTATCCGTGGCTTGTCTTGAATAGTGTTTCGCAGTCCGACTCGTCTTCGATTTCCGATTCAGGTTCCGATTCCGACTCCGTCTTCGATTCCACTGGTTTAGCCATAAGGACTCGATCGTTGTCTTCTTCCTCCGAAGCTTCTTCCCAAGTAGCGTTGAGTGCCTTTTTATGTTTTGGTGCCTTGCTCTTGAGTTTTGGGCATTCGGACTTAATGTGTCCAAACCTGTTGCATTCATAACATCTTATGTTTGAACTTTTAGGCTTACCTTCGTTGGGTCGAGTGACGGCTCATTTTCGGCCCTTGACTATCCTCCGAACTAGGTTGACTAGTTCGGCTTCCATTTCCGAGTCGACCTCCGAATCCGACTCATCCTCTTCTTCCTTCGGGGGTGGCTTGCTTGCGGTTTTCTTCTTCGAACCTGCAAAAAGTGTTATACCCTTCTCGGGTTCCGAGTTAGACTGCTCATGAAGTTCAAAATCAGAAAAGAGTTCATCTAACCTAAGTTTAGAAAGATCCTTGGAGACCTTGTAGGCATCGACCATGGATGCCCACAAGGTAGTCCTCGGAAAAGAGTTTAGGACATACCTTATAAGGTCGCAGTTTTTGACCTTTTGCCCGATTGCGTGTAGGTTGTTGACTATGTCTTGAACACAGGCGTGGAGTTGCGTCGCGGACTCGTGTTCCTGCATTTTTAGATTATATAGTTTATTGAATAGAAGATCACGCTTACATACCTTGGCTTCATCGGTCCCTTCGTGTAGCTCCACTAGTTTTGTCCAAAGGTCCTTTGCGCTTATGAAGGGGCCGACGCGATTTAGCTCTTCCTTGGATAAGCCGCATTGAAGGATTTGAGTTGCCTTAGCGTCAGCTTCGACTTGTCTTTTTGTCGCACTGGTCCATTGGTCATAATCCAAGGATTCACCCACTTCGTTAGTCGGAAGTGTGAATCCCGTTTGGATTATGATCCACATCTCGATTTGGGTTTTGAGAAAGCATTCCATCCGACCCTTCCAATAACAAAAGTCATCTCCGTTGTAAAACGGAGGTCGGACGGTGCTAAAACCCTCGAGATGGGCCATTAGAACAAAAGACACAAGGAGACGAAGGAGAAGAAACTAGCAACGACAAAAACACACAAAAAAGAACCAAGACTCGCGTCTTGGATTAGTAGTGCGGGAGAAAAAGTAACAAAGCGAAATAAATCTAAAATAAACAGAATTAAAAAGAAAAAAAATCTGTAAAATGGCTAGATTGGTGGTTTCACCAAATCTTAGCAACCCCCGGCTCTGATACCAATTGTTGGATCGATTTGAAACGCTAGAGGGGGGGTGAATAGCGTTAAAACTTTCTTTTTTCATTCGTTCGTTTAAAATCCGAGTAGATAATTAATTTACAACGGAAAAGATAAGCAATAAGTAAAAGAGACAATTCTTTTTACTTGGTTCGTAGCCTTCGGCTACTACTCCAAGGCCCTAGTGGTCCTTGACCACGTACGGAGGGCAAAAGCACTAAAGGAACTCCTCCTCGTTGGAGGTAGGAGTTAATCGATACAAGAAGGAACAAAAACTTGAGGTAGAGGGACACTCCCCCTCTCCTCATTATCGATAAAAGCTCGAAAGATTAAAGTAATGAACTTAAAATAAAAGCTAAAACCGACGCTACAATAAGAGAGAAATTAAGACCTAGACGTCGAGAGAAAGCACTCGTTATCGGGTAGCTTGAGGCTTTAGGAAGCTTTAGAATTGATGAAGAAACCCTAGGATTGACCCTCCTTTTATAGCCTTTGAGCCCCTTTTCGAGAGGAACCCTAGCCAATCAAAATTGAGCACCAATCTCCTTGAAATGGGGTGATAAGCCTTGACTCCTCGAAGCTGATCATTGACCATCACCGATCGGATGGCCATCATCACCGATCGATGATGGCGACATCGATCGAATCTTGACCTCGTGCAATGATCGCTGACGGCAATGAGTCCTCCAAGCCGGCGATGCTAGTCGTAGGCAAAGTTAGCTCAAAGAAAACATTATTTCGACGGCCTTCGACCGTCCGATCTCGACCTAGACCATCGATGGGATGTCTTTAGTTGGATCTACGCTTAAGACCATCCCCGTAAGGAGGATACGACCTCACTTACGCTCGCACACACGAGCTTACCTCGATACTTACCATGTCGCTTTTGCTTCCGGCCTTCCACTCGATTCCTTTGGCTCCCTCCGAAGTCACTCGAGTGTCGCCCGACCACCCGGCTTCCTCCGGGTGTCGCTAGCCTTCAGCTCCAGCTTTAGCAATCTTCTACACACTCGATTCAGCTTGTGAGATAACGATATGAGCTTAACTTTGTATCGTTTGCTATAATCAAAACTCAGGTTCGACTTAGGTGCCTACTGCACCAACAAAGTGCATAAAAGTAACCGAATCCAAAACACATAAAATCGGAAACCGTGGCTCTAATACCACTTGAAGGTAGGAAACTTCGCTTCCCACTTCAACTCGGTCGCTTGTTCATGGCGATCCCGTCATTGTCCCCAGATTATAAATTTAATCCACGATGATTAGGGATTACCCAAGCAACCATACCATCGTTGTGCTATTCGATTAGAGTGGTCACTTGAACAAACTTGTTGTTCAAGCCACCAACCTCTATTCTATGAATAGCCGCGGAATAGACGATGTACGGATCGTAGATTTTTGTGTTTGTATTCGGGGTCCAAGTACACTTAACCACAAAAAAAAACATACAACATGTGTATAATTGAAAAATAATTATAGACATATCACAAAAGAATATAAAACAATATTTATTCCTCTCTATCTTCTATTGTATGTCCTTCCTCCTTTTGGAGGTCGTGTGTGCGATGATCTTCCAAAAGTCGAAGCCTTCTAGATCACCAATCTTCCTTCCTTGCTCGCTCCGAACAAGAGGAAGTATAGAATCAAAACTCTCTCTTTCTAAGACCAACCAACAAGCTTCCAACTTGAATGCTTGCCGCCGGCCAACAAGAAGAAGAGATGAGGAAGTGGGCGCCGGCCAAGAGCTCCAAGGAATCACCCCAACCCTTGTTTCCACCGGCCAAGGAGAAGAGGATGAAGAGGTTTGGACGCCGGCAATGGAGAGGAGAGGAGAGGATGGGCGCCGGCCACCTAAGGAAGAAGAAGGAAAATTTTTCCTAAATTGTGGCCACCCACTTCTACCTTGCCGCCTAAGCCAAAGAAAAAAAACCCTAATATCTCTTATTCATCTATTGTTGCCCACATTAAGCCCTTATTTATAGAGTTAGGCTTAAGCCTCCTTTTAATCTCCATCGTTGGTTCTAGGGATTTAATCACAACCATCGGATCTAGAGATTTAATCTCAACCATCGGATCTAGAGATTTAATCTCTACCATTGGATCTAGAGTTTTATTTTCCATCATCGGATCTAGGCTCCATGAGGTTTTAATAGGCTACAATAGGGACCATGAGAAGGAGTTGGATCTTGGCCACCCAATGGATCAAGCCCACATAAAGTCCAATCCATTAATGATAATCCATTCCACTAGAGGATTATCATTGATCTACCTCACCAACCCCCATATGTTAATATGAGCTCCATATATTATTTGTAAATTTATCTCTCCATGTTTAAGATCACGAATGTCCGTCGATTAATTAATTTACTGACTATTAATTAATCGACATTTAACTCCATTAGTAATACTACTCAACCTTATCATCATGCCAGACCAAGTCCACCTGCAGGGTTTACATGATGAACCTTATGAGCTCCTCAAGGGGACATCATCATCCTAATATATAGGACACGGTTTCCTCTTATAATCAATGACACACCATATAAGTAATATCATTTCCCAACTTACCGAGCCTATCGATTTAATCTATAAATCTCGCCCATTGATAAATCAAAGAAATGAGTACTAAGTATATGTGCCCGTTATTATATCGGGATTAAGAGCATGTACAATATAATATCTGAGGTCTGATTCGATTATGTAGTCAACAATAAATCGAATCACCTCTAGTTCGGTCCTGTTCAATACACACAAAGTGTACTAGTGTAATTCTATGGTCAAGACAAACTAATACCAAATCACACTACAACCATTCCAATGGTTTGTCCATAACCATCTCGGTTGTGAGCCTTTACTTATACTTTACAATGAATCGATAACATGATCTCCTGTGTGACACTACACACAATGTTATCTACAATGTAATATATCAGACAAATATGCATAACCATAAATATGCAAATAATGATCATGTGATTCTTATTTCAAAATAAAGATGTTCATACAAAAGATAGACTTTTCAGTATACATCCCAACAATCTCCCACTTATACTAAAAGACTATGCTATCCTCAAACTGCCATACATCTGATTTCCATTCCCTTCACATGCCTATCAAAAGCTCTCGCTGGAAGGGCCTTAGTGAAAGGATTTGTCAGGTTATTCTCCGATGCAATCTTGGACACAGCTACTTCTCCTTGCTTTATGATTTCTCGTATCAGGTGGTACTTCTGCTCTATGTGTTTACTTGTCTTATGGGCTCGTGGTTCCTTCGAGTTTGCAACTGCACCACTATTATCACAATAAATTATGATAGTTCTGGGCAAACCAGGAATTACATAGATCAAAAACATTTGATTTCAAAAAATTATTGATTCCTCAAACAATAAAATTTTAAAATCAACCAACACCTCAAAACACCGAGAATATCGTATGCCACGATAGTGTGGACGTATACGAATTCTACATTTGCAAGAGGAGGTTTTACCCATTAATTTTACTATCTTGTCAACCTAACTTTTTGACAAATAAAATTAATAGTTGGTTCCTCTTCGGCCCTACAAATAAAAACAGTGACTCCGATGGGGAGGATACTACTATTTGTATCTAAGTGTTCACTATTACTCGGTACCAAGGTAATTATCTCGGGTTATGTGCTTTCCGATGGGGAAGTACACACGCTCCTTAATAATTTCCTATAACCATATTCGACCTTGTGATCAGCAAACAAACTCATCCGATGTGGAGGAAGGCACTAAGAGCCGACGCACAAATTTGTTTGCATCACATGTCAAATCATAATGGAGGTCGTGGGAATTTATAAAAATATCCCTCTCCCACTTAGTAATTTAAAATTGTAGAATTTTTTAGCCTACGACATGCATATCAAACAATAAGCAATAAATATGAAAAAGAAATATTTTCCAACTATTATGGCTTTTGTCTCTAATATACCTCCTGTCGTATCGTCATCTCGTCCGCTCCTCCCGATGTCATGTACAAGACATCCGGAGATCCGAGCCGAGAAAAGACTATTTTAATTTACATCCATCGATCCTATACTCCACAAGGGAGTGTACATGAAATCTAGATCGAAAGTAAACTAAAATAAAAGGAGTGGCTAAACAATGTCATATCTAATTACAAAAATTAAATACTAGCCTCGTCAACCCCGAGGATTCAACAAATAAACAATTACACACATATAATCACATACACACATATTGCCATAATAGTTGGATCCTATGCCTGCAACAAAAAAGTTAGCCTATGCACATCCTACTATTATCCGGCACATATAATATATGAAAAGTGCATAAAAGTAACCGAATCCAAAACACACAAAACCGGAAATCGTTGCTCTGATACCACTTGAAGGTAGGAAACTTCGCTTCCCACTTCAACTCGGTCACTTGTTCATGGCGATCCCGTCGTTGCCCCCGGATTAAAAATTTAATCCATGACAATTAGGGATTACTCAAGCAACCATATCATCGTTGTGTTATTCGATTAGAGTGGTCACTTGAACAAACTTGTTGTTCAAGCCACCAACTTCTATTCTACGAATAGCCGCGGAATAGACGATGTACGGATCGCAGGTTTTTGTGTTTGTATTCGGGGTCCAAGTAAACTTAACCACAAAACAAAACATACAACATGTGTATAATTGAAAAACAATTATAGACATAACACAAAGAATATAAAACAATATTTATACCTCTCGATCTTCTATTGTATGTCCTTCCTCCTTTTGAACGTCGTGTGTGCGACGATCTTCCAAAAGTCGAAGCCTCTTAGATCACTAATCTTCCTTCCTTGCTCGCTCCGAACAAGAGGAAGTATAGAATCAAAACTCTCCTCTTTCTAAGACCAACCAACAAGCTTCCAACTTGAATGCTTGCCGCCGGCCAACAAGAAGAAGAGATGAGGAAGTGGGCGCCGGCCAAGAGCTCCAAGGAATCACCCCAACCCTTGTTTCCACCGGCCAAGGAGAAGAGGATGAAGAGGTTTGGACGCCGGCAATGGAGAGGAGAGGAGAGGATGGGCGCCGGCCACCTAAGGAAGAAGAAGGAAAATTTTTCCTAAATTGTGGCCACCCACTTCTACCTTGCCGCCACAGCCAAAGAAGCAAAACCCTAATCTCTCTTATTCTTCTATTGCCACCCACCTTAAGCCCTTATTTATAGAGTTAGGTTTAAGCCTCTTTTTAATCTCCACCGTTGGTTCTAGGGATTTAATCTCAACCATCGGATCTAGAGATTTAATCTCAACCGTCGGATTTAGAGATTTAATCTCAACCGTCGGATCTAGAGATTTAATCTCTACCATTGGATCTAGAGTTTTATTTTCCATCATCAGATCTAGGCTCCATGAGGTTTTAATAGGCTACAATAGGGACCATGAGGAGGAGTTGGATCTTGGCCACCCAATGGATCAAGCCCACATAAAGTCCGATCCATTAAAGATAATCCATTCCACTAGACGATTATCATTTATTTACCTCACCAACCCCCATATGTTAATATGGGCTCCATATATTATTTGTACATTTATCTCCCCGTGTTTAAGATGTCGAATGTCCGTCGATTAATTAATTTACTGACAATTAATTAATCAACATCTAACTCCATGAGTAGTATCACTCAACCTTATCATCATGCTGGACCAAGTCCACCTGCAGGGTTTACATGATGAACCTTATGAGCTCCTCAAGAGGACATCATCATCCTAATATATAGGACACGGTTTCCTCCTATAATCAACGGCACATCATATAAGTAATATCATTTTCCAACTTACCGAGCCTATCGATTTAATTTATAAATCTCACCCATTGGTAAATCAAAAAAATGAGTACTAAGTATATATGTCTGTTATTATATCAGGATTAAGAGCATGTACAATATAATATCTGAGGTCCGATTTGATTATGTAGTCAGCAATAAATCGAATCCCCTCTAAGTCGGTCCTACTCAATACACACAAAGTGTACTAGTGTAATTCTATGGTCAAGACAAATTAATACCAAATCACACTACAACCATTCCAATGGTTTGTCCATATCCATCTCGGTTGTGAGCCTTTACTTATACTTTACAATGAACCGATAACATAATCTTCTGTGTGATACTACACACCATGTTATCTACAATGTAATGTATCATACAAATATGCATAACCATAAATATGCAAACAATGATCATGTGATTCTTATTTCAAAATAAAGATGTTTATACAAAAATAGACTTTTCAGTATACATCCCAACACAAGCATGTAGTCTTTGCGGCATAAGTCCAAATGAACCTTGGCAAAGTACTCGGTTAGCATGACATAGTCGATGGAGACACTTGAAGGCTAGTGCAAAGATGAAGAGTCATGGACTCGAGGAATTTGGGAGGTGTGAGGCTAATGAAAGTGGGTTGAAGGCTTAGGTATATGCTAAGGATGTGTATCAAGTATGAGGGGATCATACTTGGGTTAAACCTCATTGTTGAGGTTTATTAGTCGACTGGGGTTATGGGGCAGTCGATTGGTCGAGTGTTGGACACTCGAGAAACCAACCAAGTGGTCGGGAGTTGACTGCTATGTATTAGCAGTCGACTGGCCACAGTGGTGCTCGGTTTCCAGCCTAGCTGCTCGGCAGTGGGCGGCTTGGGAATCATGTAGTAGAGTCGGTGTCAATTGACTACTATAGTAGCATTTGACTGGTACAAGCCGAGTCACGCTGTGCGACTTGAGAAGTCGACTTATGCTCTGGCAGTTGTCTGGTGGCTTGCACTAGTCGACTGACCTATGGCAATCAACTTCTTGGCATGGAAGTTGACTAGCCGAAGTGGTCAAGGCATATAACCTTTGATAGTCGACTAAGGGGTTGACAGTCAACTTCCAATATGGGCAGTCGACTGGTCTTGAACGGCCAGAGCACAAAAGGGTACATAGTCAATTGCTGAATAAGGGCAGTCGACTGATGGCTATGGGCATATTTATGGTCAGAGCAATCAACTGATGTACCCTAGATCTGACATGGTAAAGTCCGTTGTGAGACAACGGCTAGAAGGGCAATCGACTGAGGCCTTTTGGCAGTCGACTGCTAGGCAAAAATCCAACTTGACGGAAGCTTTAAATGGAGCTCGAGGAGGAAGATTTCTACAACGATTTTTGGAGAAATTTTGAAGGGGAAGTGATGTTGCATTTCAAACCTTCAAGAGTTATCCAAAGCAAGCAAGCAAAAATTCTTTTGTAAAGTTTTCTTTACTTGTATTTCTTATTTGCTCTTGTATTTGCTAGTATTTTGATTCTTATTGTTGTAAGAGGTTTCTCCATCTCCGGTGTGTCACCGAGAAGGAGAGGTTTGATAGTGATGGTGTGCATCACTAGAGCTCACCTGTGGAGTAGGAACCCTAGGTTCCGAACCACGTAAATCGCATATTTGTGTGTTTGCATTTGCATTTCTATATTCCGCTGCATATACTAACAATTGTTGACAAGCACGATCGAATCCATCGAGAGACAAAGCAAAAAATGTTATTCGCCCCCCTCTAGCATGACGTCCGATCTTCAACATTTTGTTATCAGTTTTTTCTTCAAATGCATTAGCTAGTGTAGTTTAATTTCTTAATTCCAAGTTTCATGAATTGTTTTGATTGTTTATGTTTCATTTATAGTTGTTTTTAATTAATATATGCTTGTTCATTTGATGTCTTTGGAAACTCCATTTATAATTCAAAAACCCCCAAATCTTTGATTGTGAATGAATTGATCCTAAGATTATTATCCTATCATTATATTCGTTGGGAGATGATCCGAGTTACCCTATACTACATTAGTTAGGGGGTTCGATAATTTGTTTTGATATAGCTTATTGCGATGATATGCTTATAAAAAAAAATGGCAATGTTGCCGAGGAATGTTAACGGTGTTTGATAATCTTAGGATTGCTTTTCTCTTTTAAAAAAAAATTAAAAAAATGCTAGGGTGCCTTATGTTTCTTGTATCTATGTCCTTTGCTTTATATGTCCCCTGTCTCTTTGATTTTGTTTTGCTAGTGTTGCAGGATAAGAACAGGGAAATTTCTTTTATAGCAACCATGGATCCTTATTATCAGCAAGTTGGAGGCTTCAATGATTTTTACAATACAGGCACTGGATATTATGGTAGGAGGAATTCAGATACATATTCTCAGTATTATCAGCCTGAATATCAACATTTTCAATAACAGCCTCAGTATAATCAGTTTAATCCTCAACTTCATCAACCTTATCAGTAGGATAGGTATGGCCACATGCAATCCTATGTTCCTTAGCAACATCAGTGCTATTCACCCCCACTATCTACCAGTACTTACATGTCTAGTTGGGGAGATCAATCAAGTTACATGTATGGGGTAGCACAACATCAAGCTGCTCAGAACTTTTTCACATATCAGAGTCCATTGGGATTTCAGAACCACAGTAAACAAACTTCTGGGCCTTGCCAACAAGAAAACTCATTACAAGGTCTTAGAAAGCTTATCCAGTGGCTAGCTATGAAGTGAATGCAAATGGCCAGTGGTTTCTATTCCCAACAAGAAGTTGAAGCATCATAACATGAAATGGAAATGTAGTTAGATTATCTTAAATCATCCATCCAACAAATGCAAACACAAGAAGTCATTCAGCCTTCGTTAAAGGCTATTCCTCATTGCTTTATGTCGAGGCAGATTGACGTGCTTAAGGAGATGGATTGTAGAGTTGGGGATACACTTTCTTCTACGTTTATAACTCTACATGACTCTGTTGCTGTGAGTTGTGATGATGTACTTTTTGATGTTCCAAATATTAATGTGAATACTGATGTTGTGTATTTTGATGATAATATTAATGCATGCAGATCTTTATTGAAGATATTATTGATGTTGTGAGTTTACCCGACCGTCGGATGCTCAAATGGATGTAAAGTTTGAGGTTTGGTCGACATCGATCACCAATCGCCATGTCATGGCAATGATCGCTTCCAAGTCAATCAGCGTGACTCGACTAGTATACAAGTTCGGTTTCGCGCATCAGCATCAAGGGGCTGATCGATGATGGCATCACCGATCGTTGCGAGGGTTTCGACAGACGAGTGATCACGAGTGCTTGCTTCGCACTCGATCGATAGTTTATCACCGATCGATGAGAAGATCAGTCGACTAATGTGGGAGCCGTTGGATGAAATCCAACGTGGAAGAAGCCGTTATTGGGCAACGACTACAGGAGCAGTCGACTGATTGGGGAATCAGTCGACTGCTAGTGGCCAACGGGAAGAAATCAACCCTCTCTATAAAAAGAGAGGGTGTGGGCTTTTGGATGGCTAATGCTTATGCTCTAAGTGATCATCCAAGTGCCCCACAAGCTTCTAACTCTTTCTCTTGTTCTTATTTCAAATCCATTGTAAGAAAGAGTGTTCTTGGGTTGTAAGAAGGTTTACCTCCACCTTACATTGGCTAAAGGGAGAGACCGATATTGGATTGATTTCGGAGTGATTCACCAGAGACGAATCGGACCGTGGATTAGCGGCGAGGTCGTGAACCACGTTATATCTTTTGTTAGCATTGTTTTTACTTTTTGTTGTCTTAATTGCTTGTTTAGTTTTGTTTCCGTTACGCTAATATTCTTTGTAGACAAGCAATTCCATCATACAACGATTGAGGGCTATTCACCCCCCACTAGCTGGCCACCTACGTTCCTACAAGTGGTATCAGAGCCAAGGCACTTGTCGAGGACTAACCGCCACAACAAGCACAATCAAGAATGGTCGGCTCTAATATTCATCTTCCGAAGTTTGAGGGAGAATTTGCATGGTGGAAGAAACGCATGGAGGTATTTTTCGATACCGACTTAGAAATTTTATTAATAATGGAAAATGGTTTCGAGATACCTAGGGATGAAGAAGGGAAGCCAATCGAGAAGTCTAGATGGACTAAAAAACAAAGGGAAGAGTACTTGGCGAACTCAAAGGCAAAGCACCACCTATACAATGTACTCCCCCAACAAGAAGTGAATCAGATAGGGGAATGTGCAAGCGCCAAGGAAATGTGGGAGAGATTGGTGGAACTCCATGAAGGCACTTCCGAGGCCAAGCTTGCAAGAAGAGATCTCCTTCACTCCCAATTAAGCAACATCAAACTCGAAAAGGGAGAGAAGGTAAATTCTTTACATTCTAGGTTTAAAGAAATTTTAACCGGTTTGACAAGTGTAGGAGAAAAGCTATCAAACCGGGACATGATAATGAAGGCTATAGGTGCCTTTCCCCGGTCCTTGAAGTGGAGCTCAATGGTGGACTCCTTCTGCATCTCCAAAAATTTAGAAGTTAACACCTTAGAGGAGTTCTTCTCAACCATGGAGCTCCACGAGACAAGGCTTGAAGGAATAAGCGAAGAGCCAAGCATCAAGCCATCAAGGGGAGTGGCACTAGTAGCCAACAAGGGGAAGAAGAAGATAGAGACTTCCTCCTCCTCCGATGAAGCATCCTCCTCATCCTCCATGAATATCAATGAAGATGCTTATATGGTAAGGAAAGTAAGACGTGCTTTAAGAAATTTAAAATTTAACAAATCTTATGATAGGAGAAGGCATAAGAGGAAGATCATTTGCTACAATTGCCAACAAGAGGGACATATAAGAGATGATTGTCCCCTCTTGAACAAGAGCAAAGAAGAAAGGAGGAGAACAGAGGAAAAGAAGAAGGGTAGCAAGAAGAAGGAAGAGGAGAAGAAGGCCAAAGAAAAGGGGAAAGCCAAGACACTCAAGGCAAGGACATGGGATGATCTTTCCTCATCATCATCATCGGAGGAAGAAAATGCTTTTGTCACAAACCTTGCCTTGATGGCATTTGATGATCTAGACACCTCCTCCTCCGAGCAAGAAAAATCAAGCACAAGTGAGGAAAGCTCTAGTGAAGGGGGAGGCTCATCATCATCCTCTTCATCCGAAGAAGACATGGAAACTATGGTAACAAATCTAACTCCCAAGAAAATAGTTTCCATGATTTCTAGCTTAACTATAGATTTATTTAGGGCCAAAAAGAAAAATAAGAGCATGCTAGATCAAATTGAGGCCCTAGAAAATAAACTAGAAAAAGCATGTTTAAGTATTAATGATGATGATGCATGCTCACATGATAACTACATGCCTTTTGATGTTAATGATGCATGCATTGAGAAAAATAAGGCTTTAAGGGAAAAGGTAGACCATTTGACTAAAGCCCTAGAAAAATTTACAATTGGCTCCAACACCCTTAATATGATTATAGGGAGCCAAAGGGCAAACTTCAATAGGAAAGGCCTAGGATATAAATGTTAGTGAAAGCCCTAGAGCCAATCATGTGATGATCGTTGTATGGACTTTATTGTATCATATTCCTATTTATAAAGGCATGGTTATTATATTTACTTGTATTGGTGCCAAATAACTAAATATAATAATGTCCTTGAGTAGTAGGTTCTTATCTATATCAATCGATTGGTTGAATCGATAATGAGATGATATAGAGAACACTACTCTTAATCATTCCTAGTCGAGTATTAACATTCAGGGACAATGTTAATGCATAGAGACTAGCATGTAGGTCAACAAGATGACTTGATCTCACAAGTCATGGATATGAGATATCAAGTTGACACATGGGTATGCATTGGAGAATGTATACTGAATGACCCGCCATGAGAAAGTATCATGGATCGTTATATGAGTGTCATATACTTTCTCATGTGGCTATTAGTATGACTATTAGTCCTTAGACCTGAAGTCACCATGGTTCCCTACATAAGGAGTTGCAAACTTTGGCTTCGTCAAACGTCACCCGTAAATGGGTGGATTATAAAGGCGATTACTGGGTATGTAACGAATTATGCGGAGGGATGTGAGTGATGTAGATGGGATCTATCCCTCCCATATGACGGGGGTGACATCGATATTCTTGATAGAGTGAGACCACGAAGTGCATGACCATGCCCAAATGAGTCAATATGAGATATTGAGCTCATTTGATTAGAGTGAGTCTACTTGGAGTTCAAGATTTAGATTGTACCGAGGATGACACGGTCTATGCCTCGATTGGTCAATCTAGATGTCAAGGATAGAGGACATTGTCACATATTGTGAGAGTCACAATTAGTAGTCACAAAGGTGATGTTGGAGCTCAACATTCTTGTAACTTGGGTAGCAATGATGTGTTGCTAGATACCGCTCATTGCTTATGTTCCTAAATCGGTTTAGGGACATTGCCAACGTTACAAGAACCTATAGGGTCACACACATAAGAGCAATTAGATGGAGATTAGGTTCATATGATGAACCATGAGGATTAGGTTCATGGGATGAACCAAATTGGATTAAGAGTAATCCAAATTAGACTAATTGAGTTAGACTCAAGTTGATTCAAGTGTTGAATGAGTCTAATTGAGATTTGATTCATCAAATCAATTTAAATTAATGAATAGAGATTCATTATATTAAATTGACTTGAGTCAAGTGGTTAGATTTGATCAACCATGGGAGATTAGAGGTCAAGTTTGACTTGACTTGAGAGGGAAGTTGAAAGGTCAAGTTTGACTTGACCAAATGCCATGTCATGATGATGACTAGGCATGGCCGGCCAATGATGATGCTCCACATCATCATTGACTTGGTCAATTAGTGCCACATCATGAGGGAGACCAAGGGTCATGGGAGTTACATGCATGCATGTAACTCCCCCTCCATGAAGTGGCCGGCCACTTTGGTGTTAGGGGTTTCATTAGGTGAATTCACTTGATGAGTTACTCTCATTACTTCATCTTCAACCTTGGAACCTTTCCTCTCAAGCTCTCCCTCTCCTTCCTCTCTTTGGCCGAACCAACCAAGGAGTGCTAGCACACTCAAGGTTGAGTTTTCTTCCACCTATTGCTTGTGTGGATACCATAGAGGAGTGTGCACTTGACACTCTCGAGTTGACTTTGGACGAGCGGATTTGCGAAGGGCATCGCATCAAGGGTAACATCCTTATCTCTTAGTTCTAAGGTAGATCTAGAGGATTTTGTAAGCACATACATGTAATTAGTTTTAACGCAAAGCGGTTTTTCATGCGCCTAAAAGCCCAACAAGGTATCGAGCCACGTATGGCATGTATGTGTTTCGTTTTGTATTTTTTATATTAGATATAAAAATTACAGATTTTTGTGTTTCTGTAAATTTCCTAATTTTATAGAATTTTTGGGTATTTTTCTCGTAGAGTCGAAGCAACGAGTGTTGGGACACTCGTAGGCTTCAACCGTCGAGAAAAACTCTCCGAATCGGCGAGTTCTCGCTTAGGTTTGGGACAGCGACTTAAGTCGCTGTAGGATCGTTAATAGGGACACTCAAGTTTATTTTGCGAGTAGGGCGCTGCCCCTATCCCCGAAAGGGCCATGTCCCGCGATCGCGAGAACCGCTTAGCGGGACCGTTTCGGAGAGATGACTCATAAATTCGAAATAAATTAGGAAAAATTATAGAAATTTTCTGTAAAAATACATAATTTTGAATTATGTATGATTCTGTGATTGTCATGGCCCAATAACCCAATTGGATTGGATTATGTGTGTTGTAATTCATAATACGGCCTGCATGCCGTTTTGTGGTTGTGCGGGTTGTAAAATGTTTGCGACCAAGGCCGCACCTCTTCTTTTAATATTCTAGTTGTAAATAGTTTTAGACTCGAATGTAACTCGAGTTTCGTATTTGTAATGTACAAAAATGGAGCGGTGGAAAGTCCACTTGAAGACGAGCTTACGAGAAGGGTGACGACGACACATGGCGGTCAAAGGAAGCGCTTGGAGAAGCCGCTAGCCTTAGGTTGACCATCCGATCTTCTCATTGGCTTGAGAAGATCGTAGTAGGGCCATGACTATATCACATTTAATGATATATATATATGTTGATATATATATATGTATATTTAATTGATTTTGCTTGTATGTATGTGATGCATGCTAGTAGAAACATGTTTGTATGTATATGATGCATGCTAGGTTAATTTTCTTGTATGTATATGATGCATGCTAGAATAATTAATGTATGTATATGATGCATGCTAATATAGGATAATAAAGGCCTAAATGCGTATAAGATACACATTACGATTAGATTAGATCATAATCGAATCAACTCGAAAATGCCTACCGAGCCTTGATACCCATCACTACCTCGATCATTTGTTGTTGTTGAATCTGCCAAAGCAGAGCAACGCATATTATCTTGGTAGGGTGCGGAGGGACAATCTTGGTCCCGCCTATCACGACTCGGGTTAGAGTAAGCTCAATTAGATTGAGCAAAACTAGTTAACTCAATTGGATCGAGTAGAACTATAGGCATATTCCAATCGTTGGAAAGATAGGTTAAGATCGCATTTACACTAAATCTTGGGCGATTTAGCCAAAGCTAACTCAAGGTCTTTTGTAAATGTGGTCTTAATCCTATAAACAAGAGTTGCATAGAGATGTAATCGGTAATGTGTTACCCACCGATCGTATTTAAGTCTTGGGCGATTTAGCCAAAGCTAACTCAAGGCTTAGTATGATGTGGATCTTGTCCCACAAGAATTATAGCTAGTTTGTGAATCAAGTAAATGTGGTTTGACCACATCCATAACTCGATTCTACAAAATTCCTATAATTCAAAGGGGAGCATCATTTGATTAAAGGCCTAATTAAATGATAAAAGGAATATGATATTAATTCTCTGCATTGTATGTTGTAGATTACTATGTCAAACAACACGAACACTCTCTCTCTCTGCGATTTGTCCTTGATAAGGACAAGCTCAATGGAGCAAATTTCTGGATCGATGCACAGAACTCCGAGAATTGTTCTCACCCAAGAAAGGAAGTCAGACGCCCGAGCAGCCCATTCCGGAGGCACCTCCGCCACGCCAAGGAATGACAAAGATGCTTACAAGAAGCATCAAGATGATGCATTAGATGTGTCATGTCTAATGCTCGCGACCATGAACTCGAGCTTGAAGCAACATGAGTTCATGAATGCTTATGATATGGTTGGACATCTTCACAACTATATCAAGGACAAGCTAGGCATGAGAGATATGAAGTCTCTAAAGCACTATTTGGGTCTAAAAATGCAAGAAGGACTCAGAGGTTCATATGTACTCAAGATGATCGGGTACGAGAAACCTACAAAGGCCGGATTCCCACTGCCAAGAGCCGCCACTGACCTAATCTTGCAATCTTTGCCAAGAGCCTTCAATCAATTTGTCATGAATTATAACATGAATGAAATTGATAAGCCATCGTAAATGCTCAAAGATGTTGAGAATCACGAGCTTAACCTTAAGAAGGGTAACTGACACCATTTTGATGGTGCAAGAAGAAAGGCAAGGGCAAGCCTAAAGGTAAGGGAAAGTCCCAAGCCAAGGGCAAAGGCAAAGAACTTAAACCCAAAGGAGGGGTAGCCAAGGAAGGGGCTTGCTTTTTCTCGCAAGGAAGGTGACATCGGAAGCGAATCGCAAGGCATACCGAAGATCTTAAGAAGAAAAGAAGTGAGACTTCACTGTGTATAAATGTTATAGAAGTCAATCTATCTATTTCTTCATCATGGGTATTAGATACCGGATGTGCATCTCACATTTGTACCAATGTGCAGGGGCTGAGAAATAGCAGGCATTGACAAAGGGCGAGGTGGACCTACGAGTAGGCAATGGAGCAAGGGTTGTCACGCTGTCGAGGAACTTATGATCTATCTCTCGCCTCCGGGCTTGTACTAGAATTAGATGAATGTTGTTATGTGTCGCTTTAACTAAGAACATCATTTCAGCTTTCTTGTTCGACAAGAAAAGATTTTCATTTATAATAAAGAACAAATGTTGTTCAGTTTATTTAAATGATATGTTCTATTGTAGTGCACCTCTAATGAACGGACTCTACTTTCTAGACTTAGAGAGCCCTATCTATAACATAAGTACCAAGAGGTTCAAGTCAAATGAGTTGAACCAAACCTATCTCTCGCATTGTCGCTAGGTCACATAAATGAGAGTCGCTATCTCACTCCATAAGGATGGGTCGTTAGACTCATTTGATTTTGAATCATATGAGACATGCGAGTCTTGCCTTTTAGGCAAGATGACCAAGACTCCCTTTAGTGGACATAAATAAAGAGCAACAGATTTGTTAGGACTTATACATAGTGATGTATGTGGTCCTTTCAATGTTGCGCTAGAGGTGGTTACAGTACTTCATTACATTTATCGATGACTTCAAGATATGGTTATGTGTATCTTATGACACATAAATCAATCCTTTGAAAAGTTCAAAGAATTCAAGAATGAAGTACAAAACCAGGCAAGAGTATTAAGATACTTCGATCGATCGAGGTGGTGAATACCTTAGCCATGAGTTTCGTGGACTATCTAGCCGAGTGTGGGATTCTATCCCAACTCACTCCTCCCGGAACACCACAGGGAATGGTGTATCCGAAAGGAGGAATCGTGACTTATTCGATATGGTACGATCTATGATGAGTCACACAGATCTTCCTATATCCTTTTGGGGATATGCCTCGACACAAGCCTTTACCCTTAACCGTACCATCCAAGGTCAGGTAAAGACACCATATACGATATGGACAGGAAAATCCCAAGATGTCTTTTATGAGGATTTGGGGTTGTGAGGCTTACGCTCGACGCCAAGTCTCGCATAAACCGGGACCCAAACTGATAGGTGCTATTTTGTTGGATATCCCAAGGAGACAAAGGGATATTACTTACATTCCCAATAAGACAAAGTGTTTGTGGCAAAGATGGGTTTTTCTAGAAAGGGATTTTGTTTCTAGAAAAACTAGTGGAGTACCTTCGATCTTGAAGAAATTCAAGATAAGGACCATAGCACTGAGGCCTTGATGGAGGTTGAACAGAACCACAAAGTGTTGTGGGTGATGAGGTTGTTGCACAAAGAGTTGTGGAACAACCACTGCTCAAGTAGACCTACCTCTTCGCAGTCCGATAGGGTACGCTCGTCACCGAGAGATACTCATTTCTCTTGTCCGACCATGATGACGTTATGCTCATTGAGAATGAGCCTACCTCCTATCGTGAAGCCGTGATGAGCCCAGATTCGAGAAATGGCTAGACGCCATGAGATCCGAGATGGAATCCATGTACACTAACCAAGTATGGACTTTGGTTGATCCACCAAGGGGTCAAACCCATTGGGTGTAAGTGGGTCTTTAGGAGAAAGACCGACATGGATGGACTTACGATACCTATAAGGGCCGATTGGTGGCTAAAGGTTTCAAGCAAATTCATGGTATTGACTATGATGAAACCTTTTCTCCAAAGGGCGATGTTTAAGTCCATTCGGATCTTGCTTGCTATTGCCAAAGATACCACGATTATGAGATCCGCAGATGGATGTCAAAACCGCGTTTCAATGGAAACTTACTCGAGGATGTGTACATGACACAACCTCGAGGGTTTTGTAGATCCACAAAGATACCGGGAAGGTATGCAAGTCGCAAAAGGTCCATTTATGGGCTAAAGCAAGCTTCTCGGAGCTGGAATCTTCGATTCGATGATGCGATCAAACAGTTTGGTTTCATCAAGAATGAAGATGAACCCTGTGTCTACAAGAGGGTTAATGGGAACACAGTTGTGTTCCTTGTACTGTATGTGGATGACATACTACTCATTGGGAATGACATCCCTTCGCTACAGCAGAAGACTTGGTCGGGACGTGCTTCAACGATGAAGGACTTAGGTGAAGCAGCCTGTATTCTAGGCATCAAGATCTATAGAGATAGATCTAAGAGATTGCTTGGCCTAAGTCAGAGTACATACATTGACACGGTATTACTTCGGTTTGCCATGCAGAATTCCAAGAAAGGACTTCTGCCGATGTCACATGGTGTGAGTCTTTCGAAGACTCAAAGTCCTTCTTCTAGAGAGGAGAGAGACCGCATGGATAAGATCCCTTACGCATCTGCTATAGGATCTATCATGTACGCCATGCTGTGTACTCGTCCTGATGTCTCGTATGCTTTGAGCATGACGAGTAGATACCAGTCAGATCCAGGTGAGCGTCACTGGATAGCAGTCAAGAATATTCTTAAGTACTTGAGAAGGACTAAAGAATATTTCTTGATATTTGGAGGCGATGAGGAGCTAGCTGTAAAGGGTTACAGCGATGCCAGCTTCCAAACTGACCAGGATGATTACAGATCGCAGTCAGGGTTCGTGTTTTGCTTGAATGGTGGCGCTGTGAGCTGGAAGAGTTCGAAGCAGGACACAGTTGCTGATTCTACAACAGAGGCCGAGTATATCGCTGCATCTGAGGCAGCAAAGGAGGCAGTTTGGATCCGCAAGTTCATTACTGAGCTTGGGGTGGTTCCTAGCATTGCAGATCCTATAGAGCTCTATTGTGACAACAATGGAGCGATTACAGCTAAGGAACCTCGCCACACCTGACCAAACACATACTACGGCGCTTCCATCTCATTCGAGAGATCATCGATAGAGGAGATGTGAAGATTTGCAGAGTACCCACAGAGGCTAACATCGCAGATCCCTTGACCAAGGCTTTGGCACATAAAAAGCATGATGGTCACACTAGGTCATTGGGTATTAGATACTACGGTGATTGGCACTAGTGCTAGTGGGAGATTGTTAGTGAAAGCCCTAGAGCCAATCATGGGATGATTGTTGTATGGACTTTATTGTATCATATTCCTATTTATAAAGGCATGGTTATTATATTTACTTGTATTGGTGCCAAATAACTAAATATAATAATGTCCTTGAGTAGTAGGTTCTTATCTATATCAATCGATTGGTTGAATCGATAATGAGATGATATAGAGAACACTACTCTTAATCATTCCTAGTCGAGTATTAACATTCAGGGACAATGTTAATGCATAGAGACTAGCATGTAGGTCAACAAGATGACTTGATCTCACAAGTCATGGATATGAGATATCAAGTTGACACAGGGGTATGCATTGGAGAATGTATACTGAATGACCCGCCATGAGAAAGTATCATGGATCGTTATATGAGTGTCATATACTTTCTCATGTGGCTATTAGTATGACTATTAGTCCTTAGACCTGAAGTCACCATGGTTCCCTACATAAGGAGTTGCAAACTTTGGCTTCGTCAAACGTCACCCGTAAATGGGTGGATTATAAAGGCGATTACTGGGTATGTAACGAATTATGCGGAGGGATGTGAGTGATGTAGATGGGATCTATCCCTCCCATATGACGGGGGTGACATCGATATTCTTGATAGAGTGAGACCACGAAGTGCATGGCCATGCCCAAATGAGTCAATATGAGATATTGAGCTCATTTGATTAGAGTGAGTCTACTTGGAGTTCAAGATTTAGATTGTACCGAGGATGACACGGTCTATGCCTCGATTGGTCAATCTAGATGTCAAGGATATAGGGACATTGTCACATATTGTGAGAGTCACAATTAGTAGTCACAAAGGTGATGTTGGAGCTCAACATTCTTGTAACTTGGGTAGCAATGATGTGTTGCTAGATACCGCTCATTGCTTATGTTCCTAAATCGGTTTAGGACATTGCCAACGCTACAAGAACCTATAGGGTCACACACACATAAGAGCAATTAGATGGAGATTAGGTTCATATGATGAACCATGAGGATTAGGTTCATGGGATGAACCAAATTGGATTAAGAGTAATCCAAATTAGACTAATTGAGTTAGACTCAAGTTGATTCAAGTGTTGAATGAGTCTAATTGAGATTTGATTCATCAAATCAATTTAAATTAATGAATAGAGATTCATTATATTAAATTGACTTGAGTCAAGTGGTTAGATTTGATCAACCATGGGAGATTAGAGGTCAAGTTTGACTTGACTTGAGAGGGAAGTTGAAAGGTCAAGTTTGACTTGACCAAATGCCATGTCATGATGATGACTAGGCATGGCCGGCCAATGATGATGCTCCACATCATCATTGACTTGGTCAATTAGTGCCACATCATGAGGGAGACCAAGGGTCATGGGAGTTACATGCATGCATGTAACTCCCCCTCCATGAAGTGGCCGGCCACTTTGGTGTTAGGGGTTTCATTAGGTGAATTCACTTGATGAGTTACTCTCATTACTTCATCTTCAACCTTGGAACCTTTCCTCTCAAGCTCTCCCTCTCCTTCCTCTCTTTGGCCGAACCAACCAAGGAGTGCTAGCACACTCAAGGTTGAGTTTTCTTCCACCTATTGCTTGTGTGGATACCATAGAGGAGTGTGCACTTGACACTCTCGAGTTCCGGCGGACTTTGGACGAGCGGGATTTGCGAAGGGCATCGCATCAAGGGTAACATCCTTATCTCTTAGTTCTAAGGTAGATCTAGAGGATTTTGTAAGCACATACATGTAATTAGTTTTAATACTTCTTCGCACGGATCCGTGGCCGGGACTTCCGGGGTTTCCGCAACGCAAAAAAGCGGTTTTTGTGGCCCGGAAAAGCCCAACAATAAAGGAAATAAAAATGAAAAGGCCTATAAATGCCTAATTGCTAGGGGTCAAGCCAAAAACAAGACAATAGCTAAAAAATGAATCCCTAAAGAATATTTAGTGAACCCCGTAGGAAAGAACTTGTATTGGGTTCCTAAATCCATCCTTAAGGGTTAGGAAAACCCTAGGATAGTCAACCATAAGAATTTTACTTATATCATATTATTTGGTTGACTTAGGATGATCGGGACTTAATTTTTGAAATAGTGTTGGGTGATGATAATGCACCCATAAATAATTTAAATCATACTTTAGGTGATATTTGACTTATTATCATGTTTTTATACCTAATTCATGATTAATACACTTGTTTCATTATCATAATGTGAAATCAATGCATATATGCCTTTATGATCATGTGGTATGAAAGTGTAATACTTAGCCTTGGGTAGAATTGCATGAATATGAAGGTTAAGTATATAAATACCTTTAGGAACATCTCACACTCACCATAAGGATAACTTTGATTGAAAACATAGTATGAGTGAGATGATAGGATGATACTAATGGTCCACTAATGCCTATGGTATTTAGATGGTCATTTAAAGTATCAAAAGAGCAATAATAGACCAATCATGGGGAAGGCTTATATTTAATTCATATACATATTGCCCAAAGATCATGGTTAGATATTTCATATATTTTCAAAACCATTTCTTACTTTAAAATCTGTGTTTTCATGTTTTAAAACAATCTAATGCAAAACTATGTGTTAAAATTGATACCAACATGATCAAATACTAGTTGTTTTTGAAACTTTTGAATTTTTGGAAAATAATTTAAAATATAATTAATTTTCATAAAAACTCATTTTTCACTGATAAATGACTTTAAAAGAAATGTGTTTTCAAAATTTTACAATTTTTTGAATTTTTTGGAATTTCTAGTGCATTTCTGAATTTCAGAAAAATCAAAAAATCAAAATATGTGTGACTATTCTGATCGCAACGATCTGATGTCTGTGCTGAGCATAGTAACATATTTTATCAGGTTTTTGATGGATTTTTGGTGATTTTTCCTCACTAGACTTGATGTCTTGGATTATAACATTTGGATAATGTTTTTGATAGTGTCAAAAGGGGAGAATTGATAGGTTTAAATTAATCATGCTAAAAGGGAAAATTAGCATGTCTTAAGAGGGAGTTGCATGTTTAAGGGGGAGTTGTTATACTCATATTTTTATCTACATGCTTTCATTGCTTATGTTTATTGTTATTTGTTTACCTAACTTAAACGGATTGCCACACATCAAAAAGGAAGAGATTGTTAGGGCAATCAACCCATGTGACATGGTTTTGATGTGTGTGGCAAAGGGTTTAAGTTAGGATGATTGGATTTGATATGTGCGTTGGAGTCTTGCAGGACTTAGTAATTCGCACATGAAGCTTTGGCAAGTTTCACCAACTCACAACCTCGTGCTTGAGTCGGAGAAGGAGCATTGCGAAGTTGTGCGCTTGATGCATCCGAGGGACCACCGGACGAGATGACTTGAAGCGAAGCCAAGGAAGCAGACTTCGAGGGCAAGAGACACGAAGGAGCATTGCTAAACCGTGCACTTGGTGATGCCGAGGGACGTGGCCGCGAATGAAGAGAGCTTCGACGAGGGACTTCAAGTGAGATGAGAGAATGAGTGAAATGTAAGTAGCTCATTAAGTGAACTTGGTCGAATGGCTAAGTGTCGGAGGCTCGACCACAAGGGTTGAGGTTTACCCAACCGTCGGACGCTCAAATGGATATAAAGTTTGAGGTTTGGCTGGCATCAGTCGACTGCCATGTCATGGCAGTCGACTGCTCCAAGTCGACTATGACTCGACTGGTATACGAGTCTGGTTTCTGTGCCGACTGCCGAGACCACCAGTCGACTAATGATGGCATCAGTCAACTGGTCACGAGGGTTTCGGGCACAGAATGGTGATCAGTCGAGTGCTCGCTTCTGGCACTCGACTGATAGCTCCTTCAGTCGACTGATGGGAAGATCAATCAACTGATGTGGGAGCCGTTGGATGAAATCTAACGTGGAAGAAGTCATTATTGGGCAACGGCTACAGGAGCAGTCGACTAATCGGGGAATCAGTCGACTGCTAGTGGCCAACGGGAAGAAATCAACCCTCTCTATAAAAAGAGAGGGTGTGGGCTTTTGGATGGCTAATGCTTATGCTCTAAGTGATCATCCAAGTGCCCCACAAGCTTCCAACTCTTTCTCTTATTTTTATTTCAAATCCATTGTAAGAAAGAGTGTTCTTGGGTTGTAAGAAGGTTTACCTCCACCTTGCATTGGCTAAAGGGAGAGACTGATATTGGATTGGTTTCGGAGTGATTCGCCGGAGACGAATCGGACCGTGGATTAGCGGTGAGGCCGTGAACCACGTTATATCTTTTGTTAGCATTGTTTTTACTTTGTGTTGTCTTAATTTCTTATTTAGTTTTGTTTCCGTTGTGCTAATATTCTTTGTAGACAAGCAATTCCATCATATGACGATTGAGGGCTATTCACCCCCCTTTAGCCGGCCACCTACGTTCCTACAGTGAATACTGATGTTGTGTATTTTGATGATAATATTGATGCATGCAGATCTTGGGATGATAGTGCTATTATTGAAGATATTATTGTTGATAAGGTTTCATGTGAAATTTCTGATGATGCTTTTGTTATTTCTGATGTAGATAATAATGTTAGTGTATTGACAGCTGATCCTGTTGAAAATTTTGATGTAGAAGAGGCAATAACAGTAGAGATAGTGTCCACCAAGTTTCTTCCTTCAATTGTTAAGTCACCTGAATTCAAGTTTGAGTTGATCTTTGTCAATTTGAAGGATGTGTGTTTAGAGGGAGTGAAGGACAGCTGGAGGTTTTCAGACTAGACACTCCCATTGCAGTTAGAGCCTATTTTGATCGCTTCAGTCTTTGCAATGCTTCAGGTACCTTCTAAGGTTTCATGGTTAGTATGTTTGCTCATCTTTTAGAAAATTTCATGGAGGTACCTACAGTTGATTTTATTAGATGTGATGTATCTTCTGATATGAGCCTTGTAAAGATTGATGTTAGTTCTACTTTGTCTTACCCTACATGTGTGTGGGAAATGCACCCTTTTGTGTCAAAGCTCCAGGTTGCTATAAGTATTTCATTTCTAATCAATCATGCAAGGATGCATTTGACTATTCAAAGAAGGCTCTTACTTTAACTGAAATCATCTAGCCCCCAAAGTGAATTCTTCAACTAAACAGTTTTCAACCACCTGGGAAAACCTTTGAGAAGCCAATGATGGAGGGAGAAATCTTGTATTATGTTGCAATTATTCCACCATTGGATTGGATTTTAAAATTGAATCGTCTTCGACCACCGAGGAGGACTTATTCTTATTTCATTCCACCTCCCACCTAGCTACTCTTACTAAACCGCCTCCAACCGCCAAGAATTCAAGGGAGTCCATTGCTTTCTTTTCTTTTTTTTTTATCTTTCTTTACCTTTTTGATTGGGTTTCTTACTTTCTTGTTGTGTTCTTTTGTTTCACAATTTATTTGGTTTTACTAGCTTTTCCATAGCTTTTGCTATAATTCCTTACACATCCTTTCGTAATGCTTGAAAATTGTAAAACATAATTAAGTTTGACTATCGAGTTTTGGATTCATTGGTATGATTGAGTACATTGCTTGCATTTAGTCATTTGTTATGGTGATGGATTCTACCTTAATAGATTAAGCTTGATATTCTTATTTACCTAATGAGTTTTATTTCTATGTTTATCCTTTATCCTCTTGTGTGTGATAATACTTGTGATACTTGATATTATAGAACTTGCTTTGATTCTTTTTGAAATTACAATAATATAAGCTTTCATGAATATGATGGAGGTAATTTCTCTTGTTATTTTCAAGTTCTCTCCCTTCCCTTTGTCATTGTTACTAGTTATACATTCCACCTGATACTTTTATACCATTGTAGTTTTCTTGATATATCTTTTCATTGTCATTATATTGTCATTTCACATCTTTATTCGTTTTTCTTTCCTTATCTCATGATGAGAGTGTTGGGGGATTATATAACCAGTACATTGTTTGAGACAGACAAGTTTAAGTGTTGGGGGAGAGTGTTATGTTTAAAAGAAGTAATGAAACATGTGTTACATTCTATTGATTTTTGTTGAGAGGAGATTTTCATAGGTTAAAATATAAGAATCCAAGTTTATCATTACAATCATGTATCTTTTGTTTGATTCAAAAAAAAACATGTGGTGAAAAAAAGAAGAAGAAATAACAAGCATGTTGTGAAAAAAAAGAGAAATAAAAATTCAAATGTTATATCTTTTCATGATATGTGATTGATGAATAAAAACAAATATTGCCATGATTTCTAAATTTCATCACATTAGAGATACTAAGTTTTTAAAGAGATTATTTCACTCATTTGGCTTTGTCACATGGAAATACTTTTGGGTTGAGAGCTTATTGAAGACATATATTTTTAGAGATGTATGAATGTTTAGTTTGTGTATTATTGTCACACCCCGAGAGTATATTTTTCCATCGATCGGATGGTATTCTCTTGTGACAATATAAGATATACTACCGATACATGACCCAAGTAGCTGCTAATACACACAAGCCATAAAACACAGTGGAATACACCAACAAATAATAAAGATACAAAGACTCAAATATGCACTCCAGAGTGACTTTGACACAATAAGAATCATAATAGAAACCAACATCCAAATCGAATTCATAATAAAGGTCAAATACATACAACACAACCATAAACCAAAAATGCGAAAATGACATGGAATAAAATCCCAAAACATACCATCCAAAATAATACAATATCAATATGGATTAAAATTCAAATACTCAAGGTGAGATGGGATCAGCTGGCGGAGCTTCAAACACCCAAGGAAACTTCTACCTGTTACTTGGGCGACAGAAAAATCCAGGGTATGTGGTGGTCAGTATAAAACTCAGCGGTAATATGAAAGATAGTGCATGAACAACATATAACATATGGAAATCAACAAGTATACAAATTCAGATCTACAGGTATGCATAGGTAGGTCAATAGGTATACATACGGAGATCAACAGATATACAGTCTTAAAGGTAACAACAAATAACTATCAGTATAAATCTAATCATTGCATAAACGAACCAAGTGATCAACTGTACATAACATAATGTACTGACATACCTAAAAGGTCTACAACGACACAACCTATACAACCTGAACAAGTATACAACAATATAACACGTACAACATGTATGAACAATACTACACTTGTAATCAACACATAGTATATGATCAACATATAAACAAATATATTACTAATCTGGTCCATCCTATGCCACAACATAACGCTAATCAAATGCGTACAACAGTCTAATCCAACTAGTACACTGTACTCCACACACAACAGTATAGAATATGCAAATAACATGTAAAAAGATGCACAAACATATGCAACAAGAATAGCTCAAACAATGCAACATCACAATAAGCATATATAGTCTATATCTATATATGCATGGTCATGCCTACACACCTCACTCGCTACCACAACCCCAGTGTAGCCTAGGTGGCACGACATGACAATTGTCCCAACTCAACAAAAACTACTACTCTCGAGTGGCCAAGTGGGTAGTATGAATAAGTAGCGATAAGCTACAGAGCTATAAGCTACACAATGAGGGTCCCTGCTGTTGGCCACTCCAACTGTCACTACCCATGAGTGGTTGAGTGTCACACACCCAGGACAAACTACACGTAACTCCAACTACCACCATCAATAGTGGCCGAGGGCGGCACAACAGATGCACTTCCCTCACACCAGCTACTACTACAATGAGTAACCATAGAGGCAGGATGACTGACAACCCTCTCAACCACAAAGGAGACCAAGTCGCCAGCATGCATATAAATGGAATGAATGCACAACCACACATACATACCTCCACAACACACTCTCTATCCCACAGAGAGTCATACACAACTGACAGTCAATCAAGCTAGGACCTCCAGTCCGTAGCGACACACTATCGATAACTCACACAACTATACACAAATACATGATCCGTAATAGATATACAATGTAAGGAATATGACACGACAGTCAACTCTACACCTAGGATAACACCCACCCCTGGATGTTTTATCATGATTGCACGAATCAAGTCTACAACCATACTCAACTATGTCCACAAAGTTAAACAATAATAGGTCCACATACCACCACGTCTGTAATTCATAACAATGATGAACAAAATGTAATAACAACAACAGAGCATCTCAAAGTGCAAAGACTAAGTATCAAGCAATAGAAAAACTGGAATGGAGTCAAGATATAGGTGTCATCAATGTAAAATCACGTGCACCAATATTTAACAACTACCTGACTAGGGTAGGAAATTACTCACCTGATGTGAAGTCTGTTGATTACAGTCTTCACATCCGAGAACTATGCCTCAAATCAAAGTCCTGATATATAACCCGTGCTTGCAAGAATGATCGGATCAAATCCTGCAATAGTGTAATCACATACACTTCCTAATCTAAGTTTCCTAAAATTTCACGACAATTTATCCAATAAATATAATCCATAATAACACCTTTACACAATCTATTACACAATCTATTTCATAACATGCAAAATCAAAGCTTACCTCCCATAGTTCCAATCAACCAAAGCTTATCTGAAACACACATCCATTCCCTGATCCAAAATAAAAATCACAGATATGAACTTACCAAACCTATCTACACTTGCACAGCTACTTAATTCACAGTTATGTATCCAATCCAAATCAAATGGTCGAATTGGAGACAACAGATCTCAATACTAGGTTGCACTGGAAGCTAACCCCATATCCACCTTAGGAAGTTCAAATCCACAATGATCAGATTCATTGGACAAAACCATTACTCCGATTGCCCTTTTCCACCTAGCAATCACAGACACATCTAACATGAAACTCCCAATCAACTTCTCCAATCTATACATGAATCAAACAATTACCCATCCGTGGAAGAATGTCCACCAGCTCAGCAATCACCATGGAAATCAATAATCATAGCATGTTCGTCCGAGGCACACATAATCAAAACAGCAAGCAGTGGCGCGAATGGAGATCTGGATGACTGGCGATGCAGATAGCCGACGATGATGACCTGAGCAGAGGGAACGACGACATTAATGATGGCAACATGGAGGTTGAGCTCGCGTTGTGGCTGGACTCATGACCATTGGCTACGACATCGAGCTCGCGTCGATTGGCGGTGACACATGAGCAGAGAAATCGACAGTGACAAAGACGACACACTAGCGAGAGAGTGGCACCAATGATGTTGGGATCGCAAGTCGACTGAGACTGGGAAGGCAACGGCGATGGACTCAAGGCGTCGGCGATGAAGAGGGGAAGCGATGTCGCATCCGCAGTTGCGACGGAACACAAGCGAGAGGCGACGCTGTCGGTGCAGCGGCCGGAGCAATCGAAAAGGCTAGGGATCGAGAGAAGAAGAGGTCGCGATCGGGAATTGGGAGAAGAGGGGAAATCGCGGTTGCGGCTAGGAAGAGGAAATCAAGAGAAAAAAAGAGAGGAAAACCTAAGTTTACGTATTTAAATTAAACCCATTAATTCCCCAACTATAAATAATTTAAATAGGTTTTAATAAAGCCTATTAAACGTTCCCCATAAATTCATAGAAATTCCATTTAAATTCAGAAAAATTTCTAAAATTCTAGAAAAATTCTATGAGGTCCTGATTAACAAGTATTATTTTATTTTTCGATATCTTACATTCTCCCCCACTAATAAAAATTTGGTCCCCAAATTTCCTACCCGAGTACGATGACTAAGCGATACCACACCACTCAACTCAAGTACTTAAAGAAAATCACACACCTCAAGTAACTAAGTGGGGTACTGATAGCCTCTACAATCTATCCCACATGCTTCCAACAACCCTTCTAAAGTATGAACAATACCTTCATATTGACCATCTATCAAAAGGTAAATAATCGTACCAGAGTGGAGCTCTATATTTGTGACATGTTGGAGACTTTGCCAGAATCGTAAGGTGAATCATGAATCATTATCGAAAATGATACTCAAGGGTACCCCATGAAACTGGAAATCTCCTAGCAGTATAAATCTATTAAGCGACCCGACACATTCATCTTACGGATCGGAAGAAATAAGCAGACTTGACTAATCAATCATCGATTAACCAAATCGCATCAAGACCTTTCCGCATCTTATAAAATCTCCCAACACAGTGCATCGTACTAGGCTACTACTTCCATCTCGGTACATAACCTTATTGATCACTAGTTTTCCACTTTCATTGGTTGACACACCAAGCTACGAAATCAACCATGTCCTACATGTCGTTCCACCAACAAGAACGTTCCAACACTCACTATTTTCTAAATACAATCCGAATAAATCACTAATCTCGAATGACGAGTCTCCTGAACAACTCTTCCTAAATCTAATGCAACTCCAGAAACCACTATCCTCCTCAGAGATGAAAAATTACTTTCTCACAAGAGAAATCAATCTACTATCTAAAATTCACTCTACCACACAGAAACTACAAGTGACTGGTAACCTATAGTGACCAATCTCCCTTGTTTCATCTGTCCATATTCTAGCAACTCTATAGTAGCTACCCAGTAGCTAGCCCACACTCCATGAGAACTCTTGCTCCATGCATCTACAAACAAGATCATAGTTGTTAAATCCACGTCATGTATATGACAACTTATCTCATAGTTCCTCAACTGACGTAAGCATAAGATACGTCTCATTCAACTGTATTAGAATCGCTTCGATCCCCAAAATGATGCATTGTGTACAACACCCTTCCATCCCCATCAGAAGGATTAACTAACACTGATGCAATAGTCAGCCATCGTCTAGGCCCTGAAAACTAGTTTCACAGGCTTCTGACCAAGTGATTTCCATCATCTTCTTGGTCAGACAAGTCAGCGGTATAGTAACGCTAATAACATCCTATCCACATCTACAGTAACAACCAAATCAATCCAACAAAACCACCAACTTCCCTTAAGATTATGAATACATCCAAAAATATCGTCTAAAAAGACTCCCACATATCGATCCAACCAAGTCCATGAATGACTAAATCGTTAATAAGTCTAACAACATTATCAACAGCTCATAAAAATTTATACCAAGTATGAAATGTTGTCTTCTACACACCTGCATCCTTTTACTCTACGATGATGATATCTCAATCATCACACCGACAATGATAATTGTATGACACCAAGTCACCACAATATCAACACTACAATCATAAATCAACCCTAGAGTATACAAAGGTGTCCTTTAGCTGATCTAAATAGATCATCAATCCACAACGAAGAATATTCATTCCCAACAGCTACTGCACTCCATCATCGATAATTGATGCATAATCTCAAAGGTCCGTCTCTCTTTTAACGAAGAACTTTGGATCTTCTCAAGAAGAAACACTGGGACAGATAAATCTCTCATCCAACACCTCCTATAATTGCAACTTACGTTCTTCCAATTTTCATAGTGTTTAGCAACACTGATACCAACAAAATTATCACCTGGTATGAGGTCTTCAATATCGAAACTATTTCTGAAATCACTCCGATCGTACACTCCACTTGCCTATGCAGTGGCAAGCCTGGGAGTTCATTCGAAACTACATTCGAATACTCTCAGATTATACGCACATCCGAGCGACATAATGTACCATCATTCCAACAATTTAACTATCCATAAGGATATGTCTATCAAAGTTTGAGGGCATCCCTTGACTTTGGTTGTTGGTCAGCATCTCACCTAACGGTAATGATACAACTAACCCACAAGTCGATGTATAGGAACCCTTCCAATCCTATCTAAGAATGTTCTAAACATAGATCCCTGTAACCTACCAGTATCTCTCAATATATCAACAAATAGGGTAAACTAAAGTAATACCCTGAATGATCACTCCTTCGGCCCTCTACATCTTCTCTCGAGTAAAGATGTAAACTCATCCAACTTTTTCTCTCGGCGACTGCTCATGTAGGTGCAAAAGACTACCATGAAGGAACTGAAATCAACTCTGAGATACAAACCAAAACAACTACAACGGAGATGGTAAATATTGTTGCACTAGCAAAGAGTACACCACCGACTGTAAAATACTGAATAACTGTCAATATCGTAGCACGCTCCAACTCGACAAATGATATAGATGCGTCTGGAGAGGTAATAGTTATTGTTGTCTGCATGAGTCTCCTAAGATATCTTCTGTTGATGTTGCTGAGTAAATCGCTTCTCCCAGATGGAAGTATGAAGAAACTCCAACTATGCCTGAAGAAGTAAATCGCTGTTGGTGTGATAACCCAATCTTCTATGATGATCTCTGCTGTCGAGATTGTGAATCATCCTCCCAAAACAACATCAATAGTCTTCAACTGAATCTTCAAAGTACACCTTCTCCTCATATGTACTGGTTGCTTACAATAGCAACAGATGGACTAATTTTGTTGGTGCAGGGGCACTAGATAATCGGGTTTTGATGATGGAAAAGATTCAAAGTTAAACTATTTTTTTTATCTCATGTGATAGGCTAAGTATGAAGGAAGTGTTTAAGCTAAGCCAAAGGTCGAGCGACACTCAGAGAATCTCAAGTCAAAAAACCGTGGTGGTCGGGTGACACCAGGAGAATCTCGGGGAGTTGAGGAACCTCGGTGGTGACCAAAAGCTAAGTGATAGGTCAAGAGGACCAAAGGTAAGCTCCGTGTGTGGAGCGGTGGTAAGGACGCGTCCTCGGTTAGAGGATAATCCTAGGTGTCGATCCGACTAAGGCTTCCGATGGAATGCCGAAGTCGAAATCGGACAGTCAAAGGATTGTCACACTGCATGGCATTATGCATCTATTGTGCTAATCTTGTGTTGCAGGAATTCTCAAGTGCAGCAGTCGACTGGAGATGTCGACAGTCGACTGAAGGCAGTCGACTGCTAAGAGGATCAGTCGACTAATGTCGACGAATCAGCCCAGTGCACAAGGTCAAAGAGATAGAAATTGATATCGCCACCTCAGGATAAGATAAGGCGCCACCTCAAGATAAGATCCACGAGTTTTGGATTTGGATTGGGACAAATTCCAAGGCGCAAATCTATAAAAAGAGGGGAGGACTCAAACCCAAAAAAAAAAGAATCTCCCAAGTGCTTGTGCTCTCTACAATGCTACTCCGACCGTGCGTCATCTTCTAATTAATTGTCGATATTATTATTATCTTTCTGTACTTAATTGTTGGATCGATTTGAAACGCTAGAGGGGGGTGAATAGCATTAAAACTTTTTCTTTCGAATTCGTTCGTTAAAACACGAATAGATAATTAATGGCAGTGGAAAGATAAGCAATAAATAAAGGAGACAACTATTTTTACTTGGTTCGTAGCCTTCGGCTACTACTCCAAGGCCCTAGTGGTCCTTGACCACGTACGGAGGGCAAAAACACTAAAGAACTCCTCCTCGTTAGAGGTAGGAGTTGATCGATACAAATAAGAACAAAGTTTGAGGTAGAGGGACACTCCCCCTCTCCTCGTTACGATAAAAGCTCCGAAAGATTAAAGTAATGAACTTAAAATAAAAGCTAAAACCGACGTTACAATAAGAAAGAAATTAAGACCTAGCGTCGGAGAGAAAGCACTTCGTTGTCGGAAAAGTTATAGCTTGGCTGAGGCTTTTGGAAGCTTTAGAATTGATGAAGAAACCCTAGGATTGGCCCTCCTTTTATAGCCTTTGAGCCCCTTTTCGAGAGGAACCCTAGCCAATCACAATTGAGCACCAATCTCCTTGAAATGGGGTGATAAGCCTTGACTCCTCGAAGCTGATCATTGACCATCACGATCGGTGATGGCGGATCATCGATCAGTCGACCTCGGCAATGATCGGTGATTGGTCGAGTCCTCCAAGCTAGCAGTCGACTGATGCTTGCTGCAAGTCAAAGTTAGCTCAAAGAAAACATTATTTCGACGGCCTTCGACCGTCCGATCTCGACCTAGACCATCGATGGGATGTCTTTGGTCGGATCTACGCTTAAGACCATCCCCGTAAGGAGGATACGACCTCACTTACGCTCGCACACACGAGCTTACCTCGATACTTACCATGTCGCTTTTGCTTCCGGCCTTCCACTCGATTCCTTCGGCTCCCTCCGAAGTCACTCGAGTTTCGCCCGACCACCGCAGCTTCCTCCGGGTGTCGTTAGCCTTCAGCTCTAGCTATAGCAATCTTCTGCATACTTGATTCAGCTCGTGAGATAACGACATGAGCTTAACTTTGTATCGTTTTCTATAATCAAAACTCATGTTCGACTTAGGTGCCTACTGCACCAACAATCTCCCCCTTTTTGATTTATGGCAAACCCACATACAAAGTTAAGTAAATTGCAAGCATGAAGAATAATGTGCATTAGAAACAAACAAAAAATAAAAAAGATTAAGTTAGAGTAGTAAGGATTTTCTTCAAGTACTCCCCCTTGAGGAAACCTCCCCCTTGACCGAGGGTGAGTCTTGAAGAAAGACCTTAATCCTCCCTTTGAGGGTTGCTTTAAGTAATTACTTAAAGTTGGCCTTAGTAAAACGTTTAAGTTAAGAGTTCTTCTTAACTTGGCCCTCTCTCCCCCTTAAGTAAAACATTAAGGGCATAATGTTTAAAATAAGTAAAACGTTGATGGCACAAATAAGTTTAAGTTAAGAATTCTCTTAACTTGGCCTTTAATAAGTTTTCAAAACTTAAAGTTAACTTTTGATTTAAATATAAAGTAAGAGTTAAACCAATTAATTTGACCCCTTAACTTTGGCCTTTTTCTCCCCCTTTTGCCATATATCGAAAAGAGTGAGGGTGTGTGTGGAAAATAAAAATAAGTGTTAAATTTAAAGTCCAAGCATGTTCCACATTATTTTGAAAATAATATACTGAAAATAAGTTCATCTATAAAATGTTCGACTCATATTTGGCTTGATTGATATAAAAGATCAACCAGTCCTGGTCAGAGTCAGTTAGTATGTATGATTATACTCCGTGGTTCATAGCGATGCACTAGCTCTACATCTGGAACCAGGAGTAACGTCCTAACATCTCACGCCCATCTACGTGGCTAAGTACACAAACACATTAGTCCTATGTGTTGTGAGATGTACTGGCTCCTTAAATCTATAGGTGCATGATATCTAAGGTATGTCCTATGCTAGTTCCATGAAATTAAAGAAATAGTAGTAAGAACATATAATTTGCAAGTTCCTATTCTATTACGCACATGCCCAATTTTCGTCTTAATATTGTACTAAATTCGCCGCAGGGGTTTAGTAAATAGGTCCGCTAAGTTAGACTGATTCGACGATTCGAGTTGTATGGCTCCGTTGGCCACATGTTCTCGAATGAAATGGTGTTTGACTTCTATATGTTTGGTCCTAGAGTGACATATCGGATTCTTAGTAAGATTAATTGAACTAATGTTATCTACGTGAAGTTTAGTATTCGTAAAGTCTAACTTAAAGTCGCGGAGAGTGTGCTTCATCCAAAGAAGTTGAGTGACACACTCACCCATCGCGATGTATTCGGCTTCGGTGGTAGATAAGGCAACACAAAGGTTGCTTCCATCGCACTAACTCACTAGACTGAGAAGTTGACAACAACCACTGCTCTTTCTATCGAGCTTACTTCCAGCATAGTCCGAATCGGAGTAGCCGCTTAGTTCGAACTCGAGATCTAGGATACCAAATACGACATTAAGTGTACCCTTTAGATATCCAAGGATACGCTTGACTAGAGTTAGGTGAGACTCCTTGGCATGTTTGAACCATGCACATACTCACCGCAAATAAGATATCGTGCCTGGCCATAGCTAAGTAAAGGAGACTCTATTATGCTCCTATAGTATTTTAAATCAATTGGGTTTCCAATTACATCTTCTTCTATATTAACATTAGTTGCCATTGGGGTATTAATAATTTTAGCGTCTTGCATTCCAAAGCGCTTAACTAATTCCTAGTATATTTGGCGCTGATGTAGATATATTCCATCTTTAGTTTGTTTAATTTGTAATCCTAAGAAGAAACTTAATTCGCCTACTAAATTCATTTCAAATTCACTTTCCATAAGTGAAATAAACTCATTTAGTAGGATTGAGTTGGTGGTTCCGAAAATAATATCATCTACGTAGATTTGGGCTATGAATATGTCTTTACCTAAGGTTTTTACGAAAAGGGTTGGGTCAACTACACCTTGGTTAAAGCCTTTGGACTTAAGATAAATCGAAAGTCTCTCGTACCAAGCTCGTGGAGCTTGTTTAAGTCCATAAAGCGCTTTCTTTAGTCTAAGGACATGATCGGGTTTGTCTAAACTTTCGAAACCGGGGGGTTAACTAACATAAACTTCTTCTTTAATGTATCCATTTAAGAATGCAGATTTCACATCCATTTGAAACAACTTAAATCCTCGATGTGCTGCATATGCTAATAGCATTCAAATGGACTCTAATCTCGCTACTGGGGCATAGGTCTCGTCGTAATCTAAACCTTCGACTTGACTAAACCCTTTAGCAACTAGTCTATCTTTATTTCTAACTACTTCACCTTTATCATCAATTTTATTTCTAAACACCCACCTTGTTCCAATGATTGTTTTATCTTTAGGTGGCGGTACTAATTCCCATACTTCGTTTCTAATGAATTGAGCCAACTCTTCTTGCATTGCAATAATCCAATCGGGATCAAGAAGAGCTTGGTCAATAGTTTTGGGTTCAATTTTAGAAATCAAAGATATTTGACTAAGGTTTCTATATGAGGCTCTAGTTCAAACTCCTAGACTTGGATCACCTATCACTTGATCGATAGGATGATTCATTTGAGTCCTAGTTGGATTTGGATTTGAGTCTACAACTTGATCCATAGGATGGCTTGTTTGAGTTCTAGTTTGGTTGGAGTCATCTATCACTTGATCAATAGAGTGACTTGGTTGACTTAGGTTAGGATTAACACTAGACCTGATCTCCGGATCAGAGTTAGGTCTAGTATGAATCGGCTCGCTAATTGGGGTTGCCGGGGGTTTTGTAGGTTCGTGTCCTTCATCGAATATTACATTGATGGTCTCCTCGACTCTAAGGGTGTCGTGGTTATATACTCTATAAGCTCTACTTGTAGTAGAGTATCCTAGAAAGATTTCGGTCGTAGTTTTGGATGTAAATTTCCCTAGGTAATCTTTAGTATTTAGGATATGTACCTTACACCCAAATACCCTAAAGTACTTGATGTTAGGTATTTTATCATGATAAATCTCGTATGAGGTCTTAAGGTGCCTCTTTACCATAAGGATCCTATTCTGGACATAGCATGTCGTACTCACGGCTTCATCCCAAAACCTATCGGGTAGGTTATACTCATTAAGCATTGTCCTAGCGGCTTTCTTGTAGGGTTCTATTTTTGTGTTCTACTAGGCCATTTTGTTGTGGAGTTCTAGGGCAAGAGAACTCATGGTGGTATCCATTTAGGTTACAGAATTCTGTAAACTTATGGTTTTCGAACTCACCACCATGATCAGTCCTAAGTCTTTTGATTTTAATGCTTTGTTGATTTTCTATTAACTTAAATAGGTTGATTAATTGATCTAGGGTATCACTTTTGTGTTTGATGAACCTAACCCAAGTAAATCTAGAGTAGTCATCAATAATAACTAAACAGAATTTACTTCCATTAAGTGACTTAGCTCTGTGTGAATCAAATAGATCCATATGTAGGAGCTCAAGCACACTTTTGGTTCGTTCTTGACTAGTTAGTTGATGTTGTGTCCTAAATTGTTTACCTTGTTGACAAGCATTACATATTTTATTATCCAAGTTGTTGAGGTTAGGCAAACCTCTGACTAAATCACTCTGACTCATCTTGTGGATGAGTCTTGGGTGTGAGTGACCGAGTCGTCGGTGCCACAACCATGATTCCTCTTGCCGTGTCATAAGACACTTAGTTGAGGAGTTAATTAAGTTGATAGTGTAAATATTGTTATTTCTAGTCCCTTTAAGAATTGTTTTAGAGGTTTCGTTTGTATTAATTACGCATTCATTTTCTAGAAATATGACCTTATAGTTATTATCACACAATTGGCTTACATTGAGAAGATTATATTGAAAATTTTCTACTAATAAAACGTTTTGAATGACAAAATTTGAGTTAAGCTCAATATCACCTGATCCGATGATTTTGAGCTTGTCGTTATTTCCGAAGGCTACCGATCCTTATCGTTTGAATCGAAGCTTCGAAAACTTGAGTTGATCCCCGGTCATGTGTCGGGAGCAACCACTGTCCAACATCCATTGATCCTACATGCAAGGTAGTTGGATCGGATATTGGATTTATTAAAAATTGGTTGAAAATTATTAACCTAAATCATCTCACCCATGTCTACATGATCAAACATGTTAATCCTATATGTTCTTGTGAGATGACTTCCAATTTTGGTTGAATTAAATTTAATGACTTAAACACTTGTCAACCTTGCGTTAGATTCGGATTTGACCTTAGGCTCATCAAGTCACCTTTTCAAGATCATGGCTTCCAGGTCGTGGCAAGGCACAGAGGCCTTCTTTGATCAGAAAAATGACCACTTCCTTAGACAAAGCCATTTTCAAGAAAATAGAGACTTGACTCACCTAAGACCACTTCCTGGTCTAACTAGTCTAGGATACGGCGAGGTAGCTTTAGCTAGTTCCGCTCGGTCAAGTGCATCGAACTAGATACGCCTTATCTAGCCCGAATACACAAGACTCCGTTTTCCTAGCGTACTATCATCTCGCCGCGTCCTGGTACTATGTTATCAAGTATTGACGAGTTATAATCCTATCTAACCATTCTAAAAAGAAAAATCAAACTAAATAGAAACCTAAGCATGCAATTTCTAAGTTAAAACACAAACAAATTTCGTACTAGCTCCCCCTGGACCGTTGAATCGATTCGGTCTCTCCACATAGTGGATTTGGTCCTTGGGAACCCAGTACTGGTTTGATCCTAAGTTTGAAATCAAGGTGGTCTTAGGGACCCATGCTTGGACACGTTTTTTATGTCGACTTACAATCGACATATACGACTTATTGGTCATGTTTGAGCTAAACCCTAGCCCGGCCTTGTTGTACACGGCCCTTTGCGATCCAAGTAGGAGGTCAAGTCCTTTGGATCCCAAAGTAAACCTTTCCAATTTATTCCTAAAATCTTCGACTTGACTTTTCAAGAGTGAGTTCTCAACTTCGAGTTTTTTGACCCGAGTTGAGTCCTTCTCTTGAACTCGACTAGTCGAAGAGGTTAGGGAGACCTCGTGTTTGAGGAGTTTAACTTCCTCAACCAGGGTCTCGACCTTGGACTCAGACTTAGCTAAATTTTTATTTAAAAACTTAATTGCACTATAAAGAGTAGTAATAAGAGACCGACTTACCTTGAGTGTATCTTTTGAACCGGATGCGTATTCGTGGTTCGTCTTGAATAGTGCTTCGCAGTCCGACTCGTCTTCGGTTTCCGATTCAAGTTCTGGTTCCGACTCCGTCTCCGATTCCACCAGTTTAGCCATGAGAACTCGATCGTTATCTTCTTCCTGGGAAGCTTCTTCCCAAGTAGCGTTAAGTGCCTTTTTGTGTTTTGGTGCCTTGCTCTTGAGTTTTGGGCATTCGGACTTAATGTGTCCAAACCTGTTGCATTCATAACATCTTATGTTTGAAATTTTAGGCTTACCTTCGTTGGGTCGAGTGACAGCTCATTTTCGGCTCTTGACTATCCTCCAAACTAGGTTGACTAGTTCGGCCTCCATTTCCGAGTCAACCTCTGAATCGAACTCATCCTCTTCTTCCTTCGGGGGTGGCTTGCTGGCGGTTTTCTTCTTTGAACCTGGAAATAGTGCTATACCTTTCTCGGGTTCTGAGTTAGACTGCTCATGAAGTTCGAAATCAGAAAAAAGTTCATCTAATCTAAGTTTAGAGAGATCCTTGGAGACCTTGTAGGCATCGACCATAGATGCCCACAAGGTAGTCCTCGGAAAGGAGTTTAGGACATACCTTATAAGGTCGCGGTTTTAGACCTTTTGCCCGATTGTGTGTAGATTGTTGACGATGTCCTGGACATGGACGTGGAGTTGCATCGCCGACTCGTGTTCCTGCATTTTTAGGTTATATAGTTTATTAAATAGAAGATCACGCTTACATACCTTGGCTTCATCGGTCCCTTCGTCTAGCTCCACTAGTTTTGTTCAAAGGTCCTTTGCGCTTATGAAGGGGCCGACGCGATTTAGCTCTTCCTTAGATAAGCCGCATTGAAGGATTTGAGTTGCCTTAGCGTCGGCTTCGACTTGTCATTTTGTCGCAATGGTCCATTGGTCATAATCCAAGGATTCACCCACTTCGTTAGTCGGAAGTGTGAATCCCGTTTGGATTATAATCCACATCTCGATTTGGGTTTTGAGAAAGCATTCCATCCGACCCTTCCAATAACGGAAGTCATCTCCGTTGTAAAACGGAGGTCGGACGTTGCTAAAACCCTCGAGATGGGCCATTAGAACAAAAGACACAAGGAGACGAAGACGAAAAACCTAGCAACGACAAAAACACACAAGAAATTACCAAGACTCGCGTCTTGGATTAGTAGTGCGGGAGAAAAATTAACAAAAAGAAATAAATCTGAAATAAACAGAATTAAAAAGAAAAAAAAATCTGTAAAATGGCTAGATTGGTGGTTTCACCAAATCTTAGCAACCCCCGGCTCTGATACCAATTGTTGGATCGATTTGAAACGCTAGAGGGGGGGAGGGTGAATAGCGTTAAAACTTTTTCTTTCAAATTCGTTCGTTAAAACACGAATAGATAATTAATGGCAGCGGAAAGATAAGCAATAAATAAAGGAGACAACTATTTTTACTTGGTTCATAGCCTTCGGCTACTACTCCAAGGCCCTAGTGGTCCTTGACCACATACGGAGGGCAAAAACACTAAAGAACTCCTCCTCGTTAGAGGTAGGAGTTGATCGATACAAATAAGAACAAAGCTTGAGGTAGAGTGACACTCCCCCTCTCCTCGTTACGATAAAAGCTCCGAAAGATTAAAGTAATGAACTTAAAATAAAAGCTAAAACCGACATTACAATAAGAAAGAAATTAAGACCTAGACGTCGGAGAGAAATCACTTCGTTGTCGGAAAAGTTGTAGCTTGGCGGAGGCTTTTGGAAGCTTTAGAATTGATGAAGAAACCCTAGGATTGGCCCTCCTTTTATAGACTTTGAGCCCCTTTTCGAGAGGAACCCTAGCCAATCACAATTAAGCACCAATCTCCTTGAAATGGGGTGATAAGCCTTGACTCCTCGAAGCTGATCATTGACCATCAGTCGACTGATGGCCATCATCAGTCGATTGATGGCGATCGACGAGCCGACCTACTGATCGATTGACGGCGATCGAGTCCTCAAGCTAGCAAATGATCGATGCTTGCTGCAAGTCAAAGTTAGCTCAAAGAAAATATTATTTCGACGGCCTTCGACCGTCCGATCTCAACCTAGACCATCGATGGGATGTCTTTGGTCGGATCTACGCTTAAGACCATCCCCGTAAGGAGGATACGACCTCACTTACGCTCGCACACACGAGCTTACCTCGATACTTACCATGTCGCTTTTTCTTTCGGCCTTCCACTCGATTCCTTCGGCTCCCTCTGAAGTCACTCGAGTGTCGCCCGACCATCGTGGCTTCCTCCGGATGTCGCTAGCCTTCAGCTCTAGCTATAGCAATCTTCTGCACACTCTATTCAGCTGTGAGATAACGACATGAGCTTAACTTTGTATCGTTTGCTATAATCAAAACTTAGGTTCGACTTAGGTGCCTACTGCACCAACATTAATTTGTATAAGGATCGATAATGTTGTTACCGACCTTATAATCATTGTAATCGTCTTGTCTCTTACCTCCAACGAGAAAGAGAATTTTAGTGATTGCCCTTCGGAAGCGATCAAGGATCGCAGGGCCTTGGATTAATAGTCGGTGGGATGTGAACCAAGTAAAAAAGTTTTGTGTCTTTCTTTTGTTTGTCTTTTAGTTTTCCGCTGTGTACTTGGTTTTAATCGTCAAAAAAGAAAAGTTTTCACGAGCGTTATTCACCCCCCCTCTAGCGCTCATATCGATCCAATAATTGGTATCAGAGAGGGGGCGCTCAGATTCGGTACAACCACCGGTCGAGCATTTTATTTTCTTTATTTTTATTTTTATTTTTAAATATCTCCCGCACTACTAATCCAAGACCAAGTCTTGGGACTTTTTGGTTTGTGTTTTTTTTTGCGAGTTTTAGAAAATCGTTGACCAAGCCAACCATGGAAGAGTCTCCCACAAGGCATAAAAGGTAACAATGTCAATTTAAATTTTAAATTTCATATTATTTGCTTCAAGTGCAGGGAGAGTGAACACTATAAAAATAAGTCCTACTCGTAAGACTCGAACGACGCAACCCACGACAAAGGAGACACCATTGCCAGGAGTCCGAAAGAACAAGGAGCACATCAAGTGCTTCGGGTGCAGAAGATTCTGTCACTACAAGAATCGGTGTCCGAAAAAAAAGGTTAGTAAAGTTAATAATTTTGAAAAGTTGAGTTTTAGAATAGTTGATAATTTAGATAAATTGTGTAATTGTTGTCAATTAATTAATACAATTAATAATTCAACTAATAAAAAATTAATTAATTCATATTTAATTAGTTTAAATAATAATAATAACAATATTATGGAAGAAAATGATCAAATTAATCTAACATTTGATAAAATTAACCAAGAGATTAATCAAATATTTAGTTTAATCAACATAGATCTAGATCAGGTCAAGGATAAAACCAACCTAGGACTTAATCAGAATAATCAAACCCTTGATCAGAATAATCTGCAAAGTTGGGAATCTGCCCAACTAGCAGCCCCCTGTCACCCGTCCCAGGGCTACGGCGAGAGGTAGGTAAATCGCAAGGGGGATGAGGTCCCTTGACATGGTGGCAAGGCAGAGGGGGGGTCATCTGAAGTCAGGGGGGATTTTAGACCCCTCATCCGGAATCAACCCCTGCCCATTCTGCAAGCAACCCTCTACCTTACCATCGCGCCATCCCCGTGGGGACTTGATCAGAATAATCAAACCATAGGATAGAATCATCAAATCCTAGATCTGATTAATCTAGATAATTCCGAATTAAAAAATTCTGTTTTAAAAAATTCAACCATAAAAAAATCAAAATTAACTTTAAAAAAATTCAAAGATAATCTAAATAATTCTAATAATAATTCTACCTTTAAAAACTCTAACAATATTATTTTAAATAATTCTAATAATAATTCTACCTTTAAAAACTCTAACAATCTTATCTTAAATAGTTCTAATAATAATTCTACCTTTAAAAACTCTAACAATCTTAGCTTAAATAATTCTAATAATAATTCTACCTTTAAAAACTCTAACAATCTTATCTTAAATAATTATAATAATAATTCTACCTTTAAAAATTCTAATAATCTTATCTTGAATAATTATAATAATTCTACCTTAAAAAATTCTAATAATTTTAATAATTCTATTTTTAAAAAGTCTAATAATCTTATCTTAAAAAATTCTAATAATTCTACTTTTAAAAAGTCTAATAATCTTATTTTGAAAAAGTCTAATAATATTATTTTGAAAAATTCTAATAATCCTATTTTAAATAATTCACAATCTAACTTAATTAAAAATTCAAAATTAGATAATCAAACCAATAAAATTAATTATAATAGAGTATCATTTGATTATACACAAATTAATAATCTAGTAATTAAACCTTCAACTTTTAAAAATTCAACTAATAAATATGTAGACTTGGGTTACAAGTCTAAGCTAACCAAAAATCAAGACACTAAAATTTGTAAACCTAATTATAATAAAGTATCTTATAACTATGGAACAAATAAAAGTCTACCCAAGAAAATAATCATTTCTTTAAATTGATTGAATGTAGCTTGCTCATGCATACATATCATTATCATGCTTATTTTGTCATGACATACATACTAGTTTTAAATTAACTCTCATAGAATAGTTAGATAGGAAATAATTAATTAATCTTGACAACATAGTATCAGGACGCGATGAGATGATAGTACGTTAAGGAAACGAAGTCAAGTGTATCCGAGTTGGATAAAGAGTATCTAGTTTGGTGTATTTAACTAAGTGGAACTAACTAAAGCTACCTCACCACATCCTAAACTAGTTAAACCAGGACGTAATCCTAAGTGAATTAAGTGTGTAATTTCCTAAGTTGACTTTGTCTAAGGAAGTAGTCATTGTTCTGATCAAAGAAGGCTATTGTGCCTCGTCACGACCTGGAAGCCCTCTTTTGAAATGTTCACTTAACTAACTAAAGGTTAAATCCGAATCTAACCCAAGGTTAATTAATTTCTAAGGCATTAAATTAAATTCATCTCACAATACCTATAAGGATAACTTGGTTGATCATGTAGAATGGGTGAGTTGGTAAGGACAACAAATTGAAAATGGTTTTGAAAACGATTTCAAAATTTATATACACATAAATAGATTCTTAAAACTATTTTTATTGGTTGCCATGATTTTTGTGTGTAGTTATACATAGTTTTCAAAACAACTATGCTTCTTAAAATGATGGTTAGTTGACCAATACTGAACGTCTAAATCCTTAGGTCAACTTTAGACACCTAGACCCTCTGGACACTTAGGTGAGCCTTCCTTGTGGCTAACAAGGATGTCCTAAGAGTTTGTCAAACAAAAGGGGAGACCTCTAGATAAGCCTTCCTTGTGGTTAACAAGGATGTTAGGTTAAGGGGGAGGTTCTAATTGGATAAACATCATAGAAGTTGTTAAAAAATATTTTTTAAAAAAAAAAATCACCAATACTTTCTAAATTTAAATCCTTCTTTTGATAATATGCCAAGAAGGAGAGAAGACTTAAGTTGGACAAACTTAGTATCTAGCTACCTCCAGTTTGGCATAAAACCCAATAGACATGAGCCTTTAAAATTTTTTTTTTAAAAAAAATCTTTCTCAAAATTTTATAACAATGTTAAAGGTTAGGGGGTCACATTCTACCCTAGGATATACATTGTTGGTGCAGAATCTAGAAACCTAAACTCCTAAACTCTTAAGTATTAAAGGGAGTTGAACATATTAAATCAACTTGATTAGCATGTTTAAAAATTCTATTTCTTGGCAATGTACCCCTTATAAAGTTATTTTTGATATATGTCAAAGGGGGAGAGAGGATAAAGTTAAGAGGTTACTTACTTTTTCTTTCCCAAAAAGTAATTGTTTTTCAAAACTCACCTAGGGTTAAGGGGGAGGTACCCTTAAGGGGAGGTTTTGAAAAATGATTGTTCAATGCTTACTGCTTATTTTCTCTTAACTTTGAATCGGTTTGTCATATATCAAAAAGGGGGAGATTGTTGGTGTAGGGGTACTAGATAATCGAACCTTAGTTTTGATGATGGCAAAGATTCAAAGTTAAGCTATTTTTTTTATCTCATGTGATATGCTAAGTGTGCAGGAAGTGTTTAAGCTAAGTCAAAGGTCGAGCGACACTCGGAGAATCTCAAGTCGAGAAACCATGGTGGTCGGGCGACGCCAGGAGAATCTAGGGGAGTCGAGGAACCTCAGTGGTGACTGAAAGCTAAGCGATAGGTCAAGAGGACCAAAGGTAAGCTCCGTGTGTAGAGCGGTGGTAAGGACGCGTCCTCAATTAGAGGACAATCCTAGGCGTCGATCCGACTAAGACTTTCGGAGGAATGCCGAAGTCGAGATCGGACAATCAAAGGACTGTCACACTGCATGGCATTATGCATCTATTGTGTTAATCTTGTGTTGCAGGAATTCTCAAGTGTGGCAGTCGACTGGAGATGTCAGCAGTCGACTGAAGGCAGTCGACTGCTAAGAGGATCAATCGACTGATGTCGACAAATCAGCCCAGTGCACAAGGTCAAAGAGATAGAAATTAATGTCGCCACCTCAGGATAAGATAAGCCACCATCTCAAGATAAGATCCACGAGTTTTAGATCTGGATCGAAACAAATTCCAAGGCACAAATCTACAAAAAGAGGGGAGGACTCAAACCCAAAAGAAAAGAATCTCCCAAGTGCTCGTGCTCTCTACAACGCTACTCCGACCGTATGTCATCTTCTAATTAATTGTCAGTATTATTATTATCTTTCTGTACTTAATTTGTATAAGGACCGGTAAGGTTGTTACCAGCCTTATAATCATTGTAATCGTCTTGTCTCTTACCTCCAACGAGGAAGAGACTTTTAGTGATTGCCCTTCGGAAGCGATCAAGGATCGCAGGGCCTTGGATTAGCGACCAGTGGGCTGTAAACCAAGTAAAAAAGCTTTGTGTCTTTCTTGTGTTTGTCTTTTAGTTTTTCGCTGTGTACTTGGTTTTAATTGTCGAAAAAGAAAAGTTTTCACGAACGTTATTCACCCCCCCCCTCTAGCACTCATATCGATCCAACAAATTCAACGGATAATCTGACTTTGCGTGTCATCGTGACCCACACTACACGCATATAATCCCATGGGTGTTATTCTTCTGATTTCGCTGATGTGCATGAGAACATCCTGATGTCCTGCGGTTGGTCTTCTATGGTCGGAAAGTAGCTCATGACCCATGACTCCGATCTTTCTCCTTCGGTCCAACATTCGGAGGCTTCTCATTCCAACATTTGACTTGCAATGTCTACTTATCGATCTCCAACTCTTAACAACACCTGTACGGAGTCATTCTAAACTCATGACTTGATCCACTGCCTACTAGTAAGAACTGATAGAATATCCAAATATCCTAATCCAAACATAAGCCAATAAACCCTAGGTGGCTTAAAACATTCATTCACATTCTTGAGCTATTAGGTGGTCATAACCTCTGCAAGTCTAACAACTCTGCATGGTACTCCCATTACCCAATGATTACCCTACTTGAAGCTCAAGAATTCATTGACAACAAGTCAAAGAAAATGACGTGGGGAAATACTCTCTCACAACATCACTGCACTGTGACCAAGTGATGTGTTATTTCCCAAATGTTATTTCTTACATATTCTACCAAGTACCAGCTTGATCTCGATAATGGTATACAACTAACTCTACTTTCTCTGTATAACACGAGTTAAGTACTCAAAAGTACCTTCAAAATTATACAACCCAGCATGACAAACTCAGGGATCAAAATCCCTATGAGACACCATATACTAATCCTCCGCTATCTACATCAACAATAGCATACACGCCTAGTCCATTACCCAACAAGTAATGATCTGACTAGCATAATTAGTGAAAATCCCTAAGAATGTAATGTTTGATCTCCATAAGAAATGTGACTATCTGACCCCTGCTTTCCGACTCGGTATCAGTGGTCTCTCAAAGGAAATTCACCTTTTCAAAAGCAGGTGCATGTCTAATAAACTCAACATGTCGTTCCCGTGGTCAACCCAAACCACGGTTACGGATAATGACCACACACTACATGTCATTCCCTATTATAAACAACTAAATGCATAACCAACAAAAGGATATGTGATAACGATTATCATACCTTAAACCTTGTAGCTCGGAGATGTCCCGCAACTACCAGATCCCAAAACTCACAAAACAAAAACCGAGCAAAACAAAACTTGATGTCCAAACGAAATAAATCTGAAAGTGGACTTCGCAACCTAGGGCTCTGATATAAATAAAATTGTCATGCCCCGAGAGTATATTAGTCCATCGACCGGACGGTACCCTCTTGTGACAATATAAGATATACTACTGATACATGACCTAAGTAGTTGCTAATACACACAAGTCATAAAACACAGTGGAATACACCAACAAATAATAAAGATACAAAGACTCAAATATGCACTCCGGAGTATCTTTGACACAACAAGATTCAAAATAAAAACCAACATCCAAACCAAATTCATAATAAAGGTCAAATACATACGACACAACCATAAACCAAACATGCGGAAATGATACAGGATAAAATTCCAAAACATACCATCCAAAATAATACAACATCAATATGGATTAAAATCCAAATACTCGAGGTGAGATGGGATCAGCTAGCGGAGTTCCGAGCACCTAAGGAAACTTCTACCTGTTACCTGGGCGATAGGAAAACCTAGGGTCTGTAGTGGTTAGTATAAAACTCAGCGGTAATATGAAAGATAGTGCATGAACAACATATAACATATGGAGATCAACAAGTATACAAATGAAGATCTACAGGTATGCATAGGGAAGTCAACAGGTATAAATACGGAGATCAATGGACATACAGTTTTAAAGGTAATAACAAATAACTAACAGTATAAATCTAATCAGTGCATAAATAAACTAAGTGATCAATTGCACATAATGTAACGTGGGCGCGGGCGCGTGCGCACAAACACACCCACACACCCACCCACCTACCCACACACACACACACACACACACCCACCCACCCACACCCACCCACACCCACCCACCCACACACACACACACACGACAATACATATGCATGGTCATGCCTGCACACCCCACTCACTACAATGACCCCAGTGTGGCCTAGGTGGCACGACATGACAACTGTCCTAACTCAATAACAACCACTACTCTCGAGTGGCCGAGTGGACAGTATGAATAAATAGCAATAAGTTAAAGGGCTATAAGCTACACAACGGAGGTCCCTGCTACTGGTCACTCCGACTATCACTACCCATGAGTGGTCGAGTGTCACACACCCAAGACAAACTACATGCAACTCCTACTACCACCATTAATAGTGACTGAGTGCGGCACAACAGATGCACTGCCCTCACACCAGCTACTACTACAACGAGTAACCATAGAGGTAGGATGACTGACAACCCTCTCAACCACAAGGGAGGCTAGGTCGCCATCATGCATGTAAATGGAATGAATGCACAACCACACATACATACCTCCACAACACACTCTCTATTCCACAGAGAGTCATACACAACTGACGGTCAACCAAGCTAGGACCTCCAGTTTGTAGCGACACACTATCGACAACCCACACAACTATACACAGATACATGATCCGTAACAGATATACAACGTAAGGAATATGACACGACAGTCAACTCTACATCTAGGACAACACCCACCCCGGATGTTTTATCATGATTGCACGAATCAAGTCTACAACCGTACTCAGCTATATACACATAGTTAAACAACTATAGGTCTACATACCACCACGTCTGTAATTCATAACACTGATGAACGAAATGTAATTACAGCAATAGAGCATCTCAAAGTGCAAAGACTAAGTATCAAGCAACATAAAACTGGAATGGAGTTAAGACATAGGTGTCATCAATGTAAAATCACACGCACCAAGATTTAACAACTATCTAACCATGGTAGGAAATTACCCACCGGATGTGAAGTCTGTTGATTACAGTCTTCGCGTCCGAGAACTCTGCCTCAAATCAAAGACCTGGTATATAACCCGTGCTAGCTCGAATGATCGGATCAAATCCTACAATAGTGTAATCCCATACACTTCCTAATCCAAGTTTCCTAAAATTTCATGATAATTTATCCAATAAATATAATCCATAATAACACCTTTACACAATCTATTACACAGCTATAACACAATCTATTTCATAACATACAAAATCAAAGCTTACCTCCCATAGTTCCAATCAACCGCAGCTTATCTAAAACACACATTCATTCCCTGATCCAAAATAAAAATCACATATATGAACTTACCAAACTTATCTACACTTGCACAGCTACTTAATTCACAGCTATGTATCCAATCCAAATCAAATGGTCGAATTGGAGACAACCGATCTCAATACTTGGTTGCACTAGAAGCTAACCCCATATCCACCTTAGGAAGTTCAAATCCACAATGATCAGATTCATTAGCCAAAACTATTACTCCAATTTCCCTTTTCCACCTAGAAATCACGGACATAGCTAACATGAAACTCCCAATCAACTTCTCCAATCTATACATGAATCAAACAATTACCCATCCATGGAAGAATATCCACCAGCTCAGCAATCACTGCGGCAATCAATAATCACAGCATGTTCGTCTGAGGCACACACAATTAGAACAGCAAGCAATGGTGCGAATGGAGATATAGATGACTAGTGATGTAGACAGTCGACGATGATGACCTGAGCAGAGGGAACGACAACATCAACGATGGCAACATGGAAGCTGAGCTCGTGTTGTGGCTGGACTCATGACCATTGGTTGCGACATCGAGCTCACGTCGATTGGCTGCGACACACAAGCAGAGAAACCGACAGTGACAGAGATGACACACTAGCGAGAAGGTGGTACCAACGATGCTGGGATCGCAAGCCGACTGAGACTGGGAAGGCAATGACAACGGACTCAAGGCGTCGACGATGAAGAGGGGAAGCGATGTCGCATCCACAGCTGCGGCGGAACACAAGCGAGAGGCGACGCTACCGGTGCAGCGGCCGAAGCAAACGGAAAGGCTAGGGATCGAGAGAAGAAGAAGGTCACCATCAGGAATTGGGAGAATAGGGGAAATCACGGTTGCGGCTGGGAAGAGGAAATCAAGAGAAAAATAAGAGAGGAAAACCTAAGTTTAGGTATTTAAATTAAACCCATTAATTCCCCAACTATAAATAATTTAAACATGATTTAACAAAGCCTATTAAACCTTCCCCTTAAATTCATAGAAATTCCATTTAAATCTAGAAAAATTTCTAAAATCACTACAAAAAAACTATTTTTTGGCGACGAAATTTGACAACGAATTATTTTCATTGCAAATCTGCAACAAATATAGCGACAAATTTTAGGTTTCGTCGCAAATTTGTAAAGAAATAAATTTTCGTCAGAAATTTGCGACGAATTTATTTTTTCGTCACAAATTTGCAACGGAAATAATTTTCGTCGCATAATTTAGCGACGAATTCAGAATTCGTCGCAGATATTTAATTTATTAAAAATAAAAATAGAAAACAAGTTCTGCTGGATGAGTTTATTTTTAAATATTTTGCAACGAATTCGTAAATTCGTTGCAAAATAGCAACGAATCCAGGATTCGTTGCAAAATTAATTATAAAAAATAAATTAACGTTTCAAAAAGTTTAAAATTTTTTTTTTTAAAATTTGCAACGAATCCACGGATTCGTTGCAAAAATAATATTAATATTAAAAAATAAAATAACGTTTTAAAAAGTTTAAATTTTTTTTTTTAAATTTGCAACGAATCCTGGATTCGTTACTAAATTAAAAATACAAAATAAACTTAACGTTTTAAAAAGTTTATTTCTTTTTTATAAAAAATTTGCAACGAATCCTGGATTCGTTGCTAAATTAAAAATACAAAATAAAATTAATGGTTTAAAAAGTTTATTTTTTTTTTTTAAATTTGCAACGAATCCAAAGATTTGTTGCAAAATTTATTTAATTTTACCCAGTGCCCTAATCTTTTTCCTTCCCCTCGCGCCCGATCGAACCCTAAAACCTATCCGGCCGCGCTTCACCGTCGGCCGAGCCGCTGGCCGCCAAGGGGCCCGGCCCGCCCGCTAGCTTGCCGCTTCGCCTGGCCGGTCGTCTGCGGCCCCCGGCCAGGCCAGCCGCGCTCCGGCCGACGGCCTCCGCCCGCCGTGGCCGCCGCCTTCTCGCTTTCTCGCCGGCTGACGCCAGCCTCCGCCGGCCCGGCGGTGCCTCTCGCCTCCTCGCGTGCCGGCCAGCGCCTCCCTGCCGCCGGCCTCCTGCCTCCTGCCGCTACCGCGACGCCCGCTTCCGCCAAGACCTGTGAGTCTCGCCGCCGCTGTCTGACACTTCGTAGCGGCCGCTGCCTCCTACCGTGATGCGTGAGCGGCCGCCGGTGTCAAACCGATGGCCCGGCAGCTCGTGACGCAACCACGCCGGCCGGCCGACCATTGTCCGAGATGCCGGCAGCCGCCGCGAGTCCACCTACCAACCCCGGTAACACCGCTTAGGTCTCTGTCCAGAGGTCCGTCGTGCCAGTAGCCACCGATAGCCACTCAATCGGGCCGAGACGCTTGCATGACACCAATGGTATAATTTTTTTTTTTTAAATCATTGTTATTTTTTATATTGAAATTTATATTATTGTTAATTTTCTGTGTTGATCTAGAGTGGTATTAGAGTGGTATGGTATAGGTTAATTGCACCCGATGCATTCCATTCAAAATCATACTGGGACTCCATGATATTACCATAATCTTGCAGATTTTTATGCCTGGACCCAATTCATTAACACCTTAATGCCATGGTGGTTAGCATAATATAGTGAGATGTATTTTTATAACAAAGGATAATGTATACTAAATGCAGTAATACATGGAAACATATTATATGTTATTATATCCTGATTTTGCAAACATTCAACTCATGTAACATATATAATATAAGTTTTCAAGTATGATAAAATTCAAGGATATGACACATTACCATTTCATAAACATTCACATACACCATCAGAATATGCAATCCATTACAACTGTTGTCTTTTTTCGGTTATGTTTAAAGATTGTTAAACATAGTGAATTCATATGTGAACTAACTGTATATTCATATTATTGTAATTTCTAGGAGTTTATATTAATATAATTGATTGAAAATAGACATAATGTAGCGTGAAAGGAGTTGGATGTATAATAGGAATTTACCTGAACGTCGGGGTTTAACTGATGAATTTATGAGTGGGTTGCAAGAGTTTTTAAATTTCGCAGCTAGTAATGTTGAGTTTATGGATGGTAATCAGATAAGGTGTCCGTGCAGAAAGTGTCACAATGGTAAATTTTTACCGTCTGGCAAAGTTTCAGAGCATCTTTGTAGATTTAGATTCGTTGCAAATTACTATAACTGGACATGTCATGGTGAACCATTTATATCTGATGAAGTTTATGATAGACACAACACACAAGTCTCTAGGGATCAAAGTGATTATAATCAATTAAATCTATATCAGAGGATGATATATGATGTAGCGGGCCCGAATTTGATTCCCCAATCACAAGGTGCAACTTCAAGTTGTCCTCCAATAGTTGAGCAAATGTTTACTAATGCATCACCCTTGGAAGAGGTGCAAGTATCAGATATCGGTCAGAATATGAATAATGAAGCATATCTCAAATTTCAGGAGGTGTTGAGTGCTGCAGATGCACCTTTATGGGCTGGTTGTGAGACTCACACTAAACTATCATTCACCGCAAGAATGTTGAATGTCAAGGCATAATGTGTCCAAGAGTGTTTTAATAATTTTGTTCAAGCTTTTGAAGAGGCATTGTTATGATCATATCGCCCAATGATTTGTACAGTATGAAAAAACTGATGAAAGAATTAGGTCTCCCAGTGGAAAGAATTGATGTGTGCAGAGATGGTTGTATGTTATATTGGGGAGATGATGCAGATGTGGATGTTTGTAAATTCTGTAATCAAGATAGGTACAAGAGCACTAGTAGGAGGCAAAGAACGACGTAAATCATATAGTCAGTTGTTTTATTTTCCTTTAACTCCTAGGTTACAAAGGCTTTATGCATCAAAGACAACTGTTGAACACATGACTTGGCATGCAAATCATCGAACAGAAGAGGGACTAATGTGTCATCCATCAGATGCAGAGGCGTGGAAAAGTTTTGATAGAACATATCCTGATTTTGCGAAGGAGACTCGAAATATTAGGTTAGGTCTCTGTGCTGACGGATTTGCTCCATTTGGTAAATCAAGAAGACACTATTCTTGTTGGCCAGTTATATTAACTCCGTATAATCTTTCGCCTGGGATGTGCATGAAAACACCGTATATGTTTTTAACATTGGTTGTGCCTGGCCCAAAAAATCCTAAGAAGTTAATAGATGTTTATATGCAACCATTGATTGCAGAGCTAAAACAACTATGGGATGAAGGTTTTCCTACATACGACGTTCATACTAATCAGATGTTTGTAATGAAGGCTGCTCTTCTTTGGACCATAAATGACTTTCCGACTTATGGTATGCTATGGAGGATCTTAGGATGCCCAATATGTATGGAGAGATCAAAGTCGATTAGATTGAAGCATGGTAAGAAGCCAAGTTCTTTTGATTGTCACAGACAATTTTTACCACTAAATCATAATTTCAGAAGGAATAAAGATGAATTCACTAGGAATCGAATTGAAAGAACACCTCCGCCATTGAGATTGACAGGTCAAGATATTTGGTACAGAGTTCTTTACTTTCCATCTGTTATTGAAGAGCCACATGGTACAACTTATGAATATGGAAGCAACCATAAATGGACCAAACGAAGTATATTTTGGGAGTTACCATATTGGTTTAGTAATTTGATTCATCATAATCTCGATGTTATGCATATTGAGAAGAATATTTTTGATAATTTGATAAATACAGTGATGGATATCACCGAAAAAACAAAAGATAATCTGAATGCAAGAAAAGATATGCGACTCATTTGTAAACGACCCACCCTTGATGTTGATGAAAATAGTAGAGGACCAAAACCAAAGGCAGTTTATACATTGAATAAGGAACAGAGACGTGTTGTTTGTGAATGGTTGAAGTCATTGAGATTTTCTGATGGGTATGTTTCTAATCTTGGGAGATGTGTCGATATGAAGGAATGCAAATTGATGGGTTTGAAAAGCCATGATTGTCATATATTCATGGAAAGACTAATTCCTATTGCCTTTAAAGAACTCTTACCAAATTTTGTTTGGGGTGCCATTACAGAGTTAAGTATTTTTCTTCATGATATATGCTCAACAGTTTTGGGATATTCACACATGGAGAAGTTAGAGAGAGACATTCCAATCATTTTGTGCAATTTAGAAAGGATTTTTCCGCTGATTTTTGATTCAATGGAACATCTTTTGGTTCACTTGTCATATGAGGCCAAAGTTGGAGGACCAGTTCATTATCGATGGATGTATCCTTTTGAAAGGTATAATTCGCATATTCTATACTTCATTAATATTGCATAAAAATGTTTAATTTTTTTATATATTCATTTCTAATACAATTTGTTATATTACAATGATTCTTATATCATTTGAAAAAAAAGTGAAAAATAAGGCACATGTTGAAGCCTCTATTGTGAATGCATATATTGTGGAGGAAGTAACAACTTTTGTATCATATTATTTTGAGCCTCACGTTCAGACCAAAAGACGGAAATCCGGAAGGAATGATGAAGGTCCTGTCGATCCCAATTTGAATTCATTCTCAATTTTTAATTATCTTGGTCGACCAAGTGGACCGTGTAAGCAACGATACTTAACTGATCAAGAATGGCGGGCAGCCCAGACATATGTTTTACTTAATTGTCCAGAAGTATCGCCATATTTCGAGTTAGTATATATTTCCTATTTCTTCGTCAAGTGTTAATTTGTTTATGTTATAATACAATTTTTTATTATAGGATTTTCCAAACTTATATTCCCAAATCCCGACACGTGATTCTCGATCATCATGATCGTGAATTCGCACCATGGTTCAAATCATATGTAAGCAGTTTTAATTACCTTATTTTTGTTTACACATATCTTAACTTTTAAATAAATATCATTTTCATTTGAGTATAGGTTTATGCTAATCAAACTCACGTTCAGCAAGAATTGCTAATCCATCTATCATGGGGTCCAAAAGCAATGGTACGCACTTGGCCAGCATATTTCATAAACGGATATAATTTCCACACTCAAGAATATGGAAATGGAAAGAGTACAATGAATAGTGGAGTATGTGTTCAGTCTTCCAATGATGGAGGTGCAAGCAATGAATTTTATGGTTTGCTGGATGAAATTATAGAGATTGATTATCCTGGTCCAGAAATGCGAGTTATCTTATTTATGTGTCGCTGGTTTGACCCCGTCAGAGGGATGAAGGTGCATCCACAGTATAATTTGGTTGAAATAAATCATAAAAGATTTTATAAGAGATATGAACCATTTATTTTGGCACAACAAGCGATTCAAGTTTTCTATGCTCCATATCCTAGTTTGAGGCGTGACAAAAATGAATGGTGGGCTATTCAGAAACAAAAGCACGGAAAAAATTGAAGAGCTACCGGCAAGACATTGCATATCAACAAGACAAAGTTACAAATATGTTTCATAATGAGGAATATATAATTCTAACGCGTTACGAGATCCCAGCGGAGTAGTGATAAACGTGGATGCAACTGAAATTGATGATAATGAGGAGGAGGAGGAGGGGGACGAGGAGGAAGAGGAGGAGGAGACCGAGGATGAGGATACTGATGAGGATGAGGAAGATGATAATGAGGACTTTGAAATTTGACGTCTAGGGTAAGTTTTTTTATATATAATTTTAGTTTTAAACTATAATTTTACAAATTTTCTTAGCTCAATTATTTGTTTATATAATGTCTCATTGTTAAATTTATATCTTTTGTCTCTGTATGTTGTGTATATTTTGTTCTTATAGGTTATCGCAGAAATCATCGTAGCTTATCGCAGTCGCAGTCTCTCATATCTTCATTATGCATATTGTAAGTTTTTCATGTTCTTCATTAAGCATAAAAGTTTTATTTTCTTTATTCTAATTTTGTTTTTGGTTGATAGTTTCGACGTGGTGGACAGAGACGACAGAGTACTAGTAGTGGCCAGACTGATCCACCGCCTGCCAGCACTATACCTACTTGCCCTCCTGATCTGCCTGGACCTTCACATGATCAGTCGCCAATACCATCTCATTCGGCATTCTGACCTTCCCATTTTGATTCACTGTACACGGACACTCCTCCGAGAACATCGAAAGTCGACCGTATATATTTCCGATTGGAGATTCGTAAGTAATATAAATATTATAATTTTTAAACTATCTTAATTATTTATTCAATTTATTTTCACTTTATCGTAGGTTTGAAAATTCTATACCTGTTATTCGCGAGATCAATAAAATCGTGAATAACTATTGGAGAGGAGACTCTTTGTCATACTCAAGCACGCTAGGACCTACAAAAGAACTATGGTGGTGCGAGTTTCAGGTATAATTGATTCATTTTATATATTAAATAAGTGATTATATAATCAATTGTTTTTTTTCCATCTCAGCGGAGATTTATTTGGGACCCTACTCAAGACTTGGAAGTTAAAAGAATTTTTAAAAAAAAATGTGGCAATCATATCCGGCATGTATTGAGTCATGCCAAATGTACTGGAAAAAAACCCGCCTGTGTCACGTTAGAAAATTGGAGTAAAATCTCCAATTATTGGCAATCTGATGAGAGCAAAAAGAATGTAGAATAAATTAAATCAAGCATGTAATTCGAGACTTATCCGCAATATATGCGGGAGGATCTATAAATATCGAGGAGCATTCACGTAGATTGGTAATTTTTAAATTCTACAATTAGTTTTTAAATATATTTCAGATTATTATTTTATTTCTAACATTCTTATATTTAGTCTAAAGAATTGGGAAAGGAGCCGAAATTTATAGATACTTTCGTTCGCACTTTCCAAAAAAAAGATAAGACTTGGAGTGGAGATAGAGCTCGAGCAATTAAGGTTTGAATTAATCTTTAAACTTACTTTATAACTTTAATTCTGTTAGTTATGTAAATGCTCTGATTAAAATTTTAATTTTGTGTAGGAGAGATATGACGCTATCCTCATCTCAGAGAATTTCGTGAGACGACGGTGATCTTGAGGATCCGAGCCATCTGTTAGTAATAATTTAGATTTATGGCTTGAGGCAGTGGAGGATCAAAGGGGAAGGATATTAGGTATGGGTTCTCGAAGGCGAATGCATAATGCTCCTCGTAGATCTATTTCTTCTACTCCACCGTGATGGCGACAGATACATAACTTAACTGAGGAGGTTAGCAATTTGAAGGGCATAATACATGAAAGAGATCAGCAAATTCTAGAAATACAACAACAAAACTCACAAAGGGATCAAGAAATGATAGAAATGTGACGACAACAAGCCTTTCTTATGCGACAGTTTCAGCAATTTAGTTCTGGTCCAAGTCATATTCCTCCGAGTCATGACGATGATGGTGGCGACGATGATGATATTGTATGCATGTTTTTAATTATTACTTTTATAATTTTTTAGTTTATTGAGTTTGTTTATTTTGCTTTAAACAGGAATGATCGATGAAGTTAATCCTTATGGCGGTTGAAAATGCACATCATTGTAAGTCTTTGCATATTTATTTTCGTGTTAGTATATATTTTTTTTTTAATGTATGATACTTTTTGTTTGTTTCTTTTCTAATGCAGGTAGAAGAATGTCGTCGATTGCTTACCAGATTCTCTTTTCTTTTTTCTTTTCCATGTGTTTAGATCTTTTGTAGACATTGTTATTTGGATATCAGAACTATGTTGATGTTTGAAATGTTGTAGGATATAACTTTTTATTTGGAATGTTGTATTGTTCTTAACTGATTGTGTTGCTTTGTATTTATTTGGATATGATTGAATATTATTTTGTTGTATTGAATGTGTGTGTGTTTTGTTTGTATTGAATGTATTTATTTGAATATTAGAACTTATTGTGTTTTGTTGTGTGTGTGTGAAAATTTGTATATATGATAGAATATCGAAACGGATGAAATCTGATAAAAAAAATTTTATTTAGCGACAAACATACAAATTCGTTGCTAAATTCTGAGAAATCTGCGACGACTTTTGCGACGAATTAAATTTTCGTCGCAAATTAGCGACGAATTTAGTAACGAATCCAACCTGCGACAAATTTTGCAACGAATTTTGCGACGAATTTTGCGACGAAAATTAATTTTCGTCGCAAATTTTTGCAACGAAAAAAGAATTCATCGCAAAATATGGTTTTTTGCGACGAATTCAGCGACGAAATTTGGAACGAATTTGTATCAGTCGCAAATTTACCAACGACTGATTATTTCGTCGCAAAAATTACCAACAAAAAAATTAATTCGTCGCAAAATATGGTTTTTTGCGACGAATTCAACGACGAAATTTGCGACGAATTTGTATCAGTCGCCAATTTACCAATGAATTTCTTATTTCGTCGCGAAAATTACCAACGAAAAAATTAATTTGTCGCAAATTTGCGACGAATTTTTAATTCATCACAAATTTTTGCGACGAAAATTACGACGAATTTTTGAAATCTTGGTAACTTCTGCAACAAAATTAGCGACGAAATTTTAAATTCGTCCCTAATTTTCGTCGCTAAAATTCGTCACAAAAAATCGTCGCTAATTTTGTCGCTATTATTTGCGACGCTTTATTCGCAACAAAAATATTTTTGTCGCTAAATTCGTCGCTAATTTATTTTGCAACGATTTTTTTTTAAATTCATCGCTAAATTCGTCGCTAATGACTGTTTTTTTTGTAGTGAATTCTGAAAAAATTCTATGAGATATTTTTCTAATTAACAAGTATTATTTTATTTTCCGATATCTTACAATTACATTGAAAAATGTGCAAGGAAGTGAGTGTTGGATGTTTTGAGTGATTTCATGCTTATTGTTTTGTTGTAGTCACTATGTGATTACTCCAATGCTCTCATGTTCTTTTAGTTTTCCTTATTGCCTACCTTTCTTGTTCTTTTGAATTCATATTGACTTCATCACTACTTATGATAAGTCCTCTTGATTTATGTGCTTATGTTCATTGTAGTGGAGAAGTAGAAGATAAACAAGCATATGGTAGTGCAATATCATAAGTTGCCTTGAGTGAGCTCTATTTTCATATTTGTTATGTGTGTATCAGTGCATATATCTACCTTGTGAGGTTCTATCAAGCTTAATCCATTCAAGTTGATTGAAATCCCCTTGCTTATTGACTTGTGTAGGAAGTGGAAATATAAATGCCTAGACTCTCAAAACTTGATGGTCATAAGTAATTATGCTTTACTGTTTTCAGAGTATTGCTAGGGGAAGATAGGGATATATTATTGATTAATTTTTAGTTTTCTTTACTTGCTCGAGACGTGAAAGAATAAGTGTGAGAGAATTTGATAAAAACATTTTAGTATAATATTTTGGTCCTTAATTTCCATATTTTTAATCCTCCTGTGTGATTAATTATCGATTCTTAGCAAGTTACGAGTTTTGATTTATTTTGGACCTGATTGTAAATTCTCTTAAATTTGTGGATTTATATGTAAATTTTATACCTTATTTTTAGGAGATCAAGATGAGCCAATAGACTAGATTCGAGTTGGATTCATTTTGGGCTAAAGCATGGTCATAAGGGACATTTTAAACTGGATTAATCTGAGTTATTCATCAAGATCTAAGGCAATATGATCAAAGGTTTAGATTTGTTCAATTCTGACCATCCGATGGGGTCTGATTAATTCTGAGTCATCTATCTAGCTCTGGAAGGATTCGGTCCATACATTCATACCCATACATCTTGACCATTTATTCGGATCAAGCTGATCTCGACCATTCGTTCAGATTTGATCAGATCCGCTCATTCTAAATCGGACAAATATGGGTTGTTGGATCATATCGGATTTCATTAATACTTACATTCTAATTAGAGAAAGGGGGTTAATCCGCAATTTTTTTCCTTCTCGGCGGTGGTGACACAGAACAGAAAGGAGGCGGAAGTTGCCGATCCAGAGCTCTTCCCTTCCTCGTCGATCGCCGAGGAGAAAGGGGTTTCCCTCCTCCGGTGAACCATCCCGAGCCACCGTCAGCCTCCATAGCAGCTTCTCACCTCGCGATGGCTACATCCACTGAGATTCGTCGGAGCTAGATTGAGTGCCATCGAGCTTCAAGAATGAGCAAGGGGTTTCCCTACTCTCTCTGAAGGCTCGATCCTACCTTCCTTTCATCGAATTCATCTTTGATTTCAAGCATAAGGAGCTTGTCAGATTTCCTCACCGCCGGTTCTGTTCCTCAATATTTTTCTTGAATAATCAATTATGCAGTGCTAAATTTACCCTAATTCACATAGTGAGATTGAATCGAAGTTGTTATGTGTTGAATTTCATTTATTCAAGCTAATCAGTGAGTTGTTCTCGGAAATTTCTTCATGCTCTGTTTCAGCGTTTTGCTGTTTGAATTCGATGGTTTGAATTCTCAGTTGATTTGATCAGTTGATTCTATTTTCATTATCGTGATTTAGTTTTGATAGATTAGTTGATGTTGTATTGCTTGAATGAATTATAGTTGTTAATTGGGGTCTTTAATTGCATTAGTCTCAATCGGTTAAGTCCTTGAATCGAACATGTTGAATCCTCATATATTTTTTAAAAGTAGGGTTAGGGTTAATTTTGTTTTAATCAGATTTATGTTCTTTATCTCATGTGTTAATTTTTTCCAACTCGATTTGATTTGTAGTTCGTTTGCGATGATTATAACACAATTAGTTTGAATTCCTTCACTATTGAGTTGGATAATGTTTTACGTATAGATTGTGTGTTCATTTCTTTTGATCGGTTGAATTGATGCATTAGGTTTTATGATGAATTTTGTTATCAGTTGTTTCTTCAAATGCATTAGCTAGTGTAGTTTAATTTCTTAATTCCAAGTTTCATGAATTGTTTTGATTGTTTACGTTTCATTAATAGATGTTTTTAATGTTGGATATTCCGGGATCATACGTAGTGGAATAAACCAAATAAAATAATTTTTATTTCATCCCAGACATCTCCTGGGTGCTAGAAGTCCTTGCTATTGATATAATCTCATACAAACACACAAAAGGAGAGAAGTTATACCTTCAAGATTCCTATCAAATATGTCGAAACCACGAGAAAAATCAGCAGGTCTTGCCTCTATCAGTATCCACGCCCGGATCACCTGAGACAACTCCTAGAGCAGCAAACCTTTATCTCCGATTGGTGCTAGCCAACCGGTGGAAACAAGAGAAGGAAAAAGAGAGAAAATGGCTAACAAGAATGAAAATCAAGAGTTGTATCCAAAGAATATCAAGGGATATATTTATAGATTTCTTGATTAGGGCATCTAAGGAGGCTTAAACGGAATATTTTTTTTCCATAATTATCCCATAATTAAAGTAAGAATAACCCAGGAAATTTCCATTAAAAAAATCCAAAAATCGACTGAGCCGTGACATGGTCGTGTGTTTTACACACGATCGACCGTGCCAAAAGACATGACCGTGCTAAGACACATGGTTGGCCATGTGTCATGCTGTGCACACCCCTGGTTTTGGCCATTTTTGGTCGAGCTCAGCACTGCCCGTGCCTGATTAGGCATGACCGTGTGAGGCTCTGTATGATCCGTTGGACTTCGTTTAGGTGTGATATTACCGTGCTAAGTCCGACAAGGTCATAGGAGAGTCCATAGCCTCCGTTTCACACTCTATTGGTCTGGTCTAACTAGATACATCCTCTCTCATTGTGAATCTCATTCTTAGGTTTGTTTTACATCTCGAGATCACCCGTAGTGCGTGTGACCCAATAGGTTCTCGACTATGTTGGCTATTCATAATTACCCCCTTAATTATGAATAGATCATGAGTGGCACCTAGCAGTACATCATGATCCTCAATTGACTGAAAAATCTAAATCGACTCTAGAACGTTCTGAACGCTTCAACAATTATAGTTATTTCCGTGTCTTGTTCCTTTCACTCATCATATACCCACTTGGTTCAAGACATGGTTTATGTGCTCGTCCACACTAGGTTGATTATTTCACACCTAGCCCAAGTTATTTTCCTTGTCTTGTGGATTCAAGTTACTCATACATGTCCTCAAGAAGATTGTCTTCTTATCGTGCTTGCTCTGGCCAGAGACTTATGAGTAGCAACCCTAACAAGAGGCCTAGGGTATACATCTCCTTTACATAAGGAGTGGTGAATTCTCTGTGGGTTATTCAAACACCTTCGATCATTTTGATTTATACCCAATCAACCTAGAGTTACACCTCCTATGGAAATGGTTGTGAAGAAGTTAAAGTATAAGACACCATGACCAAAATGACTTAAATACCTCAAGTCTATGGAATCTTACACTCAAGCTGCAATGAGATCTTCAACAACATTAAAAAATCATATGAAGTCTCATAGCAAGTTACTCCAATGAACTAGTTACCTTAATTAGCATCCACATGTTCACTCTCAGCATCTCTATGCTTCCATTCAGTGAGTACCAAATGCTTGGATGAACCAAGAAGCATAACATGTGCTAGTCTCGCAGAATTAGTGATGTCAAATCTCATCAATTCATCGACTAGGGATAGTTTCAATACTTACATGATTACACATGATAAGATACCCACTAATTGTGATCCGATCACAATTTCTTTCATACTATGTATCTTATTGTGGACTTCTGTAGATGAGTTTAAGATCCAATTAAATACATAACCAATTCATACTCAAATAATGAATTTTATTAATAATTTCTAAGGCGATTGCCTTAAGACACCTCTCAATTACATCATTTAATTCATATATGTTTGTTCATTTGATGTCTTTGGAAACTCCATTTATAATTCAAAAACCCCCAAACCTTTGATTGTGAATAAATTGATCCTAAGATTATTATCCTGTCATTACATTCGTTGGGAGACGATATGAGTTACCATATACTACTTTAGTTAGGGGGTTCAGTAATTTATTTTGATATAGCATATTGCGATGATACGCTTATCAAGCACGAGCGACTGAGTGACTGATTTCAGCATGAGCCAGAGATAAAGAAGCTAGCCGAGTTCCCTCGACATCCACCATGCTAGAGGTACTGTTTCCTAAGCTCAATGGTTATGGGACCCGTGATAGGGGTAACCCAGTGACAACAACTTCCTGAGCTCTATGGATCTGAAAGGGTTGCTTTAGAAGATTAGATAATTCCCGTGTAGAAGTAAAAGTTCATTAGGATTACAATTGATGATTCTCCCGCATGATAGTAATTAGAGAACCTAGGAACCTAAACTGATAGCATGTTCAACAATACACAAGTGAAATTGAAATTCTGGAATCCCTTAACCAACCTTGAGTGCACTCCTTTACTTTCTTCGATTGACACTGTACTAGAGCCAACCCATAGCCAACCACTTTTCAACTCGCAGAGATTTACTTCGAATGATCAACGTTCACCAAACACCCCAATAATCGAACCTTAATCCTTGTGGAATCGATATTTATTATTACTTGATGACAATCGTGCACTTGCAGGTATTGAGCGTGGACCCGATCTTCGACTTCATGGTTGAAGGTTGTGGTCAGCGTGCATCATGATCCATACACTAGAATAATCTATGTGTTTTGTGTACCCAATTCCTAAAGGTAGCATGTGCATCAAGTGTTTGGGCCACGCTTGCATTTGGAAATTATTTCTTAAATGCGACCTTGTCTTTCCTTTTAAGTTTTATTTTTAAAATTGATAGATGAGACCTAGTTTAGACTTAAAATCCCTTGTGCAAATATTAAGGCGAACACCTTCCATTAATATGGTATTTTTCATGTTTGAGTTGTTAGACTTTCTCTAAGTCTGACATGACATTGGATATGTTCAAACTTTTGAGATTTGATCTTCCATTTAAATGGTAAGAACCAGATTTCAAGTTTCTAGTTTAGATTGTTGGACTCTCTCCTTACTTGGTTAGAAAATTGAATATGTTCGGACCATTTAAATTAAATCTCATGATTAATGAGTCTGCCTTAACTTGAAGCATTAATTTCTTGGACTCTCTCCAAGGTTAATGTGGATAGAAGTGCAATTACGTGATATGTATATGATGTATATTTGTTAATGAGTTAACAACCTAATGTTTTATACAAATATTCAATTAGTTGATAGTATAATGTGATAGTTATATATATGTTATATAATTGGTACTATCGATACCTACCATTAAAATTAAGAATGGCTTCACTCAAGATTTTTCTTAGCTATAAAGGATATCAACCCACTAAAAGATAACCTATTATCTCTTGAATTCAAAGTAAAGGCTTTTGAATTTGAAGAAAATAGTGGGAGTTTCTTGTTAATGTAAATTGTGTGCATTATAAATTCATCTCTCTTATACACTCTTTTGTATGTTTAGGTTATTTGGTTAGAACAACATGTCAACCTCCATAAACTTACGATAGATTTTGGAAACAAACAAACTAACTAGGCCTAACTTCTTAGATTGACTTCAAAACCTGAGAATTGTTCTTAAGGCTAAGAAGATTGTGTATGTCCTTGATGATGGTCTTCTTGAATGGCCTACTAACAATGCTACTAATGATTAAAAGTTGATCTGCCATAGGCATATGGCTAACTTTGATCTAGCTTTGATGTATCATGCTAGCTTCGATGTCTCTTGAGTTGCAGAAGCAACATGAGAATATGGATGCTTGCACCATGTTCTTCCATCTTCATGAGTTATTTGATGAGCAAACAAGGTCCGAATGGTTTAAGGTCTTAAAGCTCCTCTATCACTCAAATATATAAGATGGTTCATCTGCGGTGCAGTTTGCATTAAAGATGAATGATTACATTGAGCGATTGGGATCACTCACATTTATAATGGACAATGAATTAAGTATTGACTTAAATTTTCATAATTTAATTGATAGCTATTCATCATTTGTGATGAACTATCATATGAACAAAATTAAGTCCACAATACTCGAATTGATCAACATGCTCAAAGTGGTGGAGCCATTTGTTAAGAAAGAATAGAAGGTTATGTTGCTAGTTGATTCTTCTAAGAAAGGTTCTAAGAGGAAACCAAAAATTACAGCTAAAAGAAAGACGAATGTTATGAAGGAAGAACCAACTCCAAAAGGCCCTTGCCATCATTGTGGAAAGATGGGACACTAAAAAATGAATTATAAGCATTATCTTGAGTCCATGAAGGAGAAGAAGACATCCGATGTTCAATCTACTCCAAGTATATTTGTTATTGAATGGCATATTGTTTCTTTAAGCACTTGAATATTTGATACCAGGTGTGCCTCACATATATATAATGACATGTAGGGGTTAAAGAACAACATACAACTAGTTAAAGGATAAGTATATCTAAGAGTTAGCAATGGAGCAAAGGTTGCTGCTATAGCTATAGAAACTTATTTTTTGCAATTACCTACTAGACTAGTTTTAGAGTTGAATAATTGTTCTTATGTTCTTTCATTAATAAAAAAATATTATTTTTATTTCTTGTTTAAATAGAAAGGGTTTTAATTTGACTTTTAGTAATAATTGTTATTACATTATATTAAATGATGATCTCTATGATACTAGAATGTTAAACAATGGGATCTACATGTTAGATATATTCAATGATATATTCAATATCGA